>CM070490.1:2871323-2913823 GCA_036324585.1 Champsocephalus esox
GGCCCGGTTGATGGAAATGATCCAAAGCAAGGGGCCGGGAAAAAAATGGCTTGGGATATGAGCAATCATATGAAGAGCTTCAGACGCAGAACGTACTGCAGCTGGTCCGCTGAAAAAGAGATGGTCTCAATGCGATTCACCGGCATACACAGAGTGGAGTGCAGATATTCAGTTTAATGAAATCACACATAGCCCCAAGGCCTTTATAAAGGGCAAGTTCAGAACTCAGTACATGTGAAGCTGATATAACCATCGACATCATTAGATTTAGATTAAAGGATCTAATAATTCACACAAAATAGCAATTTAGGGCCAGACACAAACAACATGCATATTATGGTGTAATAACAATAGAGACAAGTGAGCCATGCCACATCAATTGCTTAATTAAAAGCCAAAACAATGATCAAAAGACTCGTCTTAATTACCAAACCACAACACACAGCCTTTTAAAACTCAAACCTGTTTTGATTAGCATAGTGATAACTATGGCAACCAACGTGGCAGATATGTGCCATCGAATGAGAGGAATGGCATTGTTTCCATTTAGCAGGAGCAGGGAAGTCGGGAGTATACGTTGTCATGGCAATACGCATACAGCGATGCAGATGCTGGTCGGTGAGGGATGCTCGATTATTAGTTTTTATGGCATTCACGTGTGAGAATGCCGATGTTCACGTGTAGGTCGAGCCGTACATTGTGAAGACGAAAAGTGCAAGACCCCTTGAACGAGGGAACGTCTCGTGGCTGACTTCATGAGTCCAGAACCTTTCAGAACCTGCCAGCGGGTCATCTGATGGCTGAATGTCCATGAGGTCGAGATGTAAAGACGTCACAATCAACTCCGCCTCTACATTCACAGAGGAAGGGTCCTTCACAAACCTCATCACTTCGGTCGGGAGACGGAAATGTTCAAACCTCGCGGCTAAGTTGGCTTTCAACGCCTCCATCCATCCAGTCCTCACCTCGGTGATCTGTGAACCCGCAGTGTTGGAAACCGGAGCTTTTTGCCTGGACATACATCCGCAAAACAAAGTGTTTAGAAACGCATGGAGTCTCTCCACAAGTTGAGTGTCCATGTTATCTCTGCCCTGCAGCTCCACGGTGAGTCGGTTCAGATGTTGGAAAATGTCGCTCAAAAAGCAAACAGCAGCGTAGAACTCATCGTTCTCTATGTTGGCTTTTCTATGTTTTGAATTGCGGAGAAATGATCTCCTCCTTAAGTTCACAAAACCGTTTCAAGACGTTTCCTTTGCTTCGCCATCTAACGGCACTGAGCACATCAGTATATTGAGCTGACATGTCTGACAACATCTGTTCTGGAAACTGGAGTTACAACGAATAAAGTTAGTAATCGCCATGACAGTCCATTGTGTGTTTAAACTCACCACTCAGGAGGCTTTGGAGGACGAGGCCATGCAGCGATCTCAGCTGTGGAGCCACATCTGCAGCCCAGCGGACGGTCCCCGTGTTCGGCGCGACTTCGCAGGGGCCGCATCCGTTACAAGCATGTTAACACGATCCAATCCCAACTTGTGCTCCTTGAAAATCGAAAGCACTTTGCGGAACATCACCTCGCCGGTCGCGTGTCCATCCAAAGGAATGAATCCAAGTAGATCCTCCCGAAAGCACTCGCCATTGAAGAATCTAGCATCGAGGCACAGCTGTGCAACGTCCCTGCCGTCAGTGCATCAATAGCTAGCGCCGATAACATAACACCGCCTTTCTCAGTTTGTCCAAGAGAATCTCAAAAGTGTCCGATGCAAGCGTCTCCACTCTCCGTGATGTTGACGCGTCAGAAATCGGAATGTTCTTAATTGAGTCAATAACGCTTTTTTTGATTTCCTCATCTGCAACCTCTTCCTCAACTGATACAAGCACACACACTTTGACCGTCTCTGCGTCCGTAAGAGGCCTTTTCTGTTTGCCTAATATCCAGGCCACTCGTCGGGACGCCGCGGTAGCTCTCTCTTGGTCAGTGCAAGCCCGAAACAGGGAGCTACGTCTTTGGTCATAGCACGAAGTTAGCCCCAAAATCTTCTGGCGGCGAGCGTCAGAGCCCGCTGGGAAAGTGGCGTCAAAGTTGGCGTGAGCTGTCTTGAAATGCCTTCTCGAGTTGTACTCTTTACACACCGATGAACACTCGGGCCTCCCACTGACATTTACACACCAGTACTTCTCTTTCCACTCGCTGTTGAATTGCCGGTTTTCGTTTTTTTAATGTAGAAAGAGACATTTTGATATCCAACTATGCTGACCAGGTTTGATGAATCGTACCATTGGCGCGAAACCTCCGAAGGTGCGCGTGCTTGTAGTGAAGGGCAGCGCGAGCCGCGAGGACGCGCGCAGAGACGCAATAAATGACAGGAGTTACTAGTAGGTGGGTTCGAAACTTGAGCCCGCCAAAGTTTTCAGGCAATGTCTTCCCCTCCATCTCTCAATGTAACACCCTCTCAGGAATAAAGGCTCTGGCCCAAACAATAAAAAGTTAAATGAATTTTTTAACTTTTTAACATTATACTCAAAGGGCCAGTAAATATCACCCGGGGGCCGGACTTGGCCCGCGGGCCGCCAATTGAATAGCCCTGGTGTAGGGGATTTCAGAATGGTACTAGATTTTGATTTATTGTATCGGCTTCATATCGCAATAAAAATAGAAGTCTGAAATGCGAAACATGTTCCACATTAGGGCCATTCACCCACTGTGTGTGGAGAGGACTTATCCGGACTGTTATTGTTCGTGGTGACTTTAACAAAGGGCCACCCTGACCACACCGTGGGCCACCCTGACCACACAGTGGGCCACTCTGACCAGTGTGGGCCACTCTGACCACACCGTGGGCCACTCTGACCAGTGTGGGCCACTCTGACCACACCGTGGGCCACTCTGACCAGTGTGGGCCACTCTGACCACACCGTGGGCCACTCTGACCAGTGTGGGCCACTCTGACCACACCGTGGGCCACTCTGACCACACCGTGGGCCACTCTGAACAGTGTGGGCCACCCTGACCACACCGTGGGCCACCCTGACCACACCGCGGGCCACCCTGACCACACCGCGGGCCACCCTGACCACACCGTGGGCCACTCTGACCACACCGTGGGCC
The DNA here is from genome assembly GCA_036324585.1 of Champsocephalus esox. Taxonomy (NCBI): domain Eukaryota; kingdom Metazoa; phylum Chordata; class Actinopteri; order Perciformes; family Channichthyidae; genus Champsocephalus; species Champsocephalus esox. The sequence continues at coordinate 2,874,433 of CM070490.1, forward strand.
ACTCTGACCAGTGTGGGCCACCCTGACCACACCGTGGGCCACCCTGACCACACCGTGGTTCACCTGATTCCTGCATACAGGCAGAAACTCAAGCTGCGTAAACCTAGTGAAGACATTCAGGCAGCGCAGCAGTGAAGCTGTGGAGGAACTTACGGCGCCCCTGACTCTACTGACTGGGACATGTTTAGGACTTCTACTCAAACGTCTGTGTACCAACATGCACCAGTGAGTTCCAACAACAACAAGCCCTGGTTCACAGCAGAACTGGAACAGCTAAGATTGCAAAAGGAGGAGGCGATAAGGCACGTTTTAGAGAGTCAAAGCACGTCCTTGGCAAGGCGGTGAGAGATGCTGAACGACAAACATCAGCTCTCAGCAAACGACTCTGCTTCTGTCGGGCGTGTCTAAAGGCCCCGACACACCGGGACGATGGATGTCTGGCCGTCAATGAGCGTCCTGTCGCCCTACTCAGATCGGTGTGGCCCGCACATACTTGCCAACCCTCCCGATTTTCGTGGGAGACTCCCGATTTCACTGCCCTCTCTCCCGGTTTCCTCCCCGGGTCATATTGCTCCCGCATTTCTGACAAAATCAGATTCACTCAGGACTGTTTCCACTCGGACTTTAATACAGCTACACCATTGTTTGGTTTCCATGGTAGCGCGTCTCTTTAGTAGCGCGCGCAACTGAACGTCTGAGAGATATCACAGAAAACAACAAGGATCGACAACACGACCCTCGGCTCACTCCGGTCCTGTAAAATACAGGTCCAGCCCACGTGCTCCGTCAAGGTGGGGCTACGGGCTGCACTTACAACTACACTAAGCATGTTGATGTTAATCTAATACAGCGCGGTGGTTTTGAAATGCTCCTGATTTCTGAGGTCTCAAGGTTGGCACGTATGGTCCCGCACCGTCGTGTCGTTTCTGATTCTGAACAAGAATCTGCAGTTATAAAAATAAAGAATGCAATTTTATTCCTGCTAAAGAGAAGTTAGGCAGAAAGCATTTGAGCAGATCCTTCTTTCATTGTGAAGCAGAACTCAAGTCTCCCTCTGTCCTTCACAGAGAGCCTTTGTCCCGCTGAGTAATATCGACTCCCACTCAAACCGCACACAGACAGACGTTAAAAACAGACTTTACTTCAGCCTCAAAAGCAGAAACGCTCTGGCGACGCCCGTGCAGTCTCGTACAGTCACTCCTGGTCAGCTCTATTTATGTGCATGTCAGGAAAGAAAGTCTCCTTCCAAGGAGCCTTAACGGAATACAACATCAATAAAGTATAATTGCTAAAGAATCGTCACCATTTGCTTTCCCAAGAAACCAAACACTTTAGATGACTAATATGCGATTCATTTATCCCAAAATACGTGTGAATTTCAGCTAACAGCTAATTTAAGTGAATGGTTTGCTGGAGGCAGTTTTGTGTTTGCTTGTCAGATTCAGCCGCTCGGCCTCGGGCTTTAATTATGTTCCTAAACCAGGCGTTGGTATCCCTCTCTCTATAAGCACTCTTTAAAGATATACCAAGCAGGGCTGTATGCTGCTGTGCTTCCTTTCGGATACAGCTTCTAATGTAAGAATGAAGCTCAGCGCAAGTTCAACCAGGAAGACTGTCTCTACTCATTCATTTACTATTTCCATGTTAATACTCTCTCTCCTCTCAATAAGTCACTCCCCAGCTCAACCAATCATTTCGCTCTATTCTCACAAGCCTATCATAGCGCTCTGCTAACCCTTTTAAACCCCGAACCCAACTATCCATTCACCACCACCAGGGTCAAGCTAAGCCCCTCCCCTTCAGACCGACCCCAACCATCCATTCACCACCACCAGGGTCAAGCTAGGCCCCTCCCCTTCAGACCGACCCCAACCATCCATTCAGCACCACCAGGGTCAAGCTAAGCCCCTCCCCTTCAGACCGACCCCAACCATCCATTCACCACCACCAGGGTCAAGCTAGGCCCCTCCCCTTCAGACCGACCCCAACCATCCATTCACCACCACCAGGGTCAAGCTAAGCCCCTCCCCTTCAGACCGACCCCAACCATCCATTCACCACCACCAGGGTCAAGCTAAGCCCCTCCCCTTCAGACCGAACCCAACCATCCATTCACCACCACCAGGGTCAAGCTAAGCCCCTCCCCTTCAGACCGAACCCAACTATCCATTCACCACCACCAGGGTCAAGCTAAGCCCCTCCCCTTCAGACCGAACCCAACTATCCATTCACCACCACCAGGGTCAAGCTAAGCCCCTCCCCTTCAGACCGACCCCAACCATCCATTCACCACCACCAGGGTCAACTAGGCCCCTCCCCTTCAGACCGACCCCAACCATCCATTCACCACCACCAGGGTCAAGCTAAGCCCCTCCCCTTCAGACCGACCCCAACCATCCATTCACCACCACCAGGGTCAAGCTAAGCCCCTCCCCTTCAGACCGAACCCAACCATCCATTCACCACCACCAGGGTCAAGCTAAGCCCCTCCCCTTCAGACCGAACCCAACCATCCATTCACCACCACCAGGGTCAAGCTAAGCCCCTCCCCTTCAGACCGACCCCAACCATCCATTCACCACCACCAGGGTCAAGCTAAGCCCCTCCCCTTCAGACCGACCCCAACCATCCATTCACCACCACCAGGGTCAAGCTAAGCCCCTCCCCTTCAGACCGAACCCAACTATCCATTCACCACCACCAGGGTCAAGCTAAGCCCCTCCCCTTCAGACCGACCCCAACCATCCATTCACCACCACCAGGGTCAAACTAAGCCCCTCCCCTTCAGACCGACCCCAACCATCCATTCACCACCACCAGGGTCAAGCTAAGCCCCTCCCCTTCAGACCGACCCCAACCATCCATTCACCATTACCAGGGTCAAGCTAAGCCCCTCCCCTTCAGACCGACCCCAACCATCCATTCACCACCACCAGGGTCAAGCTAAGCCCCTCCCCTTCAGACCGACCCCAACTATCCATTCACCACCACCAGGGTCAAGCTAAGCCCCTCCCCTTCAGACCGCCCAACCATCCATTCACCACCACCAGGGTCAAGCTAAGCCCCTCCCCAAGTAAGGCAAGGCAGGGCCTGGCCTCGCCCTGCCTTGCCTTACTTGCCTTGCCTTGCTTGCCTTACCTCGCCTCGCCTCGCCTCGCCTCGCCTCGCCTCACCTCACCTCGCCTGATCTCGCCTGATCCCTTGCCGATTTTGTAAATTCACCCACTTCCAAAGAAATGAACAGTCTGAAATGGTCGGTTTATTTGAACAGTGAGAGTAAGAATATCAAAAAGAAAATCCAGAAAATTACATGATATAAAAGATAAGCAATTATTTAACTGTGGGAAATAAGTGTGTGATCCCCTCGTGGCTCCCACAGACCGGAAGTTAATGTCCTTATCCACACTCGATCTCGCCCGTGGGCTGTTGGTGATCAGGAGAAAGGTGAGCTATCAGCCAAGAACAACAAGGGAGGAACGTGTTCTCAATGCAGCTGGGACCGCAGACCCAAGAAAGCTATTGGTAACACATAGTGCTGCGTACCGGTACGCCGAACCGGTACTGGACTTGTAAAAAGTTTCGCTTCAAGTCCGGTTAAAACCGGAACGGCGGGAACCGGTACTTGGACTCGCAAAAAAACTAGCACTTACGTATATTCTGGTGTCTGTGGTTATTTAAACATTCCCTGATGAACGTTATTCAGCGTCAATACATGAGTGCTAATCCCAGTGTGCTCAGTGTACAACATCACATGTCATTTCACCTTCGATTCACCGTTTGAAAAGGTAGCATTTCGCCACATGCTAATGCTAACCGGAAGTGAAGAATTTTCAGAATAAAAGTAGTAAGTTAAGAGTGTGAACTTCCGGTTTTTTCAGAATAAAACTGATTTAAATTAAATAGTGTATTTAATTCAAAATTACACCATATCAACATTGATTTTAATTTCTAACAGTATGTATGTACATCACTATGTATGTAGTATGTACTGTATAATGTACACATGTAGAGTTGTAGAAAAGACATGGTGTACAGACAGTACAGTACACTCTGACTGCACAGTCACTACAGTGTATGCTGTATAGTAGGTGTGTAACAGTGTGATGCGTATAGTCTACTCTACACTCTATGCTCAGTCAGCTCAGGGACTGTTTGGTTACTTTAGTTTGGTAAATGAAATAATGTTTGAACTTTGTAGTAGTTCACTGTAGTTGCTGTCATAAGTCATGTGTAGACTAACACACATTTGTACTTTGTAGAGAAATGTAGACACAAGCTGGAAGGGAGCGCAATAAACCTGACGAGTTTGAATTTGAGTTGATTATGAGTTAATTTTCAATTGATAATTAGCTCACAATAAGTTCACTTTAGTCACACAACTTGACACAAGCCATGGGTTCAAGTCCGGACTCAAGTCCAGAGGTTCAGGTTCAGGTCTGGGCCTGAACCTGAACCTCTGGACTTGAGTCCGGACTTGAACCTGAACCTCTGGACTTGAGTCCGGACTTGAACCTGAACCTCTGGACTTGAGTCCGGACTTGAACCTGAACCTCTGGACTTGAGTCCGGACCTGAACCTGAACCTCTGGACTTGAGTCCGGACTTGAACCTGAACCTCTGGACTTGAGTCCGGACTTGAACCTGAACCTCTGGACTTGAGTCCGGACTTGAACCTGAACCTCTGGACTTGAGTCCGGACCTGAACCTGAACCTCTGGACTTGAGTCCGGACTTGAACCTGAACCTCTGGACTTGAGTCCGGACTTGAACCTGAACCTCTGGACTTGAGTCCGGACTTGAACCTGAACCTCTGGACTTGAGTCCGGACTTGAACCTGAACCTCTGGACTTGAGTCCGGACTTGAACCTGAACCTCTGGACTTGAGTCCGGACTTGAACCTGAACCTCTGGACTTGAGTCCGGACCTGAACCTGAATGTGAGGCCAGGTACGCAGCACTAGTAACACACTACACCACAATGGATCAAACCCTGCAGCACCCGTGAGTTCCCCTGCTCAAGAAGAACAGGAAAGGCCCGTCTGAAACGTGGCACTGAAGGATTCAGAGAAGCTCGAAGCTGATGTGGTCGGATGAGACCAACATGGAGGTGGAGACATTCTGCTGGGGTGTTTCTCTGCTAAGGGGACAGGACGACTTCCCTGCATCGAGGAGAGGATGGACGGGCACTGGGGGAGGGAGAGGAAGGCCACAGGTGACTGGGGGAGGGAGAGGAAGGCCACAGGTGACTGGGGGAGGAAGAGGAAGGCCACAGGTGACTGGGGGAGGAAGAGGAAGGCCACGGGTGACTGGGGGAGGGAGAGGAAGGCCACAGGTGACTGGGGGAGGAAGAGGAAGGCCACAGGTGACTGGGGGTGGGAGAGGAAGGCCACAGGTGACTGGGGGAGGGAGAGGAAGGCCACAGGTGACTGGGGGTGGGAGAGGAAGGCCACAGGTGACTGGGGGTGGGAGAGGAAGGCCACAGGTGACTGGGGGTGGGAGAGGAAGGCCACAGGTGACTGGGGGTGGGAGAGGAAGGCCACAGGTGGATGGGGGGTGGGAGAGGAAGGCCACAGGTGACTGGGGGTGGGAGAGGAAGGCCACAGGTGACTGGGGGAGGAAGAGGAAGGCCACAGGTGACTGGGGGTGGGAGAGGAAGGCCACAGGTGACTGGGGGAGGGAGAGGAAGGCCACAGGTGACTGGGGGTGGGAGAGGAAGGCCACAGGTGACTGGGGGTGGGAGAGGAAGGCCACAGGTGACTGGGGGTGGGAGAGGAAGGCCACAGGTGACTGGGGGTGGGAGAGGAAGGCCACAGGTGGATGGGGGTGGGAGAGGAAGGCCACAGGTGACTGGGGGTGGGAGAGGAAGGCCACAGGTGACTGGGGGAGGGAGAGGAAGGCCACAGGTGACTGGGGGTGGGAGAGGAAGGCCACAGGTGACTGGGGGTGGGAGAGGAAGGCCACAGGTGACTGGGGGTGGGAGAGGAAGGCCACAGGTGACTGGGGGTGTGAGAGGAAGGCCACAGGTGACTGGGGGAGGGAGAGGAAAGCCACAGGTGACTGGGGGAGGGAGAGGAAGGCCACAGGTGACTGGGGGAGGAAGAGGAAGGCCACAGGTGACTGGGGGAGGGAGAGGAAGGCCACAGGTGACTGGGGGTGGGAGAGGAAGGCCACAGGTGACTGGGGGAGGAAGAGGAAGGCCACAGGTGACTGGGGGAGGGAGAGGAAGGCCACAGGTGACTGGGGGTGGGAGAGGAAGGCTACAGGTGACTGGGGGTGGGAGAGGAAGGCCACAGGTGACTGGGGGTGGGAGAGGAAGGCCACAGGTGACTGGGGGTGGGAGAGGAAGGCCACAGGTGACTGGGGGTGGGAGAGGAAGGCCACAGGTGACTGGGGGAGGAAGAGGAAGGCCACAGGTGACTGGGGGTGGGAGAGGAAGGCCACAGGTGACTGGGGGAGGGAGAGGAAGGCCACAGGTGACTGGGGGTGGGAGAGGAAGGCCACAGGTGACTGGGGGAGGGAGAGGAAGGCCACAGGTGACTGGGGGAGGAAGAGGAAGGCCACAGGTGACTGGGGGAGGGAGAGGAAGGCCACAGGTGACTGGGGGAGGGAGAGGAAGGCCACAGGTGACTGGGGGAGGGAGAGGAAGGCCACAGGTGACTGGGGGAGGGAGAGGAAGGCCACAGGTGACTGGGGGAGGGAGAGGAAGGCCACAGGTGACTGGGGGAGGAAGAGGAAGGCCACGGGCAGGGGTGGACTGGCCATCTGGCCGACGTGCCTTTTGGGCCGACACGTCATTTTTTCTTCCTGAAGTCCCGGCCCATGAGACGGGTAGATCGGCCCTCTGTTTACATGTTTGTAGTAATTGACACTGGGCCGGCCCAATCACATCTCTAATCACCTCCCCCTCCGGGCCGCTCGGTCACGCCCCCAGGAGCTGAGCCGGCCTCTGAAGCCAAACGGCCTTTTGTTTCGAGAAAAAAAAAGTTGGAGTTAGAAAAGGCGAAGGCGAAGGCCGAGCGAAAAGGGAGAGCAGAGCGATGGCGGGCAAGAAAAGGCAGGCCCTTCGTGCTGATGCTGCCGCTTGTGTCAAAATAACCGACATGTTTAGCACAGCTGCAGCAGGTCCATCTTCTTCTAACCCGTGGGCGGTATTGGTGCTGAGGGAGACGATGAGAGGGAGAGAGATCAGCGCGAGTGGGGCGAGCGAGGAGAACTGGCGGTGAGCAGAAGCTAAGAACATTAGGAAGAGATTATTATTCAGGTTCTGATACTCTGTGGTTCTGGAACCCATCAATGTCCCCTTGATGAAGCGCTAACAAGACACATCCGTTAGCCTACGAGCTAGCAAGCTGGCTCTCTTAGGTTCTCCCTGGCGAGTTAAAATGTAGCTTAACGGGACTCTGATGCGTCGTCTCATCGAGCGGTCTTTTGGGACCTGCAGAGCATGGTTATAGTCCGCTTGTTGTGGTAGTTCTGATGGACAATATATAGAATGAATAATATAGAGATGGATACAAACTGGAGGCACACGTGTAGTTCTGACCATGAGCTGGGTGGTGGTGTGTCGATGCCTGTGTGTATGGACCTCTATCAGGGAATCCATTCAGTCTGCATCATCGTGTGGAGCCAGGCAGCACCCCCAGAGGAGGAGAGTGAGGAGAGCAAAGAGCAGGAGGACATGGATCACTCTGCCCGCCCCGAGCCATCTCTGTCACAGATGTCTTTAGAACAGCAACATACCAGAACTCCAGTTGTGCAGACGGTACTCACCGGTGGAGATGGCACCAGCAGGAAGTGGCGTCATATTGCAAGGGACCTCATATGTTGTGTTGTTTTGTACGTCTGGCATTTGGGAAGAGGACCGACACGGGCACGCTTATACCTGGAGTGTCAGACTGGAGGCACGCACCCCACAGAGGAGCTCGAAAAGAGCATCACACATTCAACCTGTGCTGAAGCGTCCTTCTTACGGCGCTCTGAAGCAGACATGGAAAGCATGTCTGCTGGCAGTCAGGTGTCTGCTCGTAGGGAGCAAGTCGGAGAAAGACGGCAGGGTCTGGAGCGCGTGGTGGAAGTGCAGGCAGGTGGAGAGTGAGGGAGCATGCTAGCTGACAACACCGCGGACCACGTGACTTTCTGGAGCTCATCCTTTTATTAGGAAAGTCTGATGTCTGCGTGAAAGAGCGTCTGGGTGATTGCGTAGAGAAGAGCAAGACATTGCACCAATCCAGTGGAGCTAAGGGTAGAGGGTCTCTCATCCCCCCACTCTCCAAACCCACTGCTAACGCCATCATAGAAGCTGATGGTCGTCTCATCAAAGAAAGAATCTCCAGTGATGTCCAGAAGGCGGATGTCTTCTGTCCAGCTGGACGCAACACCAGACAGAAGCTCTCAGGGTCAGTGTTCAGTCATCTGAAGACATGTCACTGAGACTGTGCACGAGAGGCTTGTGGCTTTCGTGAAGCGCCACGCATCCACCGGACAACACTTCATGCATCTGAAACTGGACAGGGCATGTGTGTGTAGGTAATGCAACAGATGGAGCCTCCAATATGCAAGGCCGGTACAAAGGGTTCTCTGCACTGATGACCTCCCAGTCCCCCACTCATGCCCCTGTGTGGTGCCATGCTCACGTTCTTGATCTTGTCCTGGCTGAAACCTCCCAACCGGTCATCGAATGTGGAGCACTGTTCAACCTGATCGATGACAGAGCCGTGTTCATCAGGGAGTCCCATCAGAGGGTCGACCTGTGGGAGAGACGAGCCCAGGACAAGACCCCGTCGACTCATCCTGTAGACTCATCTGGTCCTATCTCTATTGTGTCGTCATAGAAACGGGAGGCAGGGCACTATAGGCCCCCCCCTGAAATGAACTAGAAGTCATCATTTAAGGGGTTATTTTTAAAACGTTTCTTCTGGGGGGGGGCATACCCCTCCAGACATCACATCACATCGCATTGAGCTGAGGCTTTTATGCAGAGCGACTCACAATAAGTGCGTTCCACCAGGAAGACACAACCTTGAAGAAAACAGAATCATAAAGTACATCAGGCTTCAGAGCCAAACATCTCAAGTGCTACTCAACTGGCTTTAGAGGAGCCAGTCCTTTGTTAGTATATAAGTGCTTTGTTAGTATATAAGTGCTTTGTAAGTATATAAGTGCTTTGTTAGTATATAAGTGCTTTGTTAGTAGTTCTATCCTCGAGGTGGAGTCCAGAGAGATGAGTTTCAGTCTGGAAGGTGTGTGAGCTTTCTGCTGTCCTGATGTCAAGGGGAGCTCATTCCACCATCTTGGAGCCAGGACAGCAAACCCACGTGTTTCTGCTGATGGGAACTTGGGATGGCCTCCCTGCCTGTCAGCCTTCCCTCGGGGCACACACTGATCTCGTGCCCTCATTGGTCACGTGCGTGTTCGTGTGTGTTGGAGGAGAGGCTCTGAAAGGAAGTCTGAAGGTGGCGCATCATGGCATGTGGCTCATTAAAGTACAGCTATTGTCTCCCTCTTGTAGAACGGGTCGGCCCCACCTGCAGCCGGTACACAGGGGTGACAACTGTCACGCATCTGGCCTGTGACACACACTCTCTCTCTCACGCTCTCTCTCTCTCTCTCTCTCTCTCTCACGCTCTCACTCTCTCACGCTCTCTCTCTCACGCTCTCACGCTCTCTCTCTCACGCTCTCACGCTCTCACTCTCTCTCTCTCTCTCACGCTCTCACGCTGCCCAAACTATTCTCACGCCAAAACCAGATGAACCGGTGATCGTCTTTTGTTGGTTATTTACAAAGTTGAGTGACAGCTGCTCGAGCTGTTGATCCGCTCCCCCCCCGCCCCCACCACCATCAGACCCCCCTATCAGGTGACTGGCCACAGGTGACTGGGGGAGGAAGAGGAAGGCCACAGGTGACTGGGGGTGGGAGAGGAAGGCCACAGGTGACTGGGGGTGGGAGAGGAAGGCCACAGGTGACTGGGGGTGGGAGAGGAAGGCCACAGGTGACTGGGGGTGGGAGAGGAAGGCCACAGGTGACTGGGGGAGGGAGAGGAAGGCCACAGGTGACTGGGGGTGGGAGAGGAAGGCCACAGGTGACTGGGGGTGGGAGAGGAAGGCCACAGGTGACTGGGGGAGGGAGAGGAAGGCCACAGGTGGATGGGAAGTGTACTGGACGACATGACCAGAACCGACCCAGGCCTGTCGTGAACTCCTCCTGAATGTGTCAAGGTAGCAATTCAGTGCACTGCCCTTTGCCACCGTGCTGGACTGTAATATTTCATAGATATTATGTAACATGTATGACTTCACCATAATAAACATGTTAATACTTTACTGTGTATTCTGTTCCCTGAATACCAGATGCATATAGTGTTGTGCTGTGTTCGTTATGCTCGCGTCCAGGAGAGAAGCTTTGAAAGGAGAGAAGCCTTGAAAGGAAACTACAAGCAGCCTATTGTTCAGTGAGGAGAGAAAGGCCGTGGAGAAGAGACCTCACAAGCATTCGTCCTTCCCGCTTGCTGGCTGTTCGCTCCTCCTCTCTAGGGGCTGTGGTGACTAGGAGACTTCCCCCTCGTTCTTCTGTGTCCGATATTGCGTTAAACGGAGGATTTCAACATTTTACCTTCATTGTAAAGCCGGGCCGGCTCTAAACGGACTGGACGGCCTCCCTGCCTGTCAGCCTTCCATCGGGGCACACACTCACCTCGTGCCCTCATTGGTCACGTGCGCGTTCGTGTGTGTTGGGGGAGGGGCTCTGTGAGGAAGGGGCAGATTTTCTCCGGTTGTGTATTTTCAAATTCTAGCGATCTCGAGCCGGTTTCTCAAACCTACCTACCCCGCCTTTAAGATTATAGTAAGAAGGTGCAATACAAATAAAAAAAAATCCAAAACCAGATCAAATAGAAAAGTATTTATATACAAATTTAAATTAATGTAAAAATGTGCAATACAAATATAATAAATAGACACAATTAATATATCTGAATAAGCATGAGTATGTCTGCTGAAAGATCAGATGGATTGAAAATACAGAGATAATTAAAGCTACATGTAAAAAAAGTGATCAAATATTTTCCGTTTATTATTATAGATGAAACACTTAGGAAGCTAAAACCTTATATACTTATAAGTGTATTTAATGATCAAAGAATACTATTATTATTCATCTATGTATTATTCAGATCTACAGGAAACAATTTAACTATAACATTGATCTGTTTTTAATGCGGCTGTGGCGCGTCCCTAATATATTGAATTATTTGCGGGGTAAAGAATATCAGGGTTAAGTATTGAGCTTCCTGTGGAGCGAGAGTCCTCAGCCTGTCTGAGGTCTGCAGAGCCTCTTCTCTCACAAGAGGGCAGCAGACGGCAGGAAATAGACCCACAGCCGGAGGAGAACACCCAGGACACATGCGGGTACAGGTTTCAACTGTGACGATGAGAGAGAATCACTTCTGGAGAGGGTTAGATGCTCCGTTTTGCAAAACAGCAGCTAAAAAGTCCTTAAGCAACACTTTAGAAGTCCTTAGTTTGTGCAGGAGAATAGCTGCAGTTTATTTTACATGATTATATATTACATTACATTACATTACATCACATTACATTACATTACATTACATTACATGACATTATATTACATTACATGACATTACATTACATCACATTACATTACATTACATTACATGACAGTACATGACATTACATGACATTACATGACATTACACTACATTACATGACATGACATTACATCACATTACATTACATTATATTACATTACATTACATTACAGTACATCACATTACATCACATTACATTACATTACATTATATTACATGACATGACATGACATGACATGACATGACATGACATGACATGACATGACATGACATGACATCACATTACATTACATTACATTACATTACATTACATTACATTACATTACATCACATGACATTACATTACATCACATTACATTACATTACATGACATTACATTACCTCACATTTAGCTGAGGCTTTTATCCAGAGCGGCTCACAATAAGTGCGTTCGACCAACAAAATACAACCTTGAAGAAAACAGAATCATAAAGTAGGAGGTTAGAGAGCGAGACTTCAGAACAGGGCCTGGCCCAGTCTCCTTACATTTGGTGGAAATGAATGAAGGAAATGTCAGGGACCTATCGAAGTCACTAGGGTTCATCCTCTGGGGACCATGAATGGTTGTACCCATTGTTATGCCAATACATCCAGGACACTGAGATGATTTACCTGCTGTCATTGCTTGTGAGAAAGTCAGGATATTGTCAGTCAGTATAATTTATCGTACGAACGGTTGTCCCAATGTATGTGCCAACACAGCCAGTACATGTTTAAAGTATTTGGAGGATAAATACAAACGTTGGACTTGTTCTCGCTCGAGGAAAAGCCACAAGATTAACATTCAGAATTTGACATCTGACAAAGATTACAGGCTCTAGAATCCTTCCAAGTGATTTGTGGGAGTACAAAGAAGAGACAACAACACACCAAAGTATTTCCTGTAAGCTTCAGGATGTGGAAAGGATCCTCCTTCCTCTCTGCTCTGCGCCTCGCTGCCACGTGGAGGGCAGCAGAGAGCCGCCGCAGTAACGTTTCCTCCATGTGCTACATTCCTGCCTTCGGAGGATGTGAGAAATGGAAACTCCCTGCTGCTCCATCACGAGGGATGTGTGGGACGCTGCAGGGAGAGGAAGGGGAATGGATGACGGGGTGAAAGGTGACGCGGTCGATAAAACAGCGCCTGCGTTACAGCTCTGACCCAAGACCTCTCCTCGTCTGTGTGACGGAAACACGACAGAGAGGAGACGGGGACTCTGTCTCTGGGAACTTGGGTGGTAAACATTTCACCAGAGAGCTGCGGTCCGACCCCTGCACTAAGGGGGGGTCAGAAGGTACACGAATGAAGTAAAGACTACGCTGAGAGAATCGTTAAAGTATGAACGGATACAATCAGTGCTGAGCTAGTGTCTCTACTTTAAAGAGTCCTCTCCTGCTGGTGTTCAGGTGTATATCAGTATGTAGTGTCTCTACTTTAAAGAGTCCTCTCCTGCTGGTGTTCAGGTGTATATCAGTATGTAGTGTCTCTACTTTAAAGAGTCCTCTCCTGCTGATGTTCAGGTGTATATCAGTATGTAGTGTCTCTACTTTAAAGAGTCCTCTCCTGCTGATGTTCAGGTGTATATCAGTATGTAGTGTCTCTACTTTAAAGAGTCCTCCCCTGCTGATGTTCAGGTGTATATCAGTATGTAGTGTCTCTACTTTAAAGAGTCCTCTCCTGCTGATGTTCAGGTGTATATCAGTATGTAGTGTCTCTACTTTAAAGAGTCCTCTCCTGCTGATGTTCAGGTGTATATCAGTATGTAGTGTCTCTACTTTAAAGAGTCCTCTCCTGCTGATGTTCAGGTGTATATCAGTATGTAGTGTCTCTACTTTAAAGAGTCCTCTCCTGCTGATGTCAGGTGTATATCAGTATGTAGTGTCTCTACTTTAAAGAGTCCTCTCCTGCTGATTGAACATCATGTGAAGGTCGCTGTGTTGGTGATGAAGATGAGGAGTGACTCAGAGATCTGAAAGCCTTCCTCTCTGCATGTCTGAGCTCCAGGCGGACATCTTCTCTAATCCATGAGAAATGCTCTTCGGAGCGCCGACCTTCCAACGATCTCGGCGATAATGAAGCTGACGCTGACACTTACATCGAAATCTGCTGATGACCTCGTCAGCATTCGCTCGATACGTGTCCGCACGCCTCCTCTGATCTACACGGAGGAATATCGTCTCTGTGCAGGGGGAGGTCAGAGGTCACGGCTAACGGGGCGTTTTCCTACGTGGCACTGAGGGCTTCCACGACTTTCAAGTGACTTTTCCTGGTTCTGGAAACGTGTCTGCACTTCTGGGTCTCTGAAGGGAACGCAGAACCGACCACGACTCTTCAGTACAAGTCAAATACCCGGCTCACATGTCGAGCTTCAGGTGGTACATATATGGTCAAACTGTGTCCCCCAACCTTGAATTCGTCTGCAAACAAACACAAATATCTGTCCTGATCCACAAAGACAAACACAAGACGAAACCTCCCGGTATTGTTAAGCGTCTCAAGACATTTTAATACCAACTACGGACTTATCTTTGTTCTGATGTTCTGGAAGCAATCCTTTTCTCTTTCGTGCCGGCTCTCAGAAAGGAAAGCAGTCCCGCCTCTTGAGTCAAAATCAAGCTGTAGGTTTGAAACCATTGGACACATTGTGAGAGAGAACCGTGTTCATTGAAGGAGAAAGTCCTTAGACGTCGACTTCATCGGCAAACAAAGTAAATATCTGTTCGATCCACGAAGAAAAACATAAAACAATACTTCCAAGTACGTATACGCCTTTCAAACGTTTCGTTGAAGACATTTTAAGACCAATGATGGCCTTATCTTTGTTCTGATGTTCTGGACACTTCCCTGTTCTCCTTTCTTCTGGGTCTCTGAAGGGAAAGCAGTCCAGATCTGGACTCTTGAGTAGAAATTGCCGCACACATACATAATTGGCCAAATTGTGAGTAAGACCCTCGTCCATTGGAGGAGAAAGTCCTTAGACCTCGAGTCCATCTGCAACCAAACTAAATATCTGTTCGATCCACAAAGAAAGACTCAAGACGACACTTCCCAGTATTTCAAAGCCTTTTGATTCAAGACATTTTAATACAAACTATGGACTTATTTTTAGATTTCAAGGGCTTGTAAGGATCTCCGCAAGAGAAACGCAGTCCTGTTCATGACCGTTGAGTACAAATTGAATACCGGCGAGCTGTAGGTGTAAATAATCGGTCAAATTGTCAGTAGAACATTGGCTAAGACATCCATTGAAAGAGAAAGTCCTAAGACCGTTGAGTTCAACTGCAAACAAACTAATGATCTGACTGGACTTCTTTCTGCAGATGGATGTGACTGCACATCGATCAGAGCATCCTCAGCAGAGGTTTGCCATCAAGGAAGAGCTTAAATCCACCAATCAGATTCAAGATATCAACGGAGAACAGAAGACAAACACCTCGTCTCTCACGGACTACATGACCCACGGAAAACCTTGCATTGCATACGTTTTCCTTGAAGTCTTTCAGCTCCCGCAAAGAGAGCCTCCACTCGGCCGCCTACGTCCTACGTCCTGCGATCTGCGTCACGAGGAGAGGATGAGGCGAGATCTGTCTGACGGGCAGACGCTCCCGCAGAGCGTCGAAAACCGCCGCTTCAATTCAACGTGAGAGACGCGGTCAGGAAGTCCTCGGAGACGCGAGGACACACCGGTGGGAGGTGGGAGCACTTGATGATGGGCACAAAGCCGAGGCGAAGCTCAGACGCGCCAACGAATCAAAACGGGTTGAAGAAAAGACGCGAGAGAGGGAAGTGTTCCTTCAGGAGACGAGGCGGTTTATCTTTGAATCTCATTTCACAGATCGGAGACGTAGGAAGAAGTGCTAATACGATTACACCTGAGCTTCGATGTGAACATCGAGGGACTAACGGGGCTGAGGGGGGGGCACGACAGCAGACACAGACAACACCACGAGAGTCTTCGTTCTTTCTGCTATCTGTGTCTTCATTACACTATTCAGATGTTCAGTCCTCACGTTTGGGACGGTGAGAGACAGTTGGAAGAAGAGTCACCATGGAAACACATCCAGGCTATTATCATTGAGAAGGTAATCACAAACGCATCCCGAGAATGTCTTCATTTGTGAGGAGGAATCAGCATTTGGTAATAAACTCATGCGGGTTAGGAACGATGTTTTAGATTAGGGTCACTTGGTCCATTCCCATCATCATGACCAAGCACACATTAAAATGGCGGTCACATGTCGAGCTGTGCTGGTAATTAAGGGCATTACATTAATTCATCGATTATCAGTACGACCTTAGTCCGCCGAGGAGAGAGTCCTCTGCTTTATTCTGCTGGTGTCCAGGTGTATATCAGTGTGTAGTGTCTCTACTTTAAAGAGTCCTCTCCTGCTGATGTTCAGGTGTATGTCAGTATGTAGTGTCTCTACTTTAAAGAGTCCTCTCCTGCTGATGTTCAGGTGTATGTCAGTATGTAGTGTCTCTACTTTAAAGAGTCCTCTCCTGCTGATGTTCAGGTGCATATCAGTATGTAGTGTCTCTACTTTAAAGAGTCCTCTCCTGCTGATGTTCAGGTGTATATCAGTATGTAGTGTCTCTACTTTAAAGAGTCCTCTCCTGCTGATGTTCAGGTGTATATCAGTATGTAGTGTCTCTACTTTAAAGAGTCCTCTCCAGCTGATGTTCAGGTGTATATCAGTATGTAGTGTCTCTACTTTAAAGAGTCCTCTCCAGCTGATGTTCAGGTGTATATCAGTATGTAGTGTCTCTACTTTAAAGAGTCCTCTCCTGCTGGTGTTCAGGTGTATATCAGTATGTAGTGTCTCTACTTTAAAGAGTCCTCTCCAGCTGATGTTCAGGTGTATATCAGTATGTAGTGTCTCTACTTTAAAGAGTCCTCTCCAGCTGATGTTCAGGTGTATATCAGTATGTAGTGTCTCTACTTTAAAGAGTCCTCTCCTAATGATGTTCAGGTGTATATCAGTATGTAGTGTCTCTACTTTAAAGAGTCCTCTCCTGCTGATGTTCAGGTGTATATCAGTATGTAGTGTCTCTACTTTAAAGAGTCCTCTCCTGCTGATGTTCAGGTGTATATCAGTATGTAGTGTCTCTACTTTAAAGAGTCCTCTCCTGCTGATGTTCAGGTGTATATCAGTATGTAGTGTGTAGCTTTGATTTGCACTCTTCCTGTCGGGCATTCGCTCACATGCAACAGTTGGTTTTCAGATCCTCCTTCAGTCGGGACAGCAGCAGCTGTCCCGACTGAAGCGACTGTGGCGACTGTGGCCGTCGCTTTGGTTGAAGCGTGTTTTGGAGATGACTCGATTCCAGCAGCAGCTCTTCTGTATGGAAGGAAGTATCTGGGAGGGGGTCCGCCAACCACCACGTGATTAATAGCCCTGCACTTAAAATAGGCTTCAGAAATAATGACGGGAGAAGGATGGGGGCGGGGCAGCCTCCGAAAGAGAATCACTTTAATTACAGGCTGCACCGAAGGACTGGTGGAACAAGTGCAGAGAGAAGTACACACATCCTTCACTCAAGTAGAAGTACACACATCCTTCACACATGTAAGAAGTAGAAAGTACAGGTATTAGAGTTCAACATGTGAGAAGTAGAAAGTACAGGTATTTGAGTTCAACATGTAAGAAGTAGAAAGTACAGGTATTTGGGTTCAACATGTAAGAAGTAGAAAGTTCAGGTATTTGGGTTCAACATGTAAGAAGTAGAAAGTACAGGTATTTGAGTTCAACATGTAAGAAGTAGAAAGTACAGGTATTTGAGTTCAACATGTAAGAAGTAGAAAGTACAGGTATTTGAGTTCAACATGTAAGAAGTAGAAAGTACAGGTATTTGAGTTCAACATGTAAGAAGTAGAAAGTACAGGTATTTGAGTTCAACATGTAAGACGTAGGAAAGTACAGGTATTTGGGTTCAACATGTAAGAAGTAGAAAGTACAGGTATTTGGGTTCAACATGTAAGAAGTAGAAAGTACAGGTATTTGGGTTCAACATCTAGAAGTAGAAAGTACAGGTATTTGGGTTCAACATGTAAGAAGTAGAAAGTACAGGTATTTGAGTTCAACATGTAAGAAGTAGAAAGTACAGGTATTTGAGTTCAACATGTGAGAAGTAGAAAGTACAGGTATTTGAGTTCAACATGTAAGAAGTAGAAAGTACAGGTATTTGAGTTCAACATGTAAGAAGTAGAAAGTACAGGTATTTGGGTTCAACATGAGAGAAGTAGAAAGTACAGGTATTTGAGTTCAACATGTAAGAAGTAGAAAGTACAGGTATTTGAGTTCAACATGTAAGAAGTAGAAAGTACAGGTATTTGGGTTCAACATGTGAGAAGTAGAAAGTACAGGTATTTGGGTTCAACATGTAAGAAGTAGAAAGTACAGGTATTTGAGTTCAACATGTGAGAAGTAGAAAGTACAGGTATTTGAGTTCAACATGTGAGAAGTAGAAAGTACAGGTATTTGAGTTCAACATGTAAGAAGTAGAAAGTACAGGTATTTGAGTTCAACATGTAAGAAGTAGAAAGTACAGGTATTTGGGTTCAACATGAGAGAAGTAGAAAGTACAGGTATTTGGGTTCAACATGTAAGAAGTAGAAAGTACAG
Organism: Champsocephalus esox; assembly: GCA_036324585.1. Taxonomy (NCBI): domain Eukaryota; kingdom Metazoa; phylum Chordata; class Actinopteri; order Perciformes; family Channichthyidae; genus Champsocephalus; species Champsocephalus esox. The sequence continues at coordinate 2,892,675 of CM070490.1, forward strand.
GTATTTGAGTTCAACATGAGAGAAGTAGAAAGTACAGGTATTTGAGTTCAACATGTGAGAAGTAGAAAGTACAGGTATTTGGGTTCAACATGTAAGAAGTAGAAAGTACAGGTATTTGAGTTCAACATGTGAGAAGTAGAAAGTACAGGTATTTGAGTTCAACATGTAGAGAAGTAGAAAGTACAGGTATTTGGGTTCAACATGTGAGAAGAAGAAAGTACAGGTATTTGAGTTCAACATGTAAGAAGTCAAAGTAAAAAGTCGTCAGAAAAATAAGTAGTGGAGTAAAGTACTGATTCCAGAAACATGTACTGAAGTACATTAACTAAGTATTTGTACTCCACTACTTCCCACCTCTGTATTTCTCTCTGTCACGCCCTGGACGACGGAAGGAGACCCCACATGATTCCTTTAGAATGAAAGTTAATTTATTTAAAGAAGCTAAGCCATGTGAAGTCAGGTAACCAGAGATGAGTGAACGTGCATCAGAAACCTACCCGGGTAAATAAAGGTGTCTGTTTGTTAAAATAAACCTGTAGCGTTAAAGTGTTGATCCACGTGAACTCAATTAAAAAGCCAATTAAAACTCAACATGCATGTCGAAGAAGAATACGTGTTCCTGTGTAGTGATAACTGTCTTCGTGTGTGTATGTGGCTCTGTGTGTGTGTGTGTGTGTGTGTGTGTGTGTGTGTCCTAGCATTATTATACTTGTGGGGACCTAAATCTGTTTACATAGTCACGTGTGGGGACTCGCCTCCCTTATGGGGACAAATTGGAGGTCCCCATAAGGGGGCTCATTAACTTTAGGGTGAAGACTTGGTTAGGATAAGTCTCCAGGAAATGCATGTAAGTCAATGTAATGTCCCCTGAAGTGATGTGTGTGTGTGTGTGTGAATTTGTGTCTCTGTGTGTGTTTGTGTGTGCGTGAGTGTGTGTGTGTCTCTGTGTGTGTGTGTGTGTGTGTGTCTCTGTGTGAGTGTATGTGTGTGTGTGTGTGTGTGTCTGTGTGTGTGTGTCTGTGTGTGTGTATGTGAGTGTGTCTGTGAGTGTGTGTGTGTCTCTGTTTGTGTGTGTGTGTCTGTGTGTGTCTCTGTGTGTGTGTGTGTCTCTGTGTGTGTGTGTGTGTGTGTGTGTGTCTCTGTGTGCTTCCCTCCCTGTCTTCAAGAGGCAGAGATATGGATTACCTCTCCACCCCTCATTAATCACGTTACACACATGTTGCACACGTGCAGCTGGAGTGAGGCGCTGCATGCAGAGACAACTCTTCAGGGTCCACAAACTGCAGAGGAAACCGCAGCGCTGCAAAAGCACCCGGCAAATATCTATCGCGCTTCCTCTTACGCAAATCACAAAGAACAACTGAAAAGAGACACAAAATAACCAACAACACACGTGATGATTAAATATGACCGGAAAGGAACGTTAACCGTAAAGAGGGGCAACATAAGAGACCCGGAGTTACTATGACGACGGAATGAGCCAAAAGCACGACACGGAGACGCAGGACGACCGGACATGGGACAGATGCGAAATGAACACACATAGATCCGAGTTACGACAAAAACATGTAAAATGACTAAAAAACAGACACTTGATGTTTAAAAATGACCCACAGCGACCAGGAAGAGACACGACGACCAGAAAGGAACGTAGAAATACAAGAAATAGATGCAAACTGAACTTAGAGAGACGCAGGATGACCACGAAGAGCCCTGCAGTTCATTACATTACATTTAGCTGTCCAAATCAGCCAAGCCATTCTGTAACTGTTGTCCACATACTGAAAGCTATAATGCTCATGTATGTAACTTGTGCTAATTCACCAGCAGTTACAATCATGGCTTAAAATACTATCTCTTCAAAATGTAGTAAAAAGTAAATCATGGATTTTCTATTGGCATTTCTGTCGTAACACTTTGGGCTCTCAACGTGTCCAGGTTCAGAAGCTCTCAGAGCGGGTCCTGAGCATTAGGACAGTGTGAACACAGAGTGAATTAGCATGTGAGCTGCGTTTGAATTCCGTCACGGGGGTGATCAAAGTGTTGTGGCTGCACTTTCTGAAGGACATGCTCCTGCTGAGCGTCAACAGTATGTCGTATGTTGCATCTGGAGTTTACAGATGGCAAGAGTACACACATCCTTCACTCAAGTAGAAGTACTCACATCCTTTACTCAAGTAGAAGTACACACATCCTTCACTCAACTAGAAGTACACACATCCTTTACTCAAGTAGAAGTACACACATCTTCACTCAAGTAGAAGTACTCACATCCTTTACTCAAGTAGAAGTACACACATCCTTCACTCAACTAGAAGTACACACATCCTTCACTCAAGTAGAAGTACACACATCCTTTAATCAAGTAGAAGTACACACATCCTTTAATCAAGTAGAAGTACACACATCCTTCACTCAAGTAGAAGTACTCACATCCTTCACTCAAGTAGAAGTACACACATCCTTTACTCAAGTAGAAGTACACACATCCTTTACTCAAGTAGAAGTACACACATCCTTTACTCAAGTAGAAGTACACACATCCTTTCATCAAGTAGAAGTACACACATCCTTTACTCAAGTAGAAGTACACACATCCTTTCACTCAAGTAGAAGTACACACATCCTTTCATCAAGTAGAAGTACACACATCCTTTACTCAAGTAGAAGTACACACATCCTTTACTCAAGTAGAAGTACACACATCCTTTCACTCAAGTAGAAGTACACACATCCTTTACTCAAGTAGAAGTACACACATCCTTTACTCAAGTAGAAGTACACACATCCTTTACTCAAGTAGAAGTACACACATCCTTTACTCAAGTAGAAGTACACACATCCTTTAATCAAGTAGAAGTACACACATCCTTTACTCAAGTAGAAGTACACACATCCTTTACTCAAGTAGAAGTACACACATCCTTTACTCAAGTAGAAGTACACACATCCTTTACTCAAGTAGAAGTACACACATCCTTTACTCAAGTAGAAGTACACACATCCTTTACTCAAGTAGAAGTACACACATCCTTTACTCAAGTAGAAGTACACACATCCTTTACTCAAGTAGAAGTACACACATCCTTCACTCAAGTAGAAGTACACACATCCTTCACTCAAGTAGAAGTACACACATCCTTTACTCAAGTAGAAGTACACACATCCTTTACTCAAGTAGAAGTACACACATCCTTTACTCAAGTAGAAGTACACACATCCTTTACTCAAGTAGAAGTACACACATCCTTTACTCAAGTAGAAGTACACACATCCTTTACTCAAGTAGAAGTACACACATCCTTTACTCAAGTAGAAGTACACACATCCTTTACTCAAGTAGAAGTACACACATCCTTTACTCAAGTAGAAGTACACACATCCTTTACTCAAGTAGAAGTACACACATCCTTTACTCAAGTAGAAGTACACACATCCTTTACTCAAGTAGAAGTACACACATCCTTCACTCAAGTAGAAGTACACACATCCTTCACTCAAGTAGAAGTACACACATCCTTTACTCAAGTAGAAGTACACACATCCTTCACTCAAGTAGAAGTACACACATCCTTCACTCAAGTAGAAGTACACACATCCTTTACTCAAGTAGAAGTACACACATCCTTTACTCAAGTAGAAGTACACACATCCTTTACTCAAGTAGAAGTACAGATACTCGTGTTTAAAAATACTCTGGTGAAAGTAGAAGTACTGACTAAACTTCTTTACTCAAGTGAAAGTAAAGTGGCTTTGAAGTGTCCTTCAGTAGAAAGTACCCATAGCTAGCAGCTGCTTTAAAGAGTACCTGACCTCCCTTTATATCACATCACATTCAGCTGAGGCTTTTATCCAGAGCGACTCACAGTAAGTACATCAGGCTTCAGAGAGCCACACATTTCAAGTGCTACTCAGCTGGCTTTAGAGGAGCCAGTCCTTTGTTAGTATATAAGTGCTTTGTTAGTATATAAGTGCTTTATTAGTATATAAGTGCTTTGTTAGTATAGAAGTGCTTTGTTAGTATATAAGTGCTTTGTTAGTATATAAGTGCTTTGTTAGTATATAAGAGCTTTGTTAGTATATAAGTGCTTTGTTAGTATATAAGTGCTTTGTTAGTATATAAGTGCTTTGTTAGTATAGAAGTGCTTTGTTAGTATATAAGTGCTTTGTTAGTATATAAGAGCTTTGTTAGTATATAAGTGCTTTGTTAGTATATAAGTGCTTTGTTAGTATAGAAGTGCTTTGTTAGTATATAAGTGCTTTGTTAGTATATAAGTGCTTTGTTAGTATATAAGTGCTTTGTTAGTATATAAGTGCTTTGTTAGTATATAAGTGCTTTGTTAGTATATAAGTGCTTTGTTAGTATATAAGAGCTTTGTTAGTATATAAGTGCTTTGTTAGTATATAAGTGCTTTGTTAGTAGTTCTATCCTCGAGGTGGAGTCGAGAGAGATGAGCTTCAGTCTGGAAGGTGTGTGAGCTTTCTGCTGTCCTGATGTCAATGGGAGCTCATTCCACCATCTTGGAGCCAGGACAGCAAACCCACGTGTTTCTGCTGATGGGAACTCGGGTCCCCCTCGCAGTGAGGGTGCAGCGAGCCGTCTGGCTGATGCAGAGCGGAGTGCACGTGCTGGGGTGCACGGTTTAACCATGTCCTGGATGTGGGAAGGGCCAGATCCATTCGCAGCATGGTACACAAGCATCTTGAAGTGGATTCTAGCCGTTACCGGAAGCCAGTGGAGGGAGCGGAGGAGCGGCGTGGTGTGGGAGAACAACAAGTTCCTACAAAGAGACACGAAACCACAATAGAAAATATAAATAATAACAACAAATAGAAAACAACAACCGCAAAATACATGTATGACGACTAACAATGAGCCAACACGACAACACAGAGACACAGAATGACCGTAAGCAGAAACCATCACAAAAACAGACACTTGATGTTTAAAAATGACCCACAGCGACCAGGAAGAGACACGACGACCAGAAAGGAACGTAGAAATAAAAGAAATAGATGCAAACTGAACTTAGAGAGACGCAGGAGAGCCCGAAGGTCCTACAAAGAGACGCGAGGGAAAGCCCTTTAAAAGAGAGCAGGATAACTTTGTGAGGACGTGTGGAGGCGGGGTCTCCGACTGAAGGGTGAATCACTTCAGCCCGACGCAGACACCTCCGTCACATTTCACTTCAAACTGCAATTACAGAGAGAGCCCCGCTGAGACGCAGCTCAGGTCGGACATGTTGTTCATTTCTATAGATGCTATGGAGAGAAGTTCAGAAATACACGATGAAACACCTCTAATATTGACAAACTAAATACGTAACAAAAACATGTAAGAAGCGTTGAATGAGACCAATTGATCTTGCACGAATAGATTGAGTTGAGTTTGGACATCTTGTGTTGAGCTGTAAGGCATTTTATTGACCTGCCTCTCAGGTGAAAAGCCCTCTGACAGGAAGTGATGTTTGGATCCAAGGCTTTCATCGTGACGGGGAGATCACATCGTAAAGAAAGTCGTATCGATGTAGCTGCAAATATGGTTTGACCCCAAATAAATTACATGTTTTTCGATGGATTGCTGTAGCGTCAGGTGAGCTTAGCAACGTACTACAAGTCTACCAACATCCGACCACCACAAAGCAAGCCCCCAGGAAGCGCTCCGGACTCGGTTCCCACAATGCATTGTGTCCAAACGGCGGTACTACAACCTCCGTATCAGTCCGTGACGTCTCTGGGCCCAGAAGCACTTTCCCCCGTTGACTAACATGGAGAAGAGAAGTCTGTAAATCAAACGACCCCGTGCGAACACCTGCGTAGCCCTGGTTAAAAACATTCGGTCCTCAAGTTGTAAACTGTGCTAATAACGTTATTCTGAGAGTTATTGCCTCGGCATTATGAACGCATCTAACCCACGGGACGGTGTCGGTACCATATGTGTTCGGGGTCGTCTCTTACCAATGACGTCACGCATTGAGATTGGCTGTACGGTAATTTACCCGGGGGTGCTCGGGGCGCTGTCTCGAGTATAGCGGGGTTTTTGATCATTACATTTCGCTGACGCTTTTATCCAAAGCGACCCAATGTGTGTTCTGTGAAACGGAAAAGGATTTTACATTGTTTTTGTTGCAGTGTCTTAAATGTAATTTAGGTTAACTTCCTGTTTGAAGTTGTTGCTATGGAAACAACATGACGGAGAAAAAAGGAATATCTTCTACATATAATAACGGACGGAGTAAAGAATGAAGTGTTCTGATGTTTCAATGTTCTGAATTTGACCGCGTATGACGGTCCTCTTGAGTGGCCATACAGCCAATGCCGTACGGCCACTGCTCCGTTTTCGGAGACTTTGCACACGTTTTTCACAAACGTTTCCACACGCTAGGAGTATGGGAGTACTTCCATTCGCTTCGTCTTGATCTGTAGATGTGATTTGCCCCCGAGCACCCCCGGGTAAATTAGCGTACAGCCAATCACTATGCGTGACGTCATTGGTAAGAGACGGACCCCGAACACACATGGTACCGACAACGGCTAGATGTGAACGAGCCTTTCGGGGGGGGCGTGGTTAAAGTTGCGCATGCTCTATGAGCGCACACACGGGTACAAATCCAAATCCATTGGTCGAATACGATAACCTAATTTTTTTATCTAATACCTTTTTTAGCCAGTTCCTATTCATCCCATTTAAGCGATTTTTCAGACTAATCCCTTGTTTTGGTGATCTAATAATCAAATTAGCATATTTAGTATATATTAAAGGTGGGGTCGGTCATTTTGGAGAAACCAGCTCGAGTGCGCTAGAATTTGAAAATACACAACCGGAGAAAATCTGCCACTTCCTCTCAGAGCCCCTCCCCCAACACACGAACGCGCACATGACCAATGAGGGCAGAGATCAGTGTGTGCCCCGATGGAAGGCTGACAGGCAGGTAGGCCGTCCAGTCACTTTAGCCGGCTCAGATGATTGGTCGAGCTTTTCACAGCGCCACGACTTCAAAGCACTTCAGATATTCATTGCTATCGGACGTTAAGAGCATTCCATGGAATATAACAAGTGTTTCTGAAGTGAAGTACCCACCCCACCTTTAAGTACACATATGATAGTTAACCATTGTAAACACTGATGGTGTCGTTATTCCACAACCATCGACATTAACTTCACAATCAATTACAAGCAAAGGTCTCTATTCCCACTTTAATGAATGGATGCAAACAAAATGCAAAGCAGGAACCGTATTTAAACTAACAGATGTTCTCTCTCTCTCTCTCTCTCTCTCTCTCTCTCTCTCTCTCTCTCTCTGCAATAATCACATCTTGAAACATGGAAAACAAAAACAATGAAGTAAACGTCAGTGGTTGTATTTGTTGATTTGGTTTTGCAGACCTTTGTTTGTGACGCCCTGAACTCCAGCAGCTGGTTCTATACTGAAAGTCTGCTTTAAATATGTGTCGTTGCGGCGTCAGCCTCCAGGGCTGGCAGGGAATACTAATCACATGCAAATCCATTTAATTATACGTTGTTTATTCCACTCTCCCTGCAGCTACAGTCTGATTGCTCTGTCCTGCTGAAGAGCGCTCAGAGTGGACCTCTCATTATAAATGAAACCAGGATTTATTTTTCTCTCTGCTTAAGGCTATGCAATGCAGATGTTTATGTTTTAAATCATGTTAGCACAAGTTTTTGAACCATTTGTTTGTGGACGTAATCCATGACAAACTGGAGTTGAGACCAGGAGGCGGAGTCGCAGTCTTACACGCTTCTCTGCGCTCTCTCCTAGGCAGTCACCCATAGGAATCCCGAACCCAATAAAATACCCAATATTAGCGGTGTGTGTGTCTGCCCAAGGACAATTTAAGGTAAAACCTAATAGAGGTGTCATACATAATAACCTAATAAAAGTAAATGTAACAACTACTACAGTGCAACAAAACAGGAAGATTAAATGTGGTCTCTTAAACATAAGATCTCTAGCATCTAAAGCAATATTGGTAAATGATTTAATATCAGATTATAATATTGATATATGCTGTCTCACTGAAACTTGGTTGAGACATGAAGAATATGTCAGCATAAATGAGGCCACTCCACCCAGCCATGTCAACACTCATATTGCTCGAGGCACGGGCCGAGGAGGTGGAGTTGCAGCAATCTTTGACTCAAGTTTACTTATCAATACTAAACCAAAATGTAATTATACCTCTTTTGAAAGCCTCGTTTTTAGTCTTACGCATCCAACCTGGAAAACTTTGCAGCCAATCTTATTTGTTACAGTGTATCGTGCACCAGGTCCTTATTCAGAATTCTTATCAGAATTCTCTGAGTTTTTATCAACTTTGGTTCTTAAAACAGACAAAGTAATTATCGTAGGTGACTTTAATATTCATGTTGACGATGATAAAAATAGCCTTACTGTTGCATTTAACTCTATATTAGATTCTGTTGGTTTCTGTCAGAGTGTAAATAAACCAACCCACTGCTATAATCACACTCTCGACCTTGTTCTGACTTATGGTATTGAAACTGAGCAACTATTAGTCGAACCGCATAATCCTGCTTTATCCGACCATTTCTTAGTAACTTTTGAAGTACTGTTACTAGACTACAAAGCATTAGTCAAAAGCTCTTGCAGCAGAAACCTATCCGTTAGTGCTATAGCCACATTTAAGGAAGAGATTCCACCAATACTTAACTCGATAGCATGTCTGCATGTAAGGGAGGAAACGTATACAAAATGTACACCACCCCAAATTGATCATGTTGTTGATAGTGCTATAGATGCGCTGCGAATAAAATTAGACTCTGTTGCTCCTTTGAAAAAGAAGAAAATAAAGCAACATAGATTAGCTCCATGGCATAATGCCGAAACCCGCAAAATAAAGCAAAAGTCTAGACAACTTGAAAGGATATGGCGTTCCACTAAACTTGAAGAATCTCGTTTAATTTGGCATATTACTCTCAATGAATATAAGAAAGCACTGCGTAAAGCGAGAGCAGCATACTACTCTTCATTAATAGATGAGAATAAGAATAATGCAAGATTTCTTTTCAGCACTGTAGCCAGGCTGACAGAGAGCCACAGCTCCATTGAGCCTTCTATTCCCATAGCACTCAGTAGTAATGATTTTATGTGCTTTTTTAACGATAAAATTGTTACTCTTAGAAACAAAATTAATGACCTCTTGCCTTCGACCAGTATAGTGTTATCAACAGCTCCCGGAATCGTAAGTTCTAATATTACACTAGATAGTAAACTAGAATGCTTTTCAGCCATTAACCTTGAACAATTACATTCAATGATTCTCTCTTCTAAACCATCAACGTGCATGTTAGACCCAATTCCAACTAAGCTGTTGAAGGAAGTTTTTCCATTAATTAGCACTTCTTTATTAAATATTATGAATATGTCTTTATTATCAGGCTATGTTCCACAATCATTCAAAGTAGCAGTGATAAAACCGCTTCTTAAAAAGCACAACCTCGATCCAGAGGTTTTAGCCAACTATAGACCTATTTCTAATCTTCCGTTCCTCTCAAAGATTCTTGAGAAAGCGGTCGCAAAACAGTTGTGTGATTACTTAAAAAACAATGATTTATTTGAAGATTTTCAGTCTGGCTTTAGAACACATCATAGCACAGAGACAGCTCTGGTTAAAGTCACAAATGATATTCTAATAGCCTCAGACAAGGACTTGTCTCTATTCTTGTTTTGCTCGATCTCAGTGCTGCATTTGATACTATCGACCATGACATCCTATTGCAAAGACTAGAGCACTTGGTTGGCATACAGGGAACTGCTTTAGGCTGGTTTAGGTCCTATCTATCTGAACGCTCTCAGTTTGTACGTGTCAACGATGAATCTTCCACGCAAACCAAAGTTAGCCATGGAGTGCCACAGGGCTCAGTGCTCGGACCTATTTTGTTCACATTATATATGCTTCCGTTAGGCAATATTATAAGGAATCATTCTGTAAACTTTCATTGTTATGCGGATGATACTCAACTATATTTATCAATCAAGCCTGATGAAATTAATCATCTAAATAAAATTCAAGACTGCCTTAAGGACTTAAAAACGTGGATGACCTTAAACTTTTTGATGTTAAACACGACCAAAACTGAAGTTATTGTACTTGGCCCGAAGAATCTACGAAACAAATTATCTAAAGATATACTAACTATGGATGGCATTAATTTGGCCTCCAGTGAGACTGTAAGGAATCTTGGTGTTATATTTGATCAGGATTTATCCTTTAACGCCCACATAAAATCAATTTCAAGGACCGCCTACTTCCATCTACGTAACATTGCAAAAATCAGGCATATCTTGCCTCAAAACGATGCAGAGAAACTAGTCCATGCATTTGTTACTTCTAGGCTGGATTATTGTAACTCTTTACTATCAGGGAGTACCAAGAAGTCAATCAAGTCGCTTCAGCTGATTCAAAATGCTGCGGCTCGTGTACTAACCAGAGTTAGGAAAAGGGACCACATTACTCCTGTTCTGGCTGCCTTACACTGGCTCCCTATAGAACACAGGATAGAATTTAAAATTCTTCTTCTCGCCTACAAAGCCCTTAATGGGCAGGCGCCATCTTACCTTAAAGAACTCATTATACCCTACTGTCCTACTAGGGCATTGCGTTCCAAGAATGCAGGGTTGTTGGTTGTTCCTAGAGTCTCTAAAAGTACAATGGGAGCCAGAGCCTTTTCTTATCAAGCTCCACATTTGTGGAATCAGCTTCCAGTTTGTGTTCGGGCGGCAGACACCCTATCCGTTTTTAAGAGTGTGCTTAAGACCTTCCTTTTTGATAAAGCTTATAGTTAGGGCTGATTAGATTCAGCCCCTAGTTTTGCTGATATAGGCTTAGTTTGTCGGGGGACATCTCACTTCTTCCTTCTCTCTGTCTATACCTGTGTCCTCTCATGTTCCGATTAACCCAGCTTCCCCAAATGTCTTTCTTTTTGGGGTCTATATATGCTGGGATCCGGAGTCATGGATGATCCTGCGGTCTTGTGTCCTGGATCGCGAGCGCTGGATCTTGAGTCGTGGCTGTGGTCCTGGATCATCGGTCCTGGATGGATATCCTCGTGGATTCATCTTCCTATTATACACACATGCATTTCCAAACATCTGGACTACCTATGTTGCAAATGTATTATCTTTTCAATTTACACACGGCATCTATTGCACGTCTGTCCGTCCTGGGAGAGGGATCCCTCCTCTGTTGCTCTCCCTGAGGTTTCTCCCATTTTTCCCTTTAAACTGTGGGTTTTCTCCGGAAGTTTTTCCTTGTACGATGTGAGGGTCTAAGGACAGAGGGTCTGAGGACAGAGGGTCTAAGGACAGAGGGTCTAAGGACATAGGGTCTAAGGACAGAGGGTCTAAGGACAGAGGGTGTCGTATTGTCATACTGATATTCTGTACACACTGTGAAGACCACTGAGACAAATGTAACATTTGTGATATTGGGCTATATAAATAAACATTGATTGATTGATTGATTGATTGATTTTAAACTTTGCAATTCAGCATCATTAATACTTAACTCAACTTAAAATGTATCTTCATATTCATGTGTCTAAATTAGACGACAAACATCCTTTAGCTTAGCGGTGGTGACGTGAAGTCATGTGACCGTGCTGTAGTTCCTCTATAGCCCAACATTAGCCACCTTTAGCTTAGCGGTGGTGACGTGAAGTCATGTGACCGTGCTGTAGTTCCTCTATAGCCCAACATTAGCCTCCTTTAGCTTAGCGGTGGTGACGTGAAGTCATGTGACCGTGCTGTAGCTCCTTTATAGCCCAACATTAGCCTCCTTTAGCTTAGCGGTGGTGACGTGAAGTCATGTGACCGTGCTGTAGTTCCTTTATAGCCCAACATTAGCCTCCTTTAGCTTAGCGGTGGTGACGTGAAGTCATGTGACCGTGCTGTAGTTCCTTTATAGCCCAACATTAGCCGCCTTTAGCTTAGCGGTGGTGACGTGAAGTCATGTGACCGTGCTGTAGTTCCTTTATAGCCCAACATTAGCCTCCATTAGCTTAGCGGTGGTGACGTGAAGTCATGTGACCGTGCTGTAGTTCCTTTATAGCCCAACATTAGCCTCATTTAGCTTAGCGGTGGTGACGTGAAGTCATGTGACCGTGCTGTAGTTCCTTTATAGCCCAACATTAGCCTCCTTTAGCTTAGCGGTGGTGACGTGAAGTCATGTGACCGTGCTGTAGTTCCTTTATAGCCCAACATTAGCCTCCTTTAGCTTAGCGGTGGTGACGTGAAGTCATGTGACCGTGCTGTAGTTCCTTTATAGCCCAACATTAGCCTCCTTTAGCTTAGCGGTGGTGACGTGAAGTCATGTGACCGTGCTGTAGTTCCTTTATAGCCCAACATTAGCCTCCTTTAGCTTAGCGGTGGTGACGTGAAGTCATGTGACCGTGCTGTAGTTCCTTTATATATCCTAACACTAAAGGGAACAGCAGAAGAAGACAGACAGGAAGTGAACACTAAAGGGAACAGCAGACAGACAGGAAGTGAACACTAAAGGGAACAGCAGACAGACAGGAAGTGAACACTAAAGGGAACAGCAGACAGACACTACAAAAGTGATATGAGAGGAACTGATTCTTTAAAAAGTGTTTTCTGTTCTGTCTAACAAGATCACGTCCTGATAAACAAGATGGAGTAGGAATACCAATGGCCACTCTTTTTCTGCTTAATAGTTTGAACAAGAAAGCTCTTATTTAGTGGATTGAGATTGATGGACACCGTCTCTTCCTCCCTTATCTATGCCCTGGGAATGAATGCACCAACTGAACGTGTGAAGCGTCAATCATAAAAACACGTGTACGATGAAGATGAATGGAAGTCGTGTTCAATCCAGATTAGATTCCTCTGCCGTGATTTCCTCAGACGATCTGTCAGCGGTTATTTTGGGATGTTGAAGCGCTGAGTCAGCATGTAGTGTCTCTACTTTAAAGAGTCCTCTCCTGCTGATGTTCAGGTGTATATCAGTATGTAGTGTCTCTACTTTAAAGAGTCCTCTCCTGCTGATGTTCAGGTGTATATCAGTATGTAGTGTCTCTACTTTAAAGAGTCCTCTCCTGCTGATGTTCAGGTGTATATCAGTATGTGGTGTCTCTACTTTAAAGAGTCCTCTCCTGCTGATGTTCAGGTGTATATCAGCATGTAGTGTCTCTACTTTAAAGAGTCCTCTCCTGCTGATGTTCAGGTGTATATCAGTATGTAGTGTCTCTACATTAAAGAGTCCTCTCCTGCTGATGTTCAGGTGTATATCAGTATGTGGTGTCTCTACTTTAAAGAGTCCTCTCCTCTGATGTTCAGGTGTATATCAGTATGTAGTGTCTCTACTTTAAAGAGTCCTCTCCTGCTGATGTTCAGGTGTATATCAGTATGTAGTGTCTCTACTTTAAAGAGTCCTCTCCTGCTGATGTTCAGGTGTATATCAGTATGTAGTGTCTCTACTTTAAAGAGTCCTCTCCTGCTGATGTTCAGGTGTATATCAGTATGTAGTGTCTCTACTTTAAAGAGTCCTCTCCTGCTGATGTTCAGGTGTATATCAGTATGTAGTGTCTCTACTTTAAAGAGTCCTCTCCTGCTGATGTTCAGGTGTATATCAGTATGTAGTGTCTCTACTTTAAAGAGTCCTCTCCTCTGATGTTCAGGTGTATATCAGTATGTAGTGTCTCTACTTTAAAGAGTCCTCTCCTGCTGATGTTCAGGTGTATATCAGTATGTAGTGTCTCTACTTTAAAGAGTCCTCTCCTGCTGATGTTCAGGTGTATATCAGTGTGTAGTGTCTCTACTTTAAAGAGTCCTCTCCTGCTGATGTTCAGGTGTATATCAGTATGTAGTGTCTCTACTTTAAAGAGTCCTCTCCTGCTGATGTTCAGGTGTATATCAGTGTGTAGTGTCTCTACTTTAAAGAGTCCTCTCCTGCTGATGTTCAGGTGTATATCAGTATGTAGTGTCTCTACTTTAAAGAGTCCTCTCCTCTGATGTTCAGGTGTATATCAGTATGTAGTGTCTCTACTTTAAAGAGTCCTCTCCTGCTGATGTTCAGGTGTATATCAGTATGTAGTGTCTCTACTTTAAAGAGTCCTCTCCTGCTGATGTTCAGGTGTATATCAGTGTGTAGTGTCTCTACTTTAAAGAGTCCTCTCCTGCTGATGTTCAGGTGTATATCAGTATGTAGTGTCTCTACTTTAAAGAGTCCTCTCCTCTGATGTTCAGGTGTATATCAGTATGTAGTGTCTCTACTTTAAAGAGTCCTCTCCTGCTGATGTTCAGGTGTATATCAGTATGTAGTGTCTCTACTTTAAAGAGTCCTCTCCTGCTGATGTTCAGGTGTATATCAGTGTGTAGTGTCTCTACTTTAAAGAGTCCTCTCCTGCTGATGTTCAGGTGTATATCAGTATGTAGTGTCTCTACTTTAAAGAGTCCTCTCCTGCTGATGTTCAGGTGTATATCAGTATGTAGTGTCTCTACTTTAAAGAGTCCTCTCCTGCTGATGTTCAGGTGTATATCAGTATGTAGTGTCTCTACTTTAAAGAGTCCTCTCCTGCTGATGTTCAGGTGTATATCAGTATGTAGTGTCTCTACTTTAAAGAGTGCTCTCCTGCTGATGTTCAGGTGTATATCAGTATGTAGTGTCTCTACTTTAAAGAGTCCTCTCCTGCTGATGTTCAGGTGTATATCAGTATGTAGTGTCTCTACTTTAAAGAGTCCTCTCCTCTGATGTTCAGGTGTATATCAGTATGTAGTGTCTCTACTTTAAAGAGTCCTCTCCTGCTGATGTTCAGGTGTATATCAGTATGTAGTGTCTCTACTTTAAAGAGTCCTCTCCTGCTGATGTTCAGGTGTATATCAGTGTGTAGTGTCTCTACTTTAAAGAGTCCTCTCCTGCTGATGTTCAGGTGTATATCAGTATGTAGTGTCTCTACTTTAAAGAGTCCTCTCCTGCTGATGTTCAGGTGTATATCAGTATGTAGTGTCTCTACTTTAAAGAGTCCTCTCCTGCTGATGTTCAGGTGTATATCAGTATGTAGTGTCTCTACTTTAAAGAGTCCTCTCCTGCTGATGTTCAGGTGTATATCAGTATGTGGTGTCTCTACTTTAAAGAGTGCTCTCCTGCTGATGTTCAGGTGTATATCAGTATGTAGTGTCTCTACTTTAAAGAGTCCTCTCCTGCTGATGTTCAGGTGTATATCAGTATGTAGTGTCTCTACTTTAAAGAGTCCTCTCCTGCTGATGTTCAGGTGTATATCAGTATGTAGTGTCTCTACTTTAAAGAGTCCTCTCCTGCTGATGTTCAGGTGTATATCAGTATGTAGTGTCTCTACATTAAAGAGTCCTCTCCTGCTGATGTTCAGGTGTATATCAGTATGTAGTGTCTCTACTTTAAAGAGTCCTCTCCTGCTGATGTTCAGGTGTATATCAGTATGTAGTGTCTCTACTTTAAAGAGTCCTCTCCTGCTGATGTTCAGGTGTATATCAGTATGTAGTGTCTCTACTTTAAAGAGTCCTCTCCTGCTGATGTTCAGGTGTATATCAGTATGTAGTGTCTCTACTTTAAAGAGTCCTCTCCTGCTGATGTTCAGGTGTATATCAGTATGTAGTGTCTCTACTTTAAAGAGTCCTCTCCTGCTGATGTTCAGGTGTATATCAGTATGTAGTGTCTCTACTTTAAAGAGTCCTCTCCTGCTGATGTTCAGGTGTATATCAGTATGTAGTGTCTCTACTTTAAAGAGTCCTCTCCTGCTGATGTTCAGGTGTATATCAGTATGTAGTGTCTCTACTTTAAAGAGTCCTCTCCTGCTGATGTTCAGGTGTATATCAGTATGTAGTGTCTCTACTTTAAAGAGTCCTCTCCTGCTGATGTTCAGGTGTATATCAGTATGTGGTGTCTCCACTTTAAAGAGTGCTCTCCTGCTGATGTTCAGGTGTATATCAGTATGTAGTGTCTCTACTTTAAAGAGTCCTCTCCTGCTGATGTTCAGGTGTATATCAGTATGTAGTGTCTCTACTTTAAAGAGTCCTCTCCTGCTGATGTTCAGGTGTATATCAGTATGTGGTGTCTCTACTTTAAAGAGTCCTCTCCTGCTGATGTTCAGGTGTATATCAGTATGTAGTGTCTCTACATTAAAGAGTCCTCTCCTGCTGATGTTCAGGTGTATATCAGTATGTAGTGTCTCTACTTTAAAGAGTCCTCTCCTGCTGATGTTCAGGTGTATATCAGTATGTAGTGTCTCTACTTTAAAGAGTGCTCTCCTGCTGATGTTCAGGTGTATATCAGTATGTAGTGTCTCTACTTTAAAGAGTCCTCTCCTGCTGATGTTCAGGTGTATATCAGTATGTAGTGTCTCTACTTTAAAGAGTCCTCTCCTCTGATGTTCAGGTGTATATCAGTATGTAGTGTCTCTACTTTAAAGAGTCCTCTCCTGCTGATGTTCAGGTGTATATCAGTATGTAGTGTCTCTACTTTAAAGAGTCCTCTCCTGCTGATGTTCAGGTGTATATCAGTATGTAGTGTCTCTACTTTAAAGAGTCCTCTCCTGCTGATGTTCAGGTGTATATCAGTATGTAGTGTCTCTACTTTAAAGAGTCCTCTCCTGCTGATGTTCAGGTGTATATCAGTATGTAGTGTCTCTACTTTAAAGAGTCCTCTCCTGCTGATGTTCAGGTGTATATCAGTATGTAGTGTCTCTACTTTAAAGAGTCCTCTCCTGCTGATGTTCAGGTGTATATCAGTATGTAGTGTCTCTACTTTAAAGAGTCCTCTCCTGCTGATGTTCAGGTGTATATCAGTATGTAGTGTCTCTACTTTAAAGAGTCCTCTCCTGCTGATGTTCAGGTGTATATCAGTATGTGGTGTCTCTACTTTAAAGAGTCCTCTCCTGCTGATGTTCAGGTGAATATCAGTATGTAGTGTCTCTACATTAAAGAGTCCTCTCCTGCTGATGTTCAGGTGTGTATCAGTGTGTAGTGTCTCTACTTTAAAGAGTCCTCTCCTGCTGATGTTCAGGTGTATATCAGTATGTAGTGTCTCTACTTTAAAGAGTCCTCTCCTGCTGATGTTCAGGTGTATATCAGTATGTAGTGTCTCTACTTTAAAGAGTCCTCTCCTGCTGATGTTCAGTTGTATATCAGTATGTGGTGTCTCTACTTTAAAGAGTCCTCTCCTGCTGATGTTCAGGTGTATATCAGTATGTAGTGTCTCTACTTTAAAGAGTCCTCTCCTGCTGATGTTCAGGTGTATATCAGTATGCAGTGTCTGGCCTTCGTCCAATCAGAGTCACTTTGGACGTCGTCTCTTTCCAGACCAGCTTTCCGTTCGTTCTAATTGGGGTCGCTAATCGCTCCGTGGAAGATAAATAATTAGCTGTCGTTACGGTTGATTTCTGAACCAGCTGTCGAAGCGAGGCCCCCGATATAGACCGCCACGCGCTGATGAACTGGACGAGCGTCAACAGTTCAATTAGTTCTCGAATCACTCAAGGCCGAGGTCGGGTTTATCGGCACAGACGGCTGAATCAAAAGGAAACTCTCACATCCTCCGTTTGAAGCTTTTACACCTCTCCTACCTCCAGGATCCACGTGGAATACACGTACCGTCTTTTATTCTGGTGAACATCGATTTAACGTCTAGCCACCCATTTTATTGACTCAAATAATTATATTTCGATATCTCTACAGCAGTGGTTCTCAAACTTTTTCTGTCATCCCCGCTTTGAACAGGTGGGCCTTTTCAAGCCCCGCCTCTTCCTCATCGCTCCAATCAAATGGTAGGCCACGCTTACAATCGTCAAATGTATCGTTCTATAACGGGGTCTCCAACCGTTTTTAGGGTGAGGGTTCTACTTCTACTCCTCTTTTTTGTTTGTTTGCAGTGTATATATTTAGCACATATTAACATTATGATATGCTACCTTTAACCTTTGAGTGCTCAAATAAAATGCAATTTAAACTGAACGAGAGAGTGATGTCGAATGACGGTACAATTGACCAATCACATCTTCCCTCTGGGCTTTACTGTCCCGCACTTTATGACGAGTTCCGCCCGCTGTGAAACGTTTCTTGTTTCCATGGAAACAACAACTGTCAACAGCGTAAACTCGCCTTCAAAATAAAAGCATGCCGAATTACACTTAAGACATACAACTGCAACGAAAGTAACGAACACAACGCGATATCCTTTTCCATTTCAAAGAACACGCATGGGGTTATCTAACGGTGCAGTTTTGTGTGGGAGAGGGTCGCTTTCATCGATGCGTGTTGCACCCCGGGCGGGCCGTGGTTTTGATATTCCACCAGCGCGCCCCACACTTTGAGAAACACTGATTTAACGTCCAAGCCACCCATTTCATTGACTCAAACCTCCGGTCGAAGCTCTACTTTTCGGGCGTGTTTGCCGGACAAATTCATCGTCAGTCATCCGTAAAAGTACGATGAAGTGCACGCTGAATAAAAAAAGAAACCGTAGCATGCCGCGATTCAGGATCAGGATCAAACATCCAGAACTCCTGAGGAAAATTCATTTACATTTAATTGAAGGAGTCGGAGAACTCGTAAATCATTCTGTTCTGAGGGGATGTGTGTGTGTGTGTGTGTGTGTGTGTGTGTGTGGGGGTTAGTGAGGCACTTTATGTTCTCTTATACTTAAGGGTTTCATGCCTAATGGATACAGTATTTCACGGTCCAGTGGTCCAAAGACCTGCTGGGAAAACTTAATTAAAATACAATATATATGTACACAGAATATTGAGTGGTTGAAAAATGCCAGACAAAGTTAGAAGATATGGTTTGTGCCCGTTTAAAAACACGTATAGTTTCACAGGGCTCTCAAGTTTTGAAAAGAGTTCAGAGTGAGATTTTGGCAGCGGCGGGGTTTTGGGTGGGGACGGTGGTCTTATCTGATAAATGACACATACATTCATACAAATACAAACATATTTATTTCATTCTTAGTGAAGGGATGTGTGTGTGTGTGTGTGTGTGTGTGTCAAAAGTCAAAAGACGTCTTCAATGGCAATAAAATGAGAAAAAACGCGGCTGAATCGGTTAATCCATAGGTTTTTAACGTCTATGTATAAAAAAATGATTTATAATCCATAATTCCATTTCTATGTAAAAATCGGAGAGCAAATGCTAGCTGCTAATGGTAGCCACCACAGCTAGCTGCTAATGGTAGCCACCACAGCTAGCTGCTAATGGTAGCCACCACAGCTAGCTGCTAATGGTAGCCACCACAGCTAGCTGCTAATGGTAGCCACCACAGCTAGCTGCTAATGGTAGCCACCACAGCTAGCTGCTAATGGTAGCCACCACAGCTAGCTGCTAATGGTAGCCACCACAGCTAGCTGCTAATGGTAGCCACCACAGCTAGCTGCTAATGGTAGCCACCACAGCTAGCTGCCGCTTTAAATGCTCCAGCATAGCCGTTGTGCTCGTGCGATATGCCAACTCCATTCGGCAAAGACTGCAAATGACAATATCTTTGCGTTTTGGACTAACTTTAAAATATCCCCGTGCTTTTGAAGACCGAGGGCGAGATGTTTTCGTTTGAGGGCTTCGTGCGCAATCCTGTGAGGAGGAGGTGGCAGCCGTTTCAGTCTCCATTGTGTTTGAAGTGCGATTGCGAACTGCTTGTTGCTTTGTTTACACACCCACGTGTGTGTAGCGAGGCGTCGACGCGGAAATATGTCGTCGACGATATGTTGAAGTCGACGCTACAGCACTACTGTCTATAAAGTATAGGGCAGAATGTCTAAATCCTACCCGGATACAGCCATGTTATTTTCTAATTGGCTGTTCGATAGCTTACATTCTTTTGATTGGTTGATGCGTGGCTACAGTGATTCTGTACTAGTTTGTTTACAAAATTGCGGCGCAACTTGGTGGGCGGTACCCTGGAAAGAAATCTCTGCGTGAGAAATACAAGGTGTGGCGTGTGAGCGTGTGAATGGAGTGGAATGCGTGTGTCTCACGCCAAATGCGTGAGACTTGAGAGCCCTGGTTTCATATACATCTGGACGTATCACATTTAGGGACTATTTTTTGCGGTGGATTAATACACATTTGGTGCGATAGTGAGTATGTTTTAGGGGACTATTTTATTTGGCGGAGTAATCCACATTTGGGGCTCCAGTGAGTATTTGTTTCAGACTATTTTCAGCGGCGTATTAATCAAAATGTGGAACTCTAGTAGTTTTCTTCTAGGGACTATTTTCTTTCAGCTGCGGATTAATCCACATTTGGCGCGCTAGTGAGTATTTTTTATGAACTATTTTCAGTGGCGTATTAATCCATATTTGGGGCTCCAGTGGGTATTTGTTCGGGACTATTTTTAGCGGTGTATTAATCCTTATTTGGCGCTATAGTGAGTATGTTTTAGGGACTAATTTCTTTGGCGGAGTAATCCACATTTGGGGCTCCAGTGAGTATTTGTTCGGGACTATTTTAATTTGCATATTAATCCATATTTGGTGCTCTAGTCACTACATCACTAAATATGGATTCATACGTAGCTGAATATAGTCCCGAACAAATATTCACTCGAGTCAAGTGAATATTTGTTCGGGACTATTTTCAGCGGCGTATTAATCCATATTTGGTGATGAGAATGAGAATATCAGCCGGACTCTCGGAGGCCTTCCAGCCGGAGACCTGGGTCCATCTCGGGGCGTAGGTTTCTCTGAGTGATGCGTGCGCTCGTCTCTCCCGATGAAGCAGACTTGAAAGCCGTCTCTCCCGCAGCTGTCGATCCCTACACATTGAGCCTCAGATCACGTTCCGGCGTCCGGTTTGATTTTCTCCACAGCGCCGCCTCTCAACAGGATATGAGAGATGAGCCGATCGCAGACGGGGAACCAAGAGCAGACACAAAGGAGGAGGAGAGGAAGAGGAAGAAGAGGAAGAGGAGATGCTATCGGGTCATTTGTGACGAGGCAGGAAACACATTTAGAGCCGGAGCGCCATCGTAAAACAGACAATAAGTAACAGGAGAGGGAGGAAGAGGAGAGGAAGAGAGAGGGAGGAAGAGGAGGAGAGGAAGAGAGAGGGAGGAAGAGAGGGAGGAAGAGGAGATGAAGAGAGAGGGAGGAAGAGGAGATGAAGAGAGAGGGAGGAAGAGGA
>CM070490.1:2921323-2926323 GCA_036324585.1 Champsocephalus esox
TCAGTGCTTTAATCCTACCGAGCGCCATCTATTGGGGTGCAGTAAACAATGCCCATAAAATAGATACCTTACACGTCCGGCTAGAGAACCTCACTCACGAGATGACGCGAGGCTTCCAGGACATTGCCCCCATTCATAATAGCCTCTAGGAACATGCTCATGCAGCACCAATTTGCTCTTGACCTTTCGTTCGCCTCAAAGGGTGGCCTGTGTCGTGTGATCGGTGACTCCTGTTGCACTTACATTCCCGACGCCACCAAGAACATCACTGACACCGTGCTGCATCTCAACGACCTGTTAGCCGACATGAAAGCGGATGACATATCCAGCGCAGGTGGCTGGGACTGGTGGTCCTGGCTTACATCGGGGGGGCTGGGAAGCATGGCTGGCTAGCTTTCGTTCAGTACACTGCTATTCCATTACACAACAATCCTTTGCGCCGCAGTGAGATCGACCAGCTAGAATCAGAAGAGTCTGATTCCGACACTACAATATACTCATGTGTATCTCCTCTCTTATGCTTACATTATATTGGAGTCTGTCCTCCACAAAAACAGCCAGTTCTCTATGATATATTTGTGATGTGTTTACTGAAACCAGCGATGGAGTGTATTCATTGATGTCTATCAGTCTATCCTGTCATTTGTTTTTCTTTTGATCAAGTCTGATCAAAAGGGGAGAATGTAGTGGACATTTTTATTATATCCTTATATGCTTAAACCAAATGCTTCTCAAACCATTGTAAAACACTTATATCATTTCCTGAGATGTGCTGTTATATTTCACACAGGCTCCGCCCTCTACTGGACGCTATGGGTACTACTCTCTACCATGCTGTGCGTGCTTTCACCGACTGACGTAAACGTAGCCGGCCAATCGGCGCGAGCCTACCTGAATGCGCGCGCAGGCCCACAGTATATAAGGCGGCTACACCCGCAGCCCACTATCCTTTTTCTCTTCAGCGAGCGGACAACCGAAGAGTTAAAAAAACGAAACGAAGATTAAGAAAATGGACTCACCGTTACAAGAAGCTCGTCCATGCCCCAGCTGCCCTGGCTTGATTGCGGGCGCGGATCCACACCGGTTCTGCTTTGAATGTTTGGGGGCCGACCACGCCATGGACGTTCCCCCGACCTGCAGTGCCTGTCGGGCGCTTCCACGGATCCGACGACAGAATCGCCTGGACCATGGAAAAATATGCCGTTCCTGAGGACGAGCCAGAGGACGATCCAGAGGACGATCCAGAGGACCGAGGCATGGTGGAGGTGGACGAGGAGGACGGAGAGGTGCCTTTTGTCTTCGCACTCCCGACAAGCCGTGATGTTCCGCTTGTCGAGGAGGAAGAAGATGAGGAAGATTTTTCGCTGTCAGACGTTTCTGGCAGCGTGAGAGAGGGGCCACCACGCAGATCTGTTCGACAGGATTTCCCGCTGGTGATGGCCATGGCAGCGGAGCGTGCGGGCCTGGCGGTTCCTCCGCCGCTACCAGCCAGACCGGTGAGCCGACTCCGTCAGGGGTTTTATGGCCCGGCCCGGCCGGACCAGCCGACTTTTGTCTCGCCCCGGCTGCCGGAAGTATGGCAGTGTGTGGAGGCGACGTGGCGGCAACCTCTCAGAGCGAGAGCTGCGGTTGCCGGCATGACGGGGTTGCTCAAGTTAGAGGGCCAACAGGACTCAGCCTGTCCTGGTGTGCCCCCCTCAGATGAGAGCCTGGCGGCCCATCTGCTTCCCCAGGCAGCTGGCTGGGCAGAGAGGAGAAGGCCCCTGCCCCCGCTGCCTCGTGAGGCGCTGGAGTATCTAGATAAGATATTCCGCCTCGGGGCTCAGATGGCCGCGGCGGCCAACAACCTGGGCGTGTTGGGGGTTTCACTAATTACCCCGCAACCAGAAACCTCCGCCCCCTCGCCTCAGGGCGACCCGGGCGATTATACAGAACGCTGCATCGGACAGATTAATAATCTGGTGAACGGTGTGGCGGCTGCAGCTGGCCGTGTGATGTGCCTAGCCACAGTGGGGTCACGACATGTGTGGTTGGGGCTCACGGCATTGTCCAGGTCGGACCGTAACGATCTCCTGGGAGCCCCCATATCCACGGCAGGGCTCTTTGGGTCGGTTACCGCGGTAACACAGCGCTTTCGCTGCCTCCAATATTTATGATCCCACGGTGTGCATAAATAAAAATGATGGCAATTATTCCGTCGTGAGTCATTCCTTTCCACAATCCCACACTTCATGGGAATGCCTGTACAGATGCCCCCTTCGCCAGCCCAGTTGGGATTCCAGTACAGGAAGCAACCAGCAGGAAGCGCCAGAATGCTAAGGGCATTACGGGCGGCGTGAGGTTGTTAGAAAGCACATCACGCCGAGTGTAAAAACTCCGGTTAATGCTTTTTTCTCCTTGAGAGAAAACAACATTACGGCGAGCGTGCGCTGTGGGGCGTTCAGGGACCTCATTGGAAAATCGGCCATTTTTTTCTCTGGGTGAAAAATGCATTATTGAAAATCGGCCCTTTCTGTGTCAGCCGGGTCAAACTTCCTTTTATGGAGGGTTTGACGGCGGAGTGGGCCACCAGGGAGTATCACAGCTTTACAGCTGCACAGCTGATGGCACAATGTTATGGGGAATGGAGAAACAGTTGTGTGTTGACAGGACACTGAGGCTGGGCTATTCACTCCAGTTCCACAGCATCCCTCCTCCATTCAGAGGCACATCTGTCGTCCCAGGAGGAGATAGGTTTCCTCTCACAGGTTCAGGCCCTGGTGCAGAACCAGGCGGTGTCTGTGGCGCACCCTCAAGACGGAGAGAAGGGGCAGTATTCCCTGTGTTTTCTGGTTCCCAAGAAAACAGGAGAATTCAGGCCCATCCTGGATCTCCGAGGCCTGAACCGGCACGTTACATGCAGAACATTCCACATGCTGACTATGAAACAGGCGTTGGAGCTGGTGCGGCCGGGCGATTGGTTTACAACCATCGACTTGAAGGACGATTACTTTCATGTCGAAATTGCCCCGAAACACAGGAAGTATCTGCGGTTTGCCTTCCAGGGGGTAGCCTACGAGTACACCAGGCTGCCGCTCGGCTGCTCCCTGTCCCCACGCACGTTCAGCAAATGTGTGACCACGGCGACCTCATAGTCGCGGCCAGGTCCAGGGAACGGGCAACGTTCCAGAGCCCAGCTGATCCTTCATCTCACCAAGTCAGGTTTTGCGATCAATTGGAAGAAGAGCTCCCCCGTACCTCACCAGCAGGTAGATATCTGGGGGTGGTGCTCGATGCAGGCAGACTACGGGCCACCCTGACAGAAAGCAGGCGGGCGTCCCGGTTACGGGCGGTCTGCGGCTGCGTCAGGGGGCGACGGTGAGAGCTTTGAGCATCATGCAGACCTTGGGTTTCAGGACGGCTGCTCATCCGTAGTGCCACTGGAGTGCATGAGGTAGTTTATCGGCCTTCGTTTAGATCTCAGTGGCGTACATCAACAGGCAGGGCGGAGTCCGCTCAATAGCCTTGTTGACCGCAGCAGAGAACCTGTGGCTGTGGGTGTCACAGATTGTCTCTAAGGGCCCTGCACATCCCGGGGCGGGAGAACGGGGGGGCCGACCTCATGTCAAGAGGCGGACCCCTGCCAGACGAGTGGAGGCCTGTGCCCTGTGGTTCTCCCTGGCCGGTGGGACAACGCGCCCTTGGGGGTCGACGCATTTGCACACGAGCCATGGCCAAGGAAGCTGCTTTACGCCTTTCCACCGCTGCGCCTTATCCCCCCTTCTGGATAGGGTGAGGCGGGAGCAGCTGTCAGTCATCCTGGTGGCCCCAGATCGCCGCCTGGCGCCGTGGGGGTAACACAGATGATGGGGGGGCCAGCCCTGGGTGATTCCTCAGGTCTCAGGGAGCAGGGGCAATAGGGGCGTTACCCACTCTGGGCCAACCTCTCCAGGCTGAGACAGGTGGGGCTGTCTGACAACGTTATTCAGACTATCCAGGCAGCAGGAGCGGAATCCACCACAGCCTGTTGCAGGCCAAAGGGGGCGGGCGATGGTGTGAAGGAAGGAGTCTCGAGCCTCTGTCGTGCACGCTGGGCTCTATTCTTACCTACTTACAGATACTGGTGGACAGGGGGCTGGCTCATTCCACAGTCAAGGTGTATGCAGCAGCCATCTCGTCCTGCCATGAGGGATTTGGAGGCAGGTCAGCCTTCAGTCAGCCCCAGTAGTGCACGCCTCCGCCCCGCAGAGGGACCTGCTGTTGGTGCTCGAGGCTCTGGAGCTCTCCTCCCTGAAGGCACCGTCATGGAAGACAGCGTTGCTGCTTGCCTTGCCTTCGGCCAAAAGAGTGTCCGCTCTGACGGCTCTGTCGGTGCACCCAAGCTGCCTTTTGATCCGGGGGGACCGTAGCGGGGCGACACTCAGGCCGGACCCCTCCTTCACTCCTAAGAGTACGAGGAGTTCATTCAGATCAAGGGCTATTCAGTTCGGTGGCTTTAACCCTCCGCCCCATGTGGGACCAGGGAGGCTAAGCTGCAGCTCCTCTGCCCAGTGCGGGCGCTAGCATGCTATGAAGAGCGCACGGCTGCCATCAGACGCACTGAACAGCTGTTTGTGTGCTTTGGGGATGGGGTGGCTGGAACAGCTCTCTCCAAGAAGCGCCTAGCAGGATGGCTCTGCGGGTGCATTACACATGCCTCTGGACGGGCGGGGAGAGCCCCCCCACTGGGGTCCGTGCGCACTCTACACGGGCTGTGGCAGCAGCCTTATTCAGCGGCGTGAGTGTAGAGGACATATGCACGGCGGCGTCTTGGTCTACGCCAGGCTCCTTCATACAATGTTATCTCCTGGACATGTCTGGCTCCTTCTCGTCGTCGGTGCTTGCCGAGGCAACGCACGACTGGTGAGAGGGGGGGTGGCTGTGGGTCAGCAGGTGTTTGACGGGGCATAAAGCACTTTTTCCCCATGCTCCTGAGGGACCTGGGGAGCATGGTGCGCGGTAGAGTATCCGCACAGATCTTT
>CM070490.1:2933823-2963823 GCA_036324585.1 Champsocephalus esox
CACTGGGAGGTGGACGATACACTGGGAGGGGGACGATACGCTGGGAGGGGGACGATACGCTGGGAGGTGGACGATACACTGGGAAGGGGACGATACACTGGGAGGTGGACGATGCACTGGGAGGTGGACGATACACTGGGAGGGGGACGATACGCTGGGAGGTGGACGATACACTGGGAGGGGGACGATACACTGGGAGGTGGACGATACGCTGGGAGGTGGACGATACGCTGGGAGGGGGACGATACGCTGGGAGGTGGACGATACACTGGGAGGGGGACGATACACTGGGAGGGGGACGATACGCTGGGAGGTGGACGATACACTGGGAGGGGGACGATACACTGGGAGGGGGACGATACGCTGGGAGGTGGACGATACGCTGGGAGGGGGACGATACGCTGGGAGGTGGACGATACACTCGGAGGGGGACGATACACTGGGAGGGGGACGATACGCTAGGAGGTGGACGATACGCTGGGAGGTGGACGATACACTGGGAGGTGGACGACACACTGGGAGGTGGACGATACACCGGGAGGGGGACGATACACCGGGAGGTGGACGATACGCTGGGAGGTGGACGATACGCTGGGAGGTGGACGATACGCTGGGAGGGGGACGACACACTGGGAGGTGGACGACACACTGGGAGGTGGACGACGCACTGGGAGGGGGACGACGCACTGGGAGGGGGACGACGCACTGGGAGGTGGACAATACACTGGGAGGTGGACGATACACTGGGAGGGGGACGATACACAAAGTTCCTCTGAGAGACGCGTCAGAACTTTCGTCTGTCTTCGAATTGTTCAAAAGACTCGGAAGAACATTTTTCTTTCATCCAAAGTCTTCAAACTTATTTTTCTCTGAAGACATTTCCGCGAGATTCAATGTCCATCTCATTTCCCTTGGTCTTAGTGCAGTAAGACCCGGGGGGGGGGTCCGTGCAGCAGTCCTGAAGTCATATCTATCCCTTTAAGACCCTTACCAGACATTTTAAGACCTCATCACCACTTCCAGTTCTAACCGGTTACCCTGGCAACCCACTTGACCCCACATTGACGACATGCAGTATGGATTGTCAGACAGCAACTGAACAGCTTCTGATGAATCATAATTCAGACCAAAGCACAAGAGAATGAATTGTGAGACTAACCCAACGCAAGGTTTATTAGAAAAATAAACCTTTAGAAAGTTTGATTTAGGCGTTGTTCCCGAAAGATAAAACAAAAAACTATATCTATGTTAAAGGTCCCATGTCGTGCTTTTCCGGTTAGCACCCGTCCCCTTGAGTTATGAAGGTTGTTCTGCATGTGAACGCTCTGCGGAGTCTAACCCCTCAGAGCGCACCCTGCAGCGAGTAAAGCTCTAACACCGAGAAGACCTCCCCAGAACGCCTCGTTGGAGACACGTCACTGTCCATCTGATTCTTCCGGGAACATCATGACGTCATGTCGTCCCCGGAACCAAATGGACCGATCCGTGGAGCCGCTACGTTACGTGGGTTTTATATGAACAGAGTTACACATATTTCAAGTGTAATAGCTGCAGGTTGCCTCGCTGGATCCTCAGTGAAGCTCGAGCCCACGTTTCACGACATTAAGAACGACGTATTAAGAAGATCAGTTCAAAGCAGCTAATGTCGTCTCTGTGTTGTTGCTCGATGTTAAAATTGGTTTCCATGAATTTAGTGACGGATTGTAAACATTTGAAAAGTAGCGTTTCAGTGTTTCTCAGTTGTTGTCTTAATGACTCAGACCCTGATGGCGCAGCGCTGAACCTCTATAGAGGCTTTGTTTGCGCTGATCGGGGGGGCTTGGCTGGATCTATTTTTCAAAGCGGCTACATGATGGAAAAAGGTTTGAGAACCGCTGGCTTAGGTTGTCCTGAAAAGGAAGATGCATTTCGTGATCGTGCCGTAAAAGGTGACAGAAGCACACGATGGGAGGCGAGCGCGGAACAGGGCTGAGCGATCACGTGTTCAGACGTTGATGGTGGATAGCATGAATACAGGTCTGCACTCCTCAGCTGAAGAGCTGCCGTTAAGAGAGGCTTGAAAGATACAGGCCGTTAACTCATGACGTGACGAGCTTCTTCGGGTCCTCTGTCCACGCCGCACGGCAGCAGAGACTCCCCGTCACGCTGCGAGCGCTAACCAGTGTGGTCGCATGATCCTCCTAATACGAACAAACACGAGATGAAGCTGCGAGTGTGTGGGGATTAAAGGATTTACTGCGTCGTGATTTCTTTCGAACAGGGTGTCAGCCTAACTGGCGGTGCGGAGCGTATCGTGTTCACAGGCAGCAGCGGCTTTATGCAGATCTCTCCTGAAGCTCCTCGTGGAGTGGAGCCTTTAGTTCCTGAGGCTCAGCAGCGAGTACAACGTTTCCTAAAGTCTGGTTGCAACCACGAAGTAGTGTCGCTCCCGTCGTCTCCCTCCTGCTGGTCTCCCTGCATGTGCCGTTCGACCTCTGCAGCTCACCCAGAATGCAGCAGCTCGTCTGGTCTTCAACCTTCCTGAATGTTCCACCCCACTCCGCTCCTCCGCTCCCTCCACTGGCTTCCGGTAACTGCTAGAATCCACTTCCAGACCCTGGTGCTTGCGTACCGTGCTGCGAATGGATCTGGCCCTTCCTACATCCAGGACATGGTTAAACCGTGCACCCCAGCGCGTGCACTCCGCTCTGCATCAGCCAGACGGCTCGCTGCACCCTCGCTGCGAGGGGGACCCGAGTTCCCATCAGCAGAAACACGTGGGTTTGCTGTCCTGGCTCCAAGATGGTGGAATGAGCTCCCATTGACATCAGGACGGCAGAAAGCTCACACACCTTCCAGACTGAAGCTCATCTCTCTCGACTCCACCTCGAGGATAGAACTACTAACAAAGCACTTATATACTAACAAAGCACTTATATATTAACAAAGCACTTATATACTAACAAAGCTCTTATATACTAACAAAGCCTTATATACTAACAAAGCACTTATATACTAACAAAGCTCTTATATACTAACAAAGCACTTATATACTAACAAAGCTCTTATATACTAACAAAGCACTTATATACTAACAAAGCTCTTATATACTAACAAAGCACTTATATACTAACAAAGCACTTATATACTAACAAAGCTCTTATATACTAACAAAGCACTTATATACTAACAAAGCTCTTATATACTAACAAAGCACTTATATACTAACAAAGCTCTTATATACTAACAAAGCACTTATATACTAACAAAGCTCTTATATACTAACAAAGCACTTATATACTAACAAAGCACTTATATATTAACAAAGCACTTATATACTAACAAAGCTCTTATATACTAACAAAGCACTTATATACTAACAAAGCACTTATATACTAACAAAGCACTTATATACTAACAAAGCACTTATATACTAACAAAGCACTTATATATAACAAAGCACTTATATACTAACAAAGCTCTTATATACTAACAAAGCACTTATATACTAACAAAGCTCTTATATACTAACAAAGCACTTATATACTAACAAAGCTCTTATATACTAACAAAGCACTTATATACTAACAAAGCACTTATATACTAACAAAGCTCTTATATACTAACAAAGCACTTATATACTAACAAAGCTCTTATATACTAACAAAGCACTTATATACTAACAAAGCTCTTATATACTAACAAAGCACTTATATACTAACAAAGCTCTTATATACTAACAAAGCACTTATATACTAACAAAGCACTTATATATAACAAAGCACTTATATACTAACAAAGCTCTTATATACTAACAAAGCACTTATATACTAACAAAGCACTTATATACTAACAAAGCACTTATATACTAACAAAGCACTTATATACTAACAAAGCACTTATATACTAACAAAGCACTTATATATAACAAAGCACTTATATACTAACAAAGCTCTTATATACTAACAAAGCACTTATATACTAACAAAGCACTTATATACTAACAAAGCACTTATATACTAACAAAGCACTTATATACTAACAAAGCTCTTATATACTAACAAAGCACTTATATACTAACAAAGCCCTTATATACTAACAAAGCACTTATATACTAACAAAGCCCTTATATACTAACAAAGCACTTATATACTAATAAAGCACTGGCTCCTCTAAAGCCAGCTGAGTAGCACTTGAAATGCTTGGCTCTATGAAGCCTGATGTACTTTATGATTCTGTTTTCTTCAAGGTTGTATCTTCCTGGTCGAACGCACTTATTGTGAGTCGCTCTGGATAAAAGCCTCAGCTCAGGGATCACCCGCTCCAGCAACTCCAACCTCCTCAAACCCCCAGGACTGAGCTCCGTGCTCTGGGAGACCGGGCCTCTGCTCGGCTGCCCCCAGTCTGTGGAACGCTCTCCCCGACCGCACGGGACACCACAGACCGGGGAGGCTTTTAAAAAGGCCTCAAAACCCGTCTCTTCAAAAGAGCCTTTGCCTAGACCTTTTCATCCCCCTTTTATTTATTTATTATTTGTATTGCTTTTTTATTAATTCTACCGTGTTGTGTAATGTTTATTTATACTGTTCATGCTCACTGCTTGTAGCACTCAGGGATTTGAATTCAAATATGCAGTGCTTTATAAATGGAACCCATTATTATTATTATTATTATCTAAATGCAATGTCATGTAATGTTCAGCTCCTTGACAAGAACTGAACACACCTTCGTATTCTCCACAAAGTGTGTTATCGTGAACCAGAAGTCGCGACAGAGGCTTGCGTGTGAACATCCGGGTGTGTCTGCACGGCGGGCCGCGCTAACGACGCCGTGTCGCTGTGACGTCCCCCGAAGGCCGCACTGAGGCCACGATGCATATGGAACTTTCATTTATTGGCTGAAGACTTTTCTTATTTGAGCTATTTAATTATTTTACCTCGTTGGTCGAACGCACTTATTGTGAGTCGCTGTGGATAAAAGCGTCCGCTAAATGCAACGTAGTGTATCTAAGGTTTACCGGTGCTTTTAAAGACAAAACTGAGAACTTAAAGGGGACCTATCATGCAAACGTTTTATGTCTTCTCTACATCAACACGTGTCCCCGGTGCGTCGGGGAACTCACGCAGCGTCAGAAAATAAAACCCTCTCTCTTTTCCTCCGTTCCCAAATCTTTTAAAAACGGAGCTGCAACAAGCGGATATAGATTTGCTGCCTTACCCACAGACAGTTAATCAGAAACTGTAGGTCATAATGCTACCAGCCCAAGTTCATTATTTGTATTATTATTTGTTTACGTCACTTTTATTTGTTTGTTGAGCACTTCCGGTAATCGTCACATGGGTGTGGTTTGTCTACTTAAGTCCCGTTTCGTGTCCAGTGGCACGACGGAGGGTGAGCTTGTGCTGTCCTTTTTTCTGTTGACCGTGTTGTCCATAGTTACTATGTTTTGATTTTGTTTAGATAGATAGATAGAACTTTTATTCGTCATTGTACAAGTACAACGAAATTACAACAGACTCAAGGTGCCAACAAGCAACAACAAGACAATATGAAATCAATAAATGGGACTTACAAAAAGGGAATATGTACATAAATAAATAATAGATACATTTAAATTGCACGATTCCCCTCGTATTACACGGAAGGCTTATATAATTTAAATATCAGCAGCGTTTAGTGCACACATGGCCCTGGGAAAGAAACTGAACTTGAGTCTGTTTGTCCGGGAAGACGTGGTACGGAAGCGCTGCCTGAGCGCAGCCGTACGAAGTGCTCGTTACCCGGGTGGTGAGGGTCCTTGAGGGTCTTCTTAAGGCAACGAGAGCCGTACAGAACCTCCAGGGAGGGGAGGGGGGCGACCGATGATCTTCTGGGCCGAGTAGATGAAATATCCTTCAAACTATCTGGCTTCAACATGGACTTTCTCTTCAAGACGCGTCACCGTTCAGAGCCAAGTTCAGCCGACTCAAACGTAACCGGGGATGGAGCCGCCTCAGAAACAATGCCGGACGTGTTTTGGACGTAATGTCGTCTTTGTTTACATTAGCCTCGCTAGCGCTCAGAGCTAACCTGCTGGAGCGCACGTGTTTAAAAAGCAGGACGTAAAAGAACTCCCCGTGTGATGAACCCGCTGGAGAGAAACATTTGAGCTCCGTACTGCTCCAGAGAGAATCCTTGATGTGGTTTAGAACAGGATGGCGTTTTATCGCAGCAGAATGTAACTTTATCTCCGGCAGAATTGTGATCAGGCGTTAGCTCCGCCTCCTCTTCCACAGGCTGGAACAGAGTGTGTGTTTTGTGTCGGTATGGCGACAACACATGCTTCCACTCCAGCTTGATAGGTGGCCTTTGAAGTTTCTGCAGCACGGAGCCCTCGCACTTTTTAGAGACATGTCGGCCTCAAGGACAAACAGTATGTAAAAGCACGAGGCTGAACAGACGCTGTCACCTGGAGCACGACGAGAGGGCATCTCCGGAAATACAAGAGCAGAGGGCAGAAGAGCCGGGGCAACACTGACAGTGAACTGAGAGCGTCCCACACAAGCTTTCCACACAAGAGCTCAGTGTGCGTCACTCTTTAGTGTCCCCTGGTCTCCAGCTGTGTGCGTCACTCTTTAGTGTCCCCTGGTCTCCCAGCTGTGTGCGTCACTCTTCAGTGTCCCCTGGTCTCCCAGCTGTGTGCGTCACTCTTTAGTGTCCCCTGGTCTCCAGCTGTGTGCGTCACTCTTTAGTGTCCCCTGGTCTCCAGCTGTGTGCGTCACTCTTTAGTGTCCCCTGGTCTCCCAGCTGTGTGCGTCACTCTTTAGTGTCCCCTGGTCTCCCAGCTGTGTGCGTCACTCTTTAGTGTCCCCTGGTCTCCCAGCTGTGTGCGTCACTCTTTAGTGTCCCCTGGTCTCCCAGCTGTGTGCGTCACTCTTTAGTGTCCCCTGGTCTCCCAGCTGTGTGCGTCACTCTTTAGTGTCCCCTGGTCTCCAGCTGTGTGCGTCACTCTTTAGTGTCCCCTGGTCTCCCAGCTGTGTGCGTCACTCTTTAGTGTCCCCTGGTCTCCCAGCTGTGTGCGTCACTCTTTAGTGTCCCCTGGTCTCCAGCTGTGTGCGTCACTCTTTAGTGTCCCCTGGTCTCCCAGCTGTGTGCGTCACTCTTTAGTGTCCCCTGGTCTCCCAGCTGTGTGCGTCACTCTTTAGTGTCCCCTGGTCTCCCAGCTGTGTGCGTCACTCTTTAGTGTCCCCTGGTCTCCCAGCTGTGTGCGTCACTCTTTAGTGTCCCCTGGTCTCCCAGCTGTGTGCGTCACTCTTTAGTGTCCCCTGGTCTCCCAGCTGTGTGCGTCACTCTTTAGTGTCCCCTGGTCTCCCAGCTGTGTGCGTCACTCTTTAGTGTCCCCTGGTCTCCCAGCTGTGTGCGTCACTCTTTAGTGTCCCCTGGTCTCCCAGCTGTGTGCGTCACTCTTTAGTGTCCCCTGGTCTCCAGCTGTGTGCGTCACTCTTTAGTGTCCCCTGGTCTCCAGCTGTGTGCGTCACTCTTTAGTGTCCCCTGGTCTCCCAGCTGTGTGCGTCACTCTTTAGTGTCCCCTGGTCTCCCAGCTGTGTGCGTCACTCTTTAGTGTCCCCTGGTCTCCAGCTGTGTGCGTCACTCTTTAGTGTCCCCTGGTCTCCCAGCTGTGTGCGTCACTCTTTAGTGTCCCCTGGTCTCCCAGCTGTGTGCGTCACTCTTTAGTGTCCCCTGGTCTCCCAGCTGTGTGCGTCACTCTTTAGTGTCCCCTGGTCTCCAGCTGTGTGCGTCACTCTTTAGTGTCCCCTGGTCTCCCAGCTGTGTGCGTCACTCTTTAGTGTCCCCTGGTCTCCAGCTGTGTGCGTCACTCTTTAGTGTCCCCTGGTCTCCCAGCTGTGTGCGTCACTCTTTAGTGTCCCCTGGTCTCCCAGCTGTGTGCGTCACTCTTTAGTGTCCCCTGGTCTCCCAGCTGTGTGCGTCACTCTTTAGTGTCCCCTGGTCTCCCAGCTGTGTGCGTCACTCTTTAGTGTCCCCTGGTCTCCCAGCTGTGTGCGTCACTCTTTAGTGTCCCCTGGTCTCCCAGCTGTGTGCGTCACTCTTTAGTGTCCCCTGGTCTCCCAGCTGTGTGCGTCACTCTTTAGTGTCCCCTGGTCTCCAGCTGTGTGCGTCACTCTTTAGTGTCCCCTGGTCTCCCAGCTGTGTGCGTCACTCTTTAGTGTCCCCTGGTCTCCAGCTGTGTGCGTCACTCTTTAGTGTCCCCTGGTCTCCCAGCTGTGTGCGTCACTCTTTAGTGTCCCCTGGTCTCCAGCTGTGTGCGTCACTCTTTAGTGTCCCCTGGTCTCCCAGCTGTGTGCGTCACTCTTTAGTGTCCCCTGGTCTCCCAGCTGTGTGCGTCACTCTTTAGTGTCCCCTGGTCTCCCAGCTGTGTGCGTCACTCTTTAGTGTCCCCTGGTCTCCCAGCTGTGTGCGTCACTCTTTAGTGTCCCCTGGTCTCCCAGCTGTGTGCGTCACTCTTTAGTGTCCCCTGGTCTCCCAGCTGTGTGCGTCACTCTTTAGTGTCCCCTGGTCTCCCAGCTGTGTGCGTCACTCTTTAGTGTCCCCTGGTCTCCCAGCTGTGTGCGTCACTCTTTAGTGTCCCCTGGTCTCCCAGCTGTGTGCGTCACTCTTTAGTGTCCCCTGGTCTCCCAGCTGTGTGCGTCACTCTTTAGTGTCCCCTGGTCTCCAGCTGTGTGCGTCACTCTTTAGTGTCCCCTGGTCTCCCAGCTGTGTGCGTCACTCTTTAGTGTCCCCTGGTCTCCCAGCTGTGTGCGTCACTCTTTAGTGTCCCCTGGTCTCCAGCTGTGTGCGTCACTCTTTAGTGTCCCCTGGTCTCCCAGCTGTGTGCGTCACTCTTTAGTGTCCCCTGGTCTCCCAGCTGTGTGCGTCACTCTTTAGTGTCCCCTGGTCTCCAGCTGTGTGCGTCACTCTTTAGTGTCCCCTGGTCTCCCAGCTGTGTGCGTCACTCTTTAGTGTCCCCTGGTCTCCCAGCTGTGTGCGTCACTCTTTAGTGTCCCCTGGTCTCCCAGCTGTGTGCGTCACTCTTTAGTGTCCCCTGGTCTCCAGCTGTGTGCGTCACTCTTTAGTGTCCCCTGGTCTCCCAGCTGTGTGCGTCACTCTTTAGTGTCCCCTGGTCTCCCAGCTGTGTGCGTCACTCTTTAGTGTCCCCTGGTCTCCCAGCTGTGTGCGTCACTCTTTAGTGTCCCCTGGTCTCCCAGCTGTGTGCGTCACTCTTTAGTGTCCCCTGGTCTCCCAGCTGTGTGCGTCACTCTTTAGTGTCCCCTGGTCTCCCAGCTGTGTGCGTCACTCTTTAGTGTCCCCTGGTCTCCCAGCTGTGTGCGTCACTCTTAGTGTCCCCTGGTCTCCCAGCTGTGCGTCACTCTTTAGTGTCCCCTGGTCTCCAGCTGTGTGCGTCACTCTTTAGTGTCCCCTGGTCTCCAGCTGTGTGCGTCACTCTTTAGTGTCCCCTGGTCTCCAGCTGTGTGCGTCACTCTTTAGTGTCCCCTGGTCTCCAGCTGTGTGCGTCACTCTTTAGTGTCCCCTGGTCTCCCAGCTGTGTGCGTCACTCTTTTAGTGTCCCCTGGTCTCCCAGCTGTGTGCGTCACTCTTTAGTGTCCCCTGGTCTCCAACTGTGTGCGTCACTCTTTAGTGTCCCCTGGTCTCCCAGCTGTGTGCGTCACTCTTTAGTGTCCCCTGGTCTCCCAGCTGTGTGCGTCACTCTTTAGTGTCCCCTGGTCTCCCAGCTGTGTGCGTCACTCTTTAGTGTCCCCTGGTCTCCAGCTGTGTGCGTCACTCTTTAGTGTCCCCTGGTCTCCAACTGTGTGCGTCACTCTTTAGTGTCCCCTGGTCTCCCAGCTGTGTGCGTCACTCTTTAGTGTCCCCTGGTCTCCCAGCTGTGTGCGTCACTCTTTAGTGTCCCCTGGTCTCCCAGCTGTGTGCGTCACTCTTTAGTGTCCCCTGGTCTCCCAGCTGTGTGCGTCACTCTTTAGTGTCCCCTGGTCTCCCAGCTGTGTGCGTCACTCTTTAGTGTCCCCTGGTCTCCCAGCTGTGTGCGTCACTCTTTAGTGTCCCCCTGGTCTCCCAGCTGTGTGCGTCACTCTTTAGTGTCCCCTGGTCTCCCAGCTGTGTGCGTCACTCTTTAGTGTCCCCTGGTCTCCAGCTGTGTGCGTCACTCTTTAGTGTCCCCTGGTCTCCCAGCTGTGTGCGTCACTCTTTAGTGTCCCCTGGTCTCCCAGCTGTGTGCGTCACTCTTTAGTGTCCCCTGGTCTCCAGCTGTGTGCGTCACACAATATAAATCTATTCTAGTCGACCTCAACAATGGAACTATGATCAGAGGAGATGGCCACGGGACCTTTAAAATAAAAAAATTAATAAAAAAGTATCTAAACCGGGTCAGATTTCGGTACGGTATACCGTAGCCACCGGTAACCGGTATTTCGGTAATACCGGGTTCCGGTATGCATCCCTAACTCCTGCTATTTTGCACTTCTGGTCAGATGCCTAAACGTACATTTCCTCACTAGTACACGTACTACGTAACGACAATCAAGTTGAATCTGATCTGAAGTCGCTGAAGATGTTTCTTCGTGTGGAACGTTTTGGTTTTTGTCCCTGCATCCTTTCTGAAGCACGTTTTTCCTGATGGACGAGATTTGAGCGTTTTTCCACCCGTCGTCCACCGTGAATAACTGGTGCAATGATGCGGATACGAACTCCATTATTTACTTTCTATGTGGTCCATCTGGAAGCCAATCACCACCTTCCTAACCGACGCTCACCATCCGTTTCCTTTCACAACAATATATAACAGTACAGGCGAGGCGGAGGCACTTTATGTCCGTGGTGTTGGTTCGAAAGAGCTCCAGATATTCTTTCTTTAATCTCCAAACCGTCAAACCCAAATCATTTACGAGGCGGAAAGACGGCAGTGGACGGACGGCGGGAATCAATAGTGGGATTAGAAATCCGCAGGGAGCCACGACGGAGCTTCTGATCAAACTTCACAATACACCCTGCTTTAGAAAGTCCCGTTGAGCAGGAAGCTGAGTCCAGACATCGAACATACTGCACAAGATGGACGGATTCAAAACTCTCGAAAGAGTCTCTTTATGTCACCTTGGGACATATGCACATTATTGTACTACATATTTGACTTACACTGTCTCATTTTCATCGTCATGACTACACTGTAGCTGTCACGCATGGCCAATACAAGCCTTGAACCTCATGGGATCTCATATAAAATATATCCATACATTCGTCCATCCGTCCCTTTATCCATCCATCAATCTGTACCATTGATTCTGCCCCCTAGTGACTCGGGATGCCAGCGATGATTCGATTATTCGTTACAGTCTCCATAATCGAATATTATTTTATTTTTTATTAGTTTTATTAGCAAGGAGGCAGAACGTCTCGAATACAACGATTACTGACTCGGTCCAAAACAACATGCCACATCACTCCGATCCTCTCTGCCCTGCCCCGGCTCCCTGTCCGTCTCAGAACCCAGTTCAAAGTACTGGTCTTCACATGTAGAGCCGTCCATGGCCAAGCCCCAGCCTACATCAATGACCTGATCCACCCGCACATCACCACCCGGGCCCTGAGGTGCTCTGAGCAAGGCCTCCTAAGGGTGCCCGAACCAGGCTAAAGACTAAGGGTGCCCGAACCAGGCTAAAGACTAAGGGTGCCCGAACCAGGCTAAAGACTAAGGGTGCCCGAACCAGGCTAAAGACTAAGGGTGCCCGAACCAGGCTAAAGACTAAGGGTGCCCGAACCAGGCTAAAGACTAAGGGTGCCCGAACCAGGCTAAAGACTAAGGGTGCCCGAACCAGGCTTAAGACTAAGGGTGCCCGAACCAGGCTAAAGACTAAGGGTGCCCGAACCAGGCTAAAGACTAAGGGTGCCCGAACCAGGCTAAAGACTAAGGGTGCCCGAACCAGGCTAAAGACTAAGGGTGCCCGAACCAGGCTAAAGACTAAGGGTGCCCGAACCAGGCTTAAGACTAAGGGTGCCCGAACCAGGCTAAAGACTAAGGGTGCCCGAACCAGGCTAAAGACTAAGGGTGCCCGAACCAGGCTAAAGACTAAGGGTGCCCGAACCAGGCTAAAGACTAAGGGTGCCCGAACCAGGCTAAAGACTAAGGGTGCCCGAACCAGGCTAAAGACTAAGGGTGCGCGTGCCTTTGAGGCGGCGGCCCCAAGGCTTTGGAACGAACTCCCCCGGATAATAAAAACCTCGGCCTCAATAGAGGTTTTTAAGGGGCGGTTAAAGACCCACCTCTTCCGACGGGCCTTTGGGGCGTCGGGGGAGGGGAGGTAGTGTCTTTGTATTATGGGTGTTTTGTCGTATGTTTTATCCTACGTCTTACCTGCTGCCGTTTTACGCCTTTTATTCTACATGTTATAGTTGTACTGTGAATGTTGTCCTGTGTGCTGCACGGTAAAGCACGAAGGGTGCTGTATACATAACGTTTTACTTACTTACAACCCGGTGTGGGCAGTTATTACTCACGGGCACATGACACGGCCTCGATCACGTGAGCACGGTCACCAGCCACCAGGATCTCCCACACTACCTGTCCCCCACACACTACCTGTCCCCCACACCCTACCTGTCCCCCACACCCTACCTGTCCCGCACACACTACCTGTCCCGCACACACTACCTGTCCCCCACACACTACCTGTCCCCCACACACTACCTGTCCCCCACACACTACCTGTCCCCCACACACTACCTGTCCCGCACACACTACCTGTCCCCGCACACACTACCTGTCCCCCACACACTACCTGTCCCCCACACACTACCTGTCCCCCACACACTACCTGTCCCGCACACACTACCTGTTCCCCACACACTACCTGTCCCGCACACACTACCTGTCCCCCACACACTACCTGTCCCGCACACACTACCTGTCCCGCACACACTACCTGTCCCCCACACACTACCTGTCCCCCACACACTACCTGTCCCCCACACACTACCTGTCCCCCACACCCTACCTGTCCCCCACACACTACCTGTCCCCCACACACTACCTGTCCCGCACACACTACCTGTCCACTGTCCCTAAATACACACACTACCTGTCCCCCACACACTACCTGTCCCGCACACACTACCTGTCCCCCACACACTACCTGTCCCCCACACACTACCTGTCCCCCACACACTACCTGTCCCCCACACACTACCTGTCCACGCCCTAAATCACACACTACCTGTCCCCCACACACTACCTGTCCCCCACACACTACCTGTCCCGCACACACTACCTGTCCCCGCACACACTACCTGTCCCCCACACACTACCTGTCCCGCACACACTACCTGTCCCCCACACACTACCTGTCCCGCACACACTACCTGTCCCGCACACACTACCTGTCCCCCACACACTACCTGTCCCCCACACACTACCTGTCCCCCACACACTACCTGTCCCGCACACACTACCTGTCCCCCACACACTACCTGTCCCGCACACACTACCTGTCCCCCACACACTACCTGTCCCGCACACACTACCTGTCCCCCACACACTACCTGTCCCCCACACACTACCTGTCCCCCACACACTACCTGTCCCCGCACACACTACCTGTCCCCCACACACTACCTGTCCCCCACACACTACCTGTCCCCCACACACTACCTGTCCCCCACACACTACCTGTCCCCCACACACTACCTGTCCCCCACACACTACCTGTCCCCCACACACTACCTGTCCCCCACACACTACCTGTCCCGCACACAGGTTATTAAAATATCTTAACTTCTAGATGAACTGCCGAGAACTCGACATTAGAGAAATGAGACAAACATATGTATTTATTTTTGTATGTATATATGTCCGTACAGTAGGGCTGCTCAATTAGTCGTATTTTAATCGCGATTACGGCTTGCAACGATTACGAAAACAACGTAATCGAAATAAAACTATTTTCTTTCTTTTTTTAATACTTTTCTTTTTGTTTTTCCGTTGAATTATACTAAAAGTTCAGGGAAATCAACTGTTACAAATGTAAAGTCAATGAATAATCGCATTTCATAATTGCAATAATCGAGATTATGATTTTTGCCATAATCGAGCAGCCCTACCGTACAGTATGTATGCGTGTACGTACAGTATGTTGTATGCTTGTGATGTATGCGTGTACGTACAGTATGTATGCTTGTATGCGTGTATGTAGAGTATGTATGCTTGTATGCGTGTACGTACAGTATGTATGCTTGTATGCGTGTACGTACAGTATGTATGCTTGTATGCGTGTATGTAGAGTATGTATGCTTGTATGCGTGTACGTACAGTATGTATGCTTGTATGCGTGTACGTAGAGTATGTATGCTTGTATGCGTGTACGTAGAGTATGTATGCGTGTACGTAGAGTATGTATCCTTGTATGCGTGTACGTAGAGTATGTATGCTTGTATGCGTGTACGTAGAGTATGTATGCTTGTATGCGTGTACGTACAGTATGTATGCTTGTATGCGTGTACGTAGAGTATCTATGCGTGTACGTACAGTATGTATGCGTGTACGTACAGTGTGTATGCGTGTACGTACAGTATGTATGCGTGTACGTACAGTATGTATGCGTGTATGTACAGTATGTATGCTTGTATGCGTGTACGTAGAGTATGTATGCGTGTACGTAGAGTATGTATGCGTGTACGTACAGTATGTATGCTTGTATGCGTGTACGTACAGTATGTATGTGTGTATGCGTGTACGTACAGTATGTATGCGTGTACGTACAGTATGTATGCTTGTATGCGTGTACGTAGAGTATGTATGCGTGTACGTAGAGTATGTATGCTTGTATGCGTGTACGTAGAGTATGTATGCGTGTACGTACAGTATGTATGCTTGTATGCGTGTACGTAGAGTATGTATGCGTGTACGTAGAGTATGTATGCGTGTACGTACAGTATGTATGCGTTTATGCGTGTACGTACAGTATGTATGTGTGTATGCGTGTACGCACAGTATGTATGCGTGTACGTACAGTATGTATGCTTGTATGCGTGTACGTAGAGTATGTATGCGTGTACGTAGAGTATGTACGCTTGTATGCGTGTACGTAGAGTATGTATGCGTGTACGTACAGTATGTATGCTTGTATGCGTGTACGTACAGTATGTATGCGTGTACGTACAGTATGTATGCGTTTAAGCATATATTATGTTTAATGAACTTTTAAACATCTGGTTTCCTCTCGGAGCCCTTTTCTTTAGTGCAGCCGTCTGCTACGAGTTAGAGAGTATCCATGCATGCAAACACGCATACATAGATACTGTACACACCGTATGTACAGCATCTATGTATGCGTGTTTGCATGTATGTGTATGTATGTATACACATTGCTGTTTGTGCTTGTTGATATGTACATGTGACAAGATAGCCTTTTTAATGTTGTTTACCGGGACAATAACAATGAAGTAATTCAAATAAATCATTTCCAAGTCATCGCCACACGATCACCTCGTGGGTCTCAGGAGAGAGAGATGCTATCAGGACAGCCGCGTTAAGTCCCAGTCGCTGAAGTACAGGGCTCTCAGCGTGATCTCTCCTGCGGCTAAGGTGCTTATCGACTCGGAGCCAGAGGCTTTCACATCAGGGTTTCTCTGCAGGACTGATCGTCTGCAGCGTCCGGATACTGATGCATCACACACAACTACATGCATTCATTCTTTCAATTTTGGAAATAAAAACATTTCTAATTATCTTTTAATGGACTTGTGACTTTAACTTCTTATATTTCTGTAATATTCGTATTTATTTTAGTGTTTTTTTGGACATTTTTACTTTAAATAACATTAGGGACGCTCCGATCGCCAATTTCAGGGCCGATCCGATCGAGTGGGCGGGGCCTAAATGGAAGATTTAGACATCACTTTAAATCTTCCATTTAAAGTGATGTTTAAAACGCAGTTAATGCTCATTCACTGGAGCTTCCACAACAACAACAACAACAACAACAACAACAACAACAACAACCAACTTAATTATTACATTCAAATGATGAACATTATTCAAGTTTACATTCACTTTGGAGAATAACACGGGAGAGATGAGCGGAAGCTCTCTCTTTTCCTCTCTCCCTCTCTCCCTCCCCCTCTCTCTCCCTCCCCCTCTCCTTCTCCCCGCGACTCTCTCTCATCCCTCTCTCTCTCCCCTCTCCTCTCTTCTCCCCCTCTCTCTCTCTCTCTCTCTCTCTCTCTCCCTCTCTCTCTCTCCCTCCTCTCTCTCTCTCCCTCTCTCTCTCTCCCCTCTCTCTCCCTCCTCTCTCTCCCTCTCTCTCCTCTCCTCTCTCCTCCCTCTCTCTCTTCGTTCGACCCAACGGTCAGAAATTAGAGAATATAAAGCAGCACATTTAAGAAGCTTTTCGCAGCATTTATTGTGAATAAAATGACTCGTGATTGGAAGGTTTTCTAAACTCTGATTGGTGCGTAGAAATGAACGACGTCACATTTCTCAAACCCGCAGAAAAATAGCTGAAACATAAAAACGGAACATTTGCAAAATTACCAACTTTACTTTGGTGAGGAACAAAGGTTCACGATGACACGAGGTTCATAACGAGCAGCTGATTGGGGGATTGTGTTCGAGGGTCTCTAATCAACACGCTTTGCTAGAACTTTCTACAAGTGTTCTGAATCAAGACCGTTTATTTGAAAGTGCAAACACAATATTGGAAGGTGGAGAAAGAAAAAAGAGCAGCGTAGGTCTGCCTCGTG
Source organism: Champsocephalus esox (assembly GCA_036324585.1). Lineage (NCBI taxonomy): Eukaryota > Metazoa > Chordata > Actinopteri > Perciformes > Channichthyidae > Champsocephalus > Champsocephalus esox. Next base: position 2,950,582 of record CM070490.1, read on the forward strand.
TGAACTCTACGAACCACTTCGTTGATTCCAAATGAAACGTTGAACGAGCTTTCGTCCAACGTTTGCACTTTTTAAACTATAATTGTATTTCTTGAATATGGAAAGCAAAGCGGAAACTTTGAGGCGACTTCCCTCCATCCAGCTGCCGCCATCTCGGTCTGGGGCTATCAGTATGTAGTGTCTCTACTTTAAAGAGTCCTCTCCTGCTGATGTGCAGGTGTATATCAGTATGTAGTGTCTCTACTTTAAAGAGTCCTCTCCTGTTGATGTTCAGGTGTATATCAGTATGTAGTGTCTCTACTTTAAAGAGTCCTCTCCTGCTGATGTTCAGGTGTATATCAGTATGTAGTGCCTCTACTTTAAAGAGTCCTCTCCTGCTGATGTTCAGGTGTATATCAGTATGTAGTGTCTCTACTTTAAAGAGTCCTCTCCTGCTGATGTTCAGGTGTATATCAGTATGTAGTGTCTCTACTTTAAAGAGTCCTCTCCTGCTGATGTTCAGGTGTATATCAGTATGTAGTGTCTCTACTTTAAAGAGTCCTCTCCTGCTGATGATCAGGTGTATATCAGTATGTAGTGTCTCTACTTTAAAGAGTCCTCTCCTGCTGATGTTCAGGTGTATATCAGTATGTAGTGCCTCTACTTTAAAGAGTCCTCTCCTGCTGATGTCAGGTGTATATCAGTATGTAGTGTCTCTACTTTAAAGAGTCCTCTCCTGCTGATGTTCAGGTGTATATCAGTATGTAGTGTCTCTACTTTAAAGAGTCCTCTCCTGCTGATGTTCAGGTGTATATCAGTATGTAGTGTCTCTACTTTAAAGAGTCCTCTCCTGCTGATGTTCAGGTGTATATCAGTATGTAGTGTCTCTACTTTAAAGAGTCCTCTCCTGCTGATGTTCAGGTGTATATCAGTATGTAGTGTCTCTACTTTAAAGAGTCCTCTCCTGCTGATGTTCAGGTGTATATCAGTATGTAGTGTCTCTACTTTAAAGAGTCCTCTCCTGCTGATGTTCAGGTGTATATCAGTATGTAGTGTCTCTACTTTAAAGAGTCCTCTCCTGCTGATGTTCAGGTGTATATCAGTATGTAGTGTCTCTACTTTAAAGAGTCCTCTCCTGCTGATGTTCAGGTGTATATCAGTATGTAGCGTCTCTACTTTAAAGAGTCCTCTCCTGCTGATGTTCAGGTGTATATCAGTATGTAGTGTCTCTACTTTAAAGAGTCCTCTCCTGCTGGTGTTCAGGTGTATATCAGTATGTAGTGTCTCTACTTTAAAGAGTCCTCTCCTGATGATGTTCAGCCTTTGCAGACCATTTACATGCACTAAAACCTATAGAACACTACAGGAGAGGGAACAAAGCAAAGTAGGGCCCCTTTAAGGGCATCTTGTACACAACATGTATAATTTAAACTAGAGATGATGTCCAACAGATGTTTGCGGCGATGTCATGGACGTAATGTATTCTTTATACACTGAGATATATAAAGAATGAACATCTGAACCTCCCACTGGACAGCATATAGAGCTGCTGACTGGCTCTGGCTCTCCTGCAGGTCGGGCACTGCAGATCTGACTCCAGGCAGCTGCTCTGAGCGGCTGATAAATGCTGCTAATTAGCTCCCGACCTTCTGCGACTCGCCGCTCCACTGCAGTTTGAAGCTACTTCACGGTTTACATCAATACCTCTTCTCCCCCCTGTAACTACCAGAGCATGACATTAAGGATTCTGCGCCGTGGGCCGTCTGAGCTGATCTACAGACGGCCCTGAGCCCAGGAGAGATTGCCCTGAACAATGCGCGTGGACGAAATGACGCACGCAGGGATTTGGGGGGCCTCCCCTAGAACATGTCGATGCTGCCTGGGTCTCTAGACTGAATTATAAGATGAACACCACCATATTATATTGTACACTTTCAATTGTATTCTTCATTTCACTTGTTTGTTTGTTCTTGTTTGTGTTTGCTCGCTTCATGCCCTGCATAGCTTTAAGAAATACTTGAGTTGTTGGTCAAAACACTTTCCATCTGATGAAGGCAGATGCCTTCCCAGATGGAAACAAGTAGAAAACATTACATTCAGTTGTAACTGCCAAAACAAACATTATTTACACTATTATGGCCCCTGTTAAAAATGTTTGTAATGTTACTGTGAGTTGGTCGAACGAATGCCTCCTCATCCGGAAGCTGACCGAGCAGACCCGAGCAGCAGTCGAGAGGAGCCGAGCGCATCCGCCAAGCACACAAAATGGCGCCATCAGAGCACGCAATACTCTTCATTTGCGCCACTTATGTGACAGACAAGAAGAGTATGAGACAGACAAGAAGAGGATGAGACAGACAAGAAGAGTATGAGACAGACAAGAAGAGTATGTGACAGACAAGAAGAGTATGTGACAGACAAGAAGAGTATGAGACAGACAAGAAGAGTATGAGACAGACAAGAAGAGGATGTGACAGACAAGAAGAGTATGAGACAGACAAGAAGAGTATGGGACAGACAAGAAGAGTATGTGACAGACAAGAAGAGGATGTGACAGACAAGAAGAGTCAACTCTAATGTCTAACACTTAATGTGGAGAAAGAGATGTATGGGTTGATTGTGCGTTGATCTGTTGGTAATGCCTCGGGGTTCCGGTGGGCATGTAAACAAATGCATAATGCTGCGCTATACTTTGTGGCCTCACCCGGTTGCATAGCGACACTTATTGTGTAGGTTGTCTTTTAATAAGCAGGTAGTCATATCATTAGCTAGAACTAGCTGCATCTGATCGATATGGACATGAACGCGAGTGAAGTCTAATCTGACGGGAGAGAGAGATCAGCTGCAGCGGTGAGCGGACAAAACACACACTCCAGGTTAGAATATCACACGTAGCTATTTTAATTACCTCTCAAACTACCGTAACGAGTTATAGATAAGTTTAGTTTTACTGTCGGGTCACTCATCACTGACCCGCAAGCTGCATGATACTGGCATAATAGATTGCCCGATCGGGAACCCGCAGGCGAGGCTTCATTGCCCGAGCTCAATACTAGATGGCCCCCGGGCCCTCGAGCAGTCCTTAATGTCGAGCCCTGAGTACAAAGCTGAATCCAGAGCGAAAAGAGACGGAGAGAGATGGAGAAAAAAGAGAGAGATGGAGGTGAAAATGAAAATGAAAGAAAGGTAGAAAAAGGCAGAGACAGCTATGGTGACGGAGGAGAGATTGATATTCACAGTTTACATCAATACCGTTTCCCCCCTGTACCGACATAGTATTTAATTTAGTCTTAATTTACATTATTTAATCTCATATTCTGTTCTTAACATATTATATCTCATATTCTGTTGACATGCATAGAGACTTGTTGCACTACTTTTTATGTTGCATTTTATTATATATGTTGCATTGCTGGAGGAGCTCAGGTCAGCAGAGCGACATCGTGCATGTGACAATAAAACCTTTGAATTGAATTTGAATAAGAGCGAAAAGAGAGAGAGAAAAGAGAGAGAAAAGAGAGAGAGGTAAAGACGATAATGAGAGACAGGCAGAGAAAAGAGAGCGATGGTGACGGAGGAGAGATATTCAGTAGACATTAGGGCGGCACGATATATCGTGGACGTGCGATATGAAAGGTGGGCGAGGTACTTCACTTCAGAAACATTTGTTATATTCCATGGAATGCTCTCAACATCCCCATAGCAACATCCCCATAGCAACGAACACATGAAGTGCTTTGGCAGTACATTAGGGTCAGTCGATTACAATAGTTAATCGCGATTAATCGCACATTTTGTATCTTTTCTAAATACTCTGATCAACATGAGGAGACAAATATGCTTTATGCAAATATTCTCATGAATATTAAACATAACCCCCCCACCTCCCACTCCCCCCTCAGACCTGCTGCACCACCACACTCAGACCTGCTGCACCACCACACTCAGACCTGCTGCACCACCACACCCCCCCCCCTCAGACCTGCTGCACCACCACCACTCAGACCTGCTGCACCACCACACCTCAGACCTGCTGCAACCACCACCTCAGACCTGCTGCACCACCACACCCCCCCCCCTCAGACCTGCTGCACCACCACACTCAGACCTGCTGTCACCACCACCACTCAGACCTGCTGCACCACCACCACTCAGACCTGCTGCACCACCACACGACTGCGCACCCCACTCAGACCTGCTGCACCACCACACCCCTTCCCGTTGCCTCCGCTCATCAGAAGCCAACCTCCTATCCATCCCCACTCACATCAACCACCGGACCTGGGGGGACAGAGCCTTCTCCGTCGCTGCCCCCTCCCTCTGGAACTCACTCCCCCACCCATCAGAGACGGCACCAACCTCACCTCCTTCAAAGCACTCACCTCTTCAATCTGGCTTTTAATGTGCGATTGTTTTTGTATTATTTGACTTTAACTTTATATTTATTTGTTGTTCCTTCCTTTTCTTTTCTCTTCTCTATATCTGTAAAGCGTCTTTGAGCACCTGTACCAGCGCTAACAACTTAAATCTATTATTATTATTATTATTATAATAACCTCTGAACATTAAAAATATCCACCTCAATTCAATTTGGAACCTCTCTCACTAAATACAATGCAGTGTGTGTGTGTGTGTGTGTGTGTGTGTGTGTGTGTGTGTGTGTGTGTGTGTGTGTGTGTGTGTGTGTGATGGATCGTTGGAGCTATGTGCAACTCAAGGAATATGCTCGAACGGGAGCTGTCTGGACGCTGCACTCATGTTGCGCTATCCGTGCTGAGTGTGCTGACTTCTCCTCCAACGTCCCGCTGTCTGCTTCCTGCATCAAGTCAAGTGCTCGGCGCAGTTGTGTGGATAGGGCGCTCCTCTGTTTTCATTTAAACAGCTCCTTATGTCCGTTAGCGCCGCTAGCTAGCACCAGATGCTAACAACAACAATGCACGTAAGGTCTCTCTCTCGCTCGCTCGGACCACACACACACACCCAGGGCCGGCCCTGACCAATTTGCTGCCCGAGGCAAGATTTTAGCTGGCGCAAATGCAGACACTTAGACTTACTATGATTCGCACGTGCACGGTGTGGCATGACCACCAAAACAGAAAGATATTGACACAAGATGTGTGCAACTGTATTTAGTTTCCTATCCATGTGAACATGATTTAAGTGGGGGGGGGGACCTCACCTCCCTAGGGGGGACCTCACCTCCTCTAGGGGGGTCCGGGGGCATGCTCCCCTGGGAAGACTTTTTTTTAATATTGAAGTTGAAAGCATCAATCTGGTGCACTTTGAGAGCAGCATGAGGAGATCTGGATACGTCTCTCAACACCAGATGAAACAGAACTGGAAGCAGATTTTCTTTTTCTTTATGGATATTTTACAAATCACTCTCCTTTCAAACTGTGTTCTTGTTTATTAATAACTACTTGTTTGTACTGTCAGTATTTTATACCTGCTTTTCTCTTATTTTGTATAACTATAATGATCACATAGAGGCGTGGCTTTGCCTCTCTGAGCTGAGGCTATCAGAGCCTCTCAGTCTGTCAGGAGAGAGCTCTCTAAAGCGCGGCCGCTCACACAGTACATTCCCAATGTTAATAAGAGCACACAGAAGCTGTGTACGTTATTTGGGAGTTTGATTTATTTGAAATGAACACAAACACCAAATTAAAACCTGTAATTGCACACTAGAACCATTATTTCTTTTAAACAGAACAATTTCACATAAACCTTTGGTTTTTTACTGGAACTGGCAGTTCAACTTGATTTGGGGGGGGGTGTGCCATAGTTTATGGGCGCTGTACGCAATGTAGGCGTAGTTCTGTTAGTATAAGATAATCAGATGTACTTTGTTGATCCAACATCGGGAAATTGTGTTGTTATGAAATAAAAAAAATATATTTCTTTTTAATTTCTAACTTTTTCTTCTTCCCCCCCCAATTTCCGGCGCCCCCTATGGGTTGATGCGCCCTTAGCATTCGCCTATACTGCTTATGCGGAGGGCCGGCCCTGCACACACGCTCCCGGCCCTCCCGATGGCCAGTCGGTGCCTGCCGGTGAGCGTGGAAGTGTGGTCTGCCGCAAGCTGTCAGCATCAGCTTGTAGACGGTATTTTAAACTCGATCTGAAGCTACGGGGCGGCCGAGGAAAAAGATACACATGCGTTAATCGCGTTAAAATAATTAGTGGCGTTAATTATCTTTTGCGTTAACGCGTTATTAACTTGACAGCCCTACAATAAATACATAAAAAAATCATCTCTGGAAGCCGTGGCGCTGTAAAAAGCAGGACCTGAGCCGGCTAAAGTAACTGGACGGCCCACCTGCGCGTCAGCCTTCGTGTTGGGGGAGGGGCTCTGTGAGGAAGGGGCAGATTTCTTCCGGTTGTGTATTCTCAAATTGTAGCCACTCGAGCTGCTTTCTCCATTATTACCTCCCCCACCTTTCAGTGGGCAAATTAACTCAAACACGTCATGTTACGATTATGTTGCTGCCTGCTCCAAAGGAAAAGGAACCCGAGTGCGTGACATGCAGCCACCAATCACAATCCTTCTTGATCGGACCACAGCAGGGTAACCGAGCTAGCTCAGCTTGCTGCTCTGATAACTTAAGATCCAGAAGTCTGTCACTAAAATCCTTCATCCGGTTAAATATCGTTAAAAAGATACTAATTTTATAGCTTTAAAGTTCACGACAGGAAGGTCTGAGGACAACAAACCGTCTTTCCTTCAATTTATTTTTTCATATCGCAATGTTAGTTTTTCTAATATCGTGCAGCACTAATACACATCAATACCTTTGTTTTCCCTGTTTCCACGTAGCTGAATCAAGAAGGAGAAAGAGACGGAGAGATGGAGGAACACACGATAATGGAAGAAAGGTACACACGGCAGAGAAAAGCGAGCAGCTGACGGGGAGCTTCTAATGAAGCGGGGCGCCGCGGGGAGTGTGAAGGCCAGTAATTTACTGATCAAGGACACAGATTGATTTGTCACCGGAGAGGAGAAGGAAGCCCACGGCGACAGGGAAGCTCTGTGCGGCTTCACTGTCACTCAGAGCAGTGGGGCCGGCTAAATGCTAAGAGGAAGAATACATAAGTCGTGCAGGTTAGACCCCGTGAAACGATCATAATCATCTCACATGGAGTCTTCACTCTGATGTACTTTGATACTGTAGGGGCTCTACTTTAAAGAGTCCTCTGTGTAGAGTCTCTACTTTAAAGAGTCCTCTCCTGCTGATGTTCAGGTGTATATCAGTATGTAGTGTCTCTACTTTAAAGAGTCCTCTCCTGCTGGTGTTCAGGTGTATATCAGTATGCAGTGTCTCTACTTTCAAGAGTCCTCTCCTGCTGATGTTCAGGTGTATATCAGTATGCAGTGTCTCTACTTTAAAGAGTTCTCTCCTGCTGATGTTCAGGTGTATATCAGTATGCAGTGTCTCTACTTTAAAGAGTTCTCTCCTGCTGATGTTCAGGTGTATATCAGTATGTAGTGTCTCTACTTTAAAGAGTCCTCTCCTGCTGATGTTCAGGTGTATATCAGTATGTAGTGTCTCTACTTTAAAGAGTCCTCTCCTGCTGATGTTCAGGTGTATATCAGTATGTAGTGTCTCTACTTTAAAGAGTCCTCTCCTGCTGATGTTCAGGTGTATATCAGTATGTAGTGTCTCTACTTTAAAGAGTCCTCTCCTGCTGGTGTTCAGGTGTATATCAGTATGTAGTGTCTCTACTTTAAAGAGTCCTCTCCTGCTGGTGTTCAGGTGTATATCAGTATGTAGTGTCTCTACTTTAAAGAGTCCTCTCCTGCTGATGTTCAGGTGTATATCAGTATGTAGTGTCTCTACTTTAAAGAGTCCTCTCTTGCTGATGCTCAGGTGTATATCAGTATGTAGTGTCTCTACTTTAAAGAGTCCTCTCCTGCTGGTGTTCAGGTGTATATCAGTATGTTGTGTCTCTACTTTAAAGAGTCCTCTCCTGCTGATGTTCAGGTGTATATCAGTATGTAGTGTCTCTACTTTAAAGAGTCCTCTCCTGCTGATGTCCAGGTGTATATCAGTATGTAGTGTCTCTACTTTAAAGAGTCCTCTCCTGCTGGTGTTCAGGTGTATATCAGTATGTAGTGTCTCTACTTTAAAGAGTCCTCTCCTGCTGATGTTCAGGTGTATATCAGTATGTAGTGTCTCTACTTTAAAGAGTCCTCTCCTGCTGGTGTTCAGGTGTATATCAGTATGTAGTGTCTCTACTTTAAAGAGTCCTCTCCTGCTGATGTTCAGGTGTATATCAGTATGTAGTGTATCTACTTTAAAGAGTCCTCTCCTGCTGGTGTTCAGGTGTATATCAGTATGTAGTGTCTCTACTTTAAAGAGTCCTCTCCTGCTGGTGTTCAGGTGTATATCAGTATGTAGTGTCTCTACTTTAAAGAGTCCTCTCCTGCTGGTGTTCAGGTGTATATCAGTATGTAGTGTCTCTACTTTAAAGAGTCCTCTCCTGCTGGTGTTCAGGTGTATATCAGTATGTAGTGTCTCTACTTTAAAGAGTCCTCTCTTGCTGATGCTCAGGTGTATATCAGTATGTAGTGTCTCTACTTTAAAGAGTCCTCTCCTGCTGGTGTTCAGGTGTATATCAGTATGTTGTGTCTCTACTTTAAAGAGTCCTCTCCTGCTGATGTTCAGGTGTATATCAGTATGTAGTGTCTCTACTTTAAAGAGTCCTCTCCTGCTGATGTCCAGGTGTATATCAGTATGTAGTGTCTCTACTTTAAAGAGTCCTCTCCTGCTGGTGTTCAGGTGTATATCAGTATGTAGTGTCTCTACTTTAAAGAGTCCTCTCCTGCTGATGTCCAGGTGTATATCAGTATGTAGTGTCTCTACTTTAAAGAGTCCTCTCCTGCTGATGTTCAGGTGTATATCAGTATGTAGTGTCTCTACTTTAAAGAGTCCTCTCCTGCTGGTGTTCAGGTGTATATCAGTATGTAGTGTCTCTACTTTAAAGAGTCCTCTCCTGCTGATGTTCAGGTGTATATCAGTATGTAGTGTCTCTACTTTAAAGAGTCCTCTCCTGCTGATGTTCAGGTGTATATCAGTATGTAGAGTCTCTACTTTAAAGAGTCCTCTCCTGCTGATGTTCAGGTGTATATCAGTATGTAGTGTCTCTACTTTAAAGAGTCCTCTCCTGCTGATGTTCAGGTGTATATCAGTATGTAGTGTCTCTACTTTAAAGAGTCCTCTCCTGCTGATGTTCAGGTGTATATCAGTATGTAGTGTCTCTACTTTAAAGAGTCCTCTCCTGCTGATGTTCAGGTGTATATCAGTATGTAGTCTCTACTTTAAAGAGTCCTCTCCTGCTGATGTTCAGGTGTATATCAGTATGTAGTGTTTCTACTTTAAAGAGTCCTCTCCTGCTGATGTTCAGGTGTATATCAGTATGTAGTGTCTCTACTTTAAAGAGTCCTCTCCTGCTGATGTTCAGGTGTATATCAGTATGTAGTGTCTCTACTTTAAAGAGTCCTCTCCTGCTGGTGTTCAGGTGTATATCAGTATGTAGTGTCTCTACTTTAAAGAGTCCTCTCCTGCTGATGTTCAGGTGTATATCAGTATGTAGTGTCTCTACTTTAAAGAGTCCTCTCCTGCTGATGTTCAGGTGTATATCAGTATGTAGTGTCTCTACTTTAAAGAGTCCTCTCCTGCTGATGTTCAGGTGTATATCAGTATGTAGTGTCTCTACTTTAAAGAGTCCTCTCCTGCTGGTGTTCAGGTGTATATCAGTATGTAGTGTCTCTACTTTAAAGAGTCCTCTCCTGCTGGTGTTCAGGTGTATATCAGTATGTAGTGTCTCTACTTTAAAGAGTCCTCTCCTGCTGATGTTCAGGTGTATATCAGTATGTAGTGTCTCTACTTTAAAGAGTCCTCTCCTGCTGATGTTCAGGTGTATATCAGTATGTAGTGTCTCTACTTTAAAGAGTCCTCTCCTGCTGATGTTCAGGTGTATATCAGTATGTCGTGTCTCTACTTTAAAGAGTCCTCTCCTGCTGATGTTCAGGTGTATATCAGTATGTAGTGTCTCTACTTTAAAGAGTCCTCTCCTGCTGATGTTCAGCTGTATATCAGCATGTAGTGTCTCTACTTTAAAGAGTCCTCTCCTGCTGATGTTCAGGTGTATATCAGTATGTAGCGTCTCTACTTTAAAGAGTCCTCTCCTGCTGATGTTCAGGTGTATATCAGTATGTAGTGTCTCTTGAATCTGCTCTGTAATCTCTTCTTTTCCAAAACGCTGACTTGAATTTATAAACACAAGCAATACATAATATCTGAGCAGAGTGTTGTTTCCCTCCTGACCGCGGCAGCTAATCCATTTCATACGGCTCCTCTCGAGCTGATCGATGGCTGTCGTGCAGAGACACTCTAAACACATGAAAGCTCAGAGGAGACGTGAGAGAGAAACGTTCCTCTGGTCGGAACAACGAAAGCACCTCGGCCACTTCTTTACTCAAGTCAAAGTAAAGAGGGCTTTGAAGTGTAATTAAAGGTCGCATGTCATGCTTTTCCGGTTCGTACCCGTCCCCGTGTGTTATGAAGGTTTTCTGCATGTGAACGGTCTGCAGAGTCACACCCTTCAAAGGACACTCTGAAGCGAGTAACACAGAGAAGACCTCCCCAAAACGCCTCGTTGGACATTTCTAATTTCCCATTGTTTACTTCCTGGGTATCGCTGCGTAGGGATACCCAGTAGCCACGCCCAGAGCTATGACCAGGCTGATTGGTCCACATTGACCAATCAGCCTGGTCATAGCTCTGGGCGTGGGGATACCCAGGAAATAATTATTAATTATATTAGAACATTGCTCAATATAAATCTATTCTAGTAGACCTCAACAATGAAACTATGATCAGTGGAGATGGCCATGACATGGGACCTTTAAATAAAAAGTACCCATAGCTAGCAGCTGCTTTAAAGAGTACCTGACCTCCCTTTATATCAATAGAACAATAATGTCATTGTTAGCTAATGAATGTTTCCATGGTGACCAACGGCAACATGACAACGTACGTTTCCATTGGTCCCTCTTCTTTAGAGAAGACCAGGAAGTGATGGATACACGGATCGTGTTCCAACCAATAGGCACGCAGTGACTCTGAATAATAATGACACACACCCACACACATTCAGACTAAAGGAACCAGCTGTTTGGAGAATGAGAGAAGTAGAAAGTACAGGTATTTGAGTTCAACATGTAAGAAGTAGAAAGTACAGGTATTTGAGTTCAACATGTAAGAAGTAGAAAGTACAGGTATTTGGGTTCAACATGTGAGAAGTAGAAAGTACAGGTATTTGAGTTCAACATGAGAGAAGTAGAAAGTACAGGTATTTGAGTTCAACATGTAAGAAGTAGAAAGTACAGGTATTTGAGTTCAACATGTAAGTAGAAAGTACAGGTATTTGAGTTCAACATGTAAGAAGTAGAAAGTACAGGTATTTGAGTTCAACATGTAGAAGTAGAAAGTACAGGTATTTGAGTTCAACATGTGAGAAGTAGAAAGTACAGGTATTAGAGTTCAACATGTGAGAAGTAGAAAGTACAGGTATTTGAGTTCAACATGTAAGAAGTAGAAAGTACAGGTATTTGAGTTCAACATGTAAGAAGTAGAAAGTACAGGTATTTGAGTTCAACATGTGAGAAGTAGAAAGTACAGGTATTTGAGTTCAACATGAGAGAAGTAGAAAGTACAGGTATTTGAGTTCAACATGTAAGAAGTAGAAAGTACAAGTATTTGAGTTCAACATGAGAGAAGTAGAAAGTACAGGTATTTGAGTTCAACATGTAAGAAGTAGAAAGTACAGGTATTTGAGTTCAACATGTGAGAAGTAGAAAGTACAGTATTAGAGTTCAACATGTAAGAAGTAGAAAGTACAGGTATTAGAGTTCAACATGTAAGAAGTAGAAAGTACAGGTATTTGAGTTCAACGTGTGAGAAGTAGAAAGTACAGGTATTTGAGTTCAACATGTGAGAAGTAGTAAGTACAGGTATTTGAGTTCAACATGTAGAGAAGTAGAAAGTACAGGTATTTGAGTTCAACATGAGAGAAGTAGAAAGTACAGGTATTTGAGTTCAACATGTGAGAAGTAGAAAGTACAGGTATTTAGAGTTCAACATGTGAGAAGTAGAAAGTACAGGTATTTGGGTTCAACATGTGAGAAGTAGAAAGTACAGGTAAACCTTCATCAGGTCAGAAGGGGAACGCCTTTGTCTCTGTAACCGAGCGCTGTAAACATTGTGTTTGGGTCTTTTGGGGGAAGGGTTGAGTCTGCTGTCATTTCAGACGTCTCCATTTGGGACTGAACGGACATCCTCTTTGTGGCTGTCAGTGTTTCATCCGACCCAACGGACCTCTCTTGGGTTGCTGATGGTTGAGATAAGCTTCCAGTGTGTGTGTGTGTGTGTGTGTGGCCTAGCATTACTATACTTGTGGGGACCTACATCTGTTTAGTCACGTGTGGGGACTCGCCTTTATTATGGGGACAAATTGGAGGTCCCCATAAGGGGAGTCATTCATTTTAGGGTGAAGACTTGGTTAGGGTTAGGATAAGTCTCCAGGAAATGCATGTAAGTCAATGTAATGTCCCCTGAAGTGATGTATACATGGTATCTGTGTGTGTGTGTGTGTGTGTGTGTGTGGTGTGGTGTGTGTGTGTGTGTGTATGTGTGTGTGTGTGTACCAAGCGAACCTGTGTTCCCCCCCATTTCGCCTGGGGAAGTCGAGATGTCGAGGTATGAACGCCGACTCGGATGAGATTGGATCGATTTTCTGTCCGTTCCATCAGTGGACTGTCAGCCTCGAAAGAGACGGTCGCGGTAAAGAAATAAAAAACACAGAGAAGACGCTCCGACAAGACAGAGGCCGGGAGGGGAAAAATCCATTCCTGGGAGTTGTTGTTGTTGTTGTCGGCTAACTGGAGGGGAAGGTGATGTGTTGAAGCTGGCCACCTCACTGAGGACCACCAGCAGTTATCTGAACGAGGCACTTCAAGAGTTCTTCTTTGAGTTTTACACCAGCACGGTGTGAACCAGACCTCGATGGGGGAGGGTAAAACCAGTTACTACAAAAAGGCTTGTTTTAAATAGTAGGCCCAATTTCTTCAAGTTAAACGTTTGTTTGTTTGGTTCTGGATTGTCATGAAGCTCAGCGCAAGTCAGACAGGAAGACCTAACACTCTGTATTGCTCGTCATGGCAATACTCGCTCTCTCCACTGGATGACAGGGAGCGCCACTCCT
>CM070490.1:2968823-3048823 GCA_036324585.1 Champsocephalus esox
AACTGTTTTCACAGATGGATAAGCATATCCCGACCAAGTCCACTACCACACGGCACAACCTGCCCTGGCTCACTCACAAGCAGGAAATCTACCCGATGACTGGCTGCAGGCAAACGTTACGCCTATATTCAAGAAAGGGGACCGGCACACCGCCGCACATTACAGACCAGTTTCCCTGACAGTAGTATGTTGTAAACTCCTGGAACACATCATTTGCAAACACCTGTTGAATCACCTGGAAAGGCATAATGTCCTCACCCCGTTCCAGCATGGATTTCGACAAAACCATTCGTGTGAAACTCAACTCCTGGTCACAATGCACGACCTGGCAAAATATCATGACCAGAAATTGCAAGTCGATGTGGCAATCCTTGACTTCTCAAAGGCTTTCGACACGGTTCCACATCAGCGCCTGTTGCTAAAGCTGGCCCACATGGGTAAAACCGGCCCAATACTCGATTGGACCACAACCTTTCTCATGCAAAGAAGCCAACAAGTAGTCGAAGAAGGGGTGAAATCAAGTACAGTTCACGTCGACTTTGGTGTCCCACAAGGCACTGTGCTGGGTCCATTGCTTTTCTTATGCTACATTAATGACCTGCCGTCACATGTAGCATCTACAGTGCGGTTATTCACGGATGACTGCCTGCTCTACAGGCCTATTAAACATGGAAGTGACCAAGAAGACCTACAGGGTGACCTGACTAGACTTCAGGAAAGGGCTAACACTTGGGGAATGTGCTTTAATACTAGTAAGTGCTACATCCTACGAACAAGCAGATCAACTAACCCGCACATTAAAAACTATACTCTATGTGGCCAGGTGTTAAAAGAGATGACCCACCAGCCTTATCTTGGGGTAGAAATCCTTAAGAAGCTGAAGTTTGGCCAACACCTTGGCCACACTGTAACACAGGCAAACCGTTCGCTCGGCTTCCTACACCGGAACCTGCAACGCTGTCCCCAGAAACTGAAGGAGACAGCTTTTGTGGCCCTAGTACATTCTAAACTAGAGTACGCCAGTCGGTCTGGGACCCCGACACTCATAAAGACAGTGATGCCCTGGAGTCAGTACCAAGAAGAGGTGCAAGATTCCTTTGTGGAGATTATGAATGGGACAGCAGCGTCACAGAAATGCTCAAGCGGTTGAACTGGGTGGAATTAAGTGAAAGGCGGCGATTGGCTCGTTTGGTTCTCTTCTTCAAGATTGTCCATAACATCTCAGCCATCGATGCATCGATGGACCTAGAGCCAGTTAGAAGAACCCGCAAAGCCAACTCTTTGAACTTTGAGCACATTTTCGCAACTAGTGACGCTCTTAAATACTCCTTCTTTCCGAGAGCAATCAGAGAGTGGAATTTGCTACCAGAAGAAGCTGTCATCGCAGAAACCGTGGAGTGCTTCCGGCAAATTTAAAGAGACATTTAGCGGGGATCATCCATCCCCCACTGAGCGTGATACCTCTGAGTTCTGCTCAGTATTAATCCAGATCCTCTGCAGACCCGTTCTCACAGCGTTACAAACCTTTTACTTTCTCAATATCAAGCCACACTTATTGCTTTTACTTCGGCTGTGTGTGTGTGTGTGTGTGTGTGTGTGTGTGTGTGTGTGTGTGTGTGTGTGTGTGTGTGTGTGTGTGTGTGTGTGTGCTCAGGATGAGTTTCACGCTGTATCGCCGACCCGGAAACCTGTCCGCTCCTCGCAGCAACGAGCCTCGCAACGTCCCGACCAATCAGGGCACACTGGGCTCACAGGAGGGGGGGGGCAGGAGCTCCAACGAGCCGTGTAGGACGGAGAGTGAACACACAGACTACACAGAGACGCGGTGAGAAACCAATGTGTGAGTTAGGAACGTTGAACAACGTGAATCTATTCCAGTCGACTCAGCGATGGAAATATGATCAGGAGAAATGACATGCGGCCTTTGAAAGGCAAGCACGTCAGCAAAGTTCCTTTTAAATATTTAAAAATAATCAATGTGAAGATAAATCTCGGACAACTGCAGGTTATACTTCTTTAAAATAAAGACTACAACTTCAGCTTTTGCATCTACCTTGTATTTAATGTGTTATTATTTTACTGCACTGTAACCTTTATTCTTGTACGTCATACCCATCTGAATCAATTTGCTGAAGGCAAGCGCACCAAAAGGTTCCCGGTTGAAAACGTTGAAAAAACCCAATTAATTGAGTTCCACAAACCATAGCTTTTAAAAAGATACAAACCTAAAGCTACAAATACTTTCAAACCTCCAAGAAAAACATATCTGTTCCCAGTTCATGTTCTTTTGAGTCTTTATTTATTCACTGTTTCCAATTATATTTAAATGTCATTCTATAGTGCGTTTCTGTTGTCTCAAGGCGAGACACCCCAGGTGAATAGGGTCATTTTTTTAACTTAAAGGTATCAGCTAGACATTTCTCCAGTTAATTACTTACAATAAGGCAATTGTCTTTTGCATTACAAGTTCTCTGAAATATTATGTTTAAATATGCAAATTACCCATTATCTCATTAAATATGCGCATATTTTAACACATTTCAGGAATGGAAATCTGAACTTCGGATAAAGCCAGGTTCGAAATTCTTGTTTCATTTTGTAGTCATATCAGTATCTAAGGCTTTTACAGAAGGGATTTTGGATATCTCTTTGTATCACTCCAAAAATCAGAAAATACTGTCAACAGCCCTAAAATATCCATTTCCGCCATGTTTTTAGGTATACAATGTTGTATCATTCAGGCTATGAATGATATATGAACAAACCCTTCTGTAAAAGCCTTCATAATATTGAGAGGAATATAACTGGAAGGTTTGGTGTATGGACGTGCTACTGAAGTTGAAATTTCGAAATCAGAGTAGGAGAAAAAACTCATTTTGAGAAAAGGACCTTTACAGATGGCAGTGAGGCGCGAGCTGAACCCTCCTGTTCTCTGGATGACGGCTCGCGCCTCGACGCACTGCGTGAAGTATTTCATGTTCGGGGTCATTTGTTTTGCTTCGTGCAAGTGACAATTGTTGTCGTCTTCACTGTGAACGTTTTTTCGCCATTTTGAGATTTCAATTTCTAGCGTAAAGCTAACCAGGAAGTGTTTTAGCACACCACGTGACGCATCTGAACCAATCACGTTGTCAGAAATTGACACCAGCCAATGAAATTTCGTTTCTTGGTTTAAGACCCCTTGGTGCTTTCACGATTGGTCGCTGATACGAAGGAAATGACCGTATTTGGATCTGATGAGATCGTGCAGGAGAGACGGAGCTTTCCAGCGATACCTCTGTTGCCATGGTGCACACAGCGGTCGCGGTACTTTATGTTACGTTAGAATGTTAACTTTTGGTGAATTTAGGATAAATCTACAGACGCAGACAGACAAGCTAAAGTCAAATAAACTCTTAAATGTGTATTTTATACGTTTTCCTTCCAAAAGCCTGAAAGAAAACGTGTTATGGAATCAAAATAGCACAACATCTCAAAATTGACCAGTCCTTGAAGAACAATGTTTTTGCCCTTTCCCGTGTCTCGCCTTAATTCCCCAACATGTTCTTTGTAAAGCACCTTGAGTCGCCTTCAGTAGAAATGTGCAGTATAAATAAACTGCATGTACTGCACAGAGCTCAGGATGATGTATGTTGGCTCTCGGCTGATTCCTGGTCCAGTCGGACAGTAGATCAAACTAAAATGCCAAAACTTTTATGACTAACTGTGAAGTGCTGGTAGCCGTAACTCAAAATGCTGGAGAATGCTACAGCTTGGAGTAATGTCGTGCACAAAAATATTCCTGTGTCCGTCAAAAGAGTCACAGTGAAGAGAAACGGTTTATTATTCCTACTGGAGGTTGAGTCTGCAGATATGCACCGTCATGTTATACGACAGTCCATTTTCCAGCCTGTATGAGCTGCATACATTAGTCCTGAATTAGATACCACTTTCTGTACCCTGGAAGTCAATGGTTTTCTGAATCTGTTTTTGGTTGTTATCCCTAAAATATGAAGTCATGTGACCGTGCTGTAGTTCCGTTATAGCCCAACATTAGCCTCCTTTAGCTTAGCGGTGGTGACGTGAAGTCATGTGACCGTGCTGTAGTTCCTCTATAGCCCAACATTAGCCTCCTTTAGCTTAGCGGTGGTGACGTGAAGTCATGTGACCGTGCTGTAGTTCCTCTATAGCCCAACATTAGCCTCCTTTAGCTTAGCGGTGGTGACGTGAAGTCATGTGACCGTGCTGTAGTTCCTCTATAGCCCAACATTAGCCTCCTTTAGCTTAGCGGTGGTGACGTGAAGTCATGTGACCGTGCTGTAGTTCCTTTATAGCCCAACATTAGCCTCCTTTAGCTTAGCGGTGGGGACGTGAAGTCATGTGACCGTGCTGTAGTTCCTTTATAGCCCAACATTAGCCTCCTTTAGCTTAGCGGTGGTGACGTGAAGTCATGTGACCGTGCTGTAGTTCCTTTATAGCCCAACATTAGCCTCCTTTAGCTTAGCGGTGGTGACGTGAAGTCATGTGACCGTGCTGTAGTTCCTTTATAGCCCAACATTAGCCTCCTTTAGCTTAGCGGTGGTGACGTGAAGTCATGTGACCGTGCTGTAGTTCCTTTATAGCCCAACATTAGCCTCCTTTAGCTTAGCGGTGGTGACGTGAAGTCATGTGACCGTGCTGTAGTTCCTTATATGGATTTAAAAAACAGCTTGATCAATTTGGACAATATTGGAGTTGTTTTGGGGTTCTTTGAGGATTCTGTATTTATAACTGAGTTGAAGTATCTTTCAATTTTTTTTTCAAAATATACCCTATCCATCCAATCGGAGCACTGCATTTAAACTGTAATCTTCTTCCTTAAAAGTGTCAGAATTGGATTAGGCATGCTCTATAACCCAAAAAAATCCAATATCTTCCAAATTGGCAAATACATTTGTAATAAATAAATATAATTAAAACGTTGTCCATATACGCTATAATGCTAATTTGCGCTAAGTAATGCACCTATTACTGCAAATTGCACAAAATAGGCAAGTTAGCAGCCGACAATTTCAAAAAATCTTGGGCCATCATTTTCATTTTGAACATAAAACTTTGGGGTACTTAACATTAATATGTTAACAATGCTGGTTAGTAGACTACCAAGGTCATGAAATCATATGTTTCACACCCATTTCTGCAGCGTAAATTAACACAGTTATATTCCTGCATGTATTAAAGGCAGTGGAATATTTTAATGAAAGCCGAGACAGAAGGGCACAGTGGGAGGATGGTGACAGATAGAGACGGAGAAATTTAAATGAATTAAGCCGTCACCACAGATGCCTCCAGAGCCTTCTCTCTAAAAGATGCCAAAGAAAAGAGTCCCAAGACAAGGGCCTGAACAACACTAACAGGATGTGATAAAGAGCATGTTTCACCCCATCAGTGGTTGAATTACACATATTTTAACGCAAATTAAACTGTATTGTACATTTAGTCGTCATTTTAAAGAGCATGTCCATTTAAAAGCCTGACGTTCATCCTCAACATGACTCAAAGCATCAGGTCAAATGCCAATACTAAACATGTGATATAGACATACAAAGATATTTCAAGGTTAACAGGTGCAGTGTTTCCCACAGATCTGAAATATACTTGGGCGGGTGGTGGCAGTGGGCGGGGGGGGGGTTCCTATATAATCATTTTGCGCAAAGATGGCACCGTTTGTCGGAGCACTTCATCCTTCTGGGATTTCATGAAGAACAGCTCCAACACCTCTGGTGCTGGTCCATTAACTGCCAGTGTTTCCCACATATCTGAAATAGCGGTAGTGGTGGGGGGGGGGTGAGGTGACGTGCAACAACATTAACCTTTCTGTTGGTCGCTTGTTAGCAGACCCTTCATGCGATGGCAGAGCGAACAGGTACAGTCAGGGCCCATAATGATAGCCCTATAGTTTAAATCTACTCCCCACACATGAACACATGGAAATGGGTTACTATTTAAAAAAATAAATGTATTTATAAATGTATTTAGGAACCTATCCATGTGATTTTTAGTGGGGGTTGACCTCAAATCCTCTAGGGGGTCCAGGGGCATGCCCCCCCGGTGAGATTTTATTTTTTATTTTGGAGTTAAATGCATCAATATGGTGCATTTTGAGGGGAAAATAAAGAGACTAGATCTATGGAAACAGTGTAAATAAATACCAGCCTGACTTCAGCAATAAAAAGTGTATATAAATCGTTAACAAATGTGGATTCATGTGTTTTAGACTTTAGACTCGTGTAAAGTCATCACATTTTAAAGGGCATTTTCATTAACAAGCCTTCAATATGGCAGAGTATCACATCGTTGCGCATCCTTAGCATGACTCAAATCAAGTCAAAGGCCACTACCTGATTGGTTGGTCAACCTGTCAGAGACTCTATGACTCATCATAACAACCGAGTGAGGCTGTCCAACCACATCATCTCGACCCACACCATGCTCTGAACAGGGAGTATGAACTGCTACCATCTGATGGAGACACCGGGTCCCACCATTCAGTAAGGTCAGACTGAAGCATCCTTTGAGCACCAGTCAGTCCTCTCAGTGAACACAGAGCTGACCCCAGATCAGATGCACGCTGAAGGCTTTGAGCAGCTTTTCTCTCACTGATTGTGCTGTGATGTTAAATGTTTGTTGTGTTTCATTTAGAGATGTCCCGATCCGATCACGTGATCGGGGATCGGGACATCTCTAAATGATCACGTGATTTTCAAAAGATCGGAATCGGCAGAAAAAAATCGGGGATCGGGATTATAAAATATTTTTATTATTTATTTATTCAACTTTTTAAGCTTCGACGGAAGCGTCAGCCAATCGGATCATATGCCAGTTCAAGCTCTAGCCCAGGGGTGTCAAACTCAATTTTATCACGGGCCACATTAGCATTATGGTTGCACTCAAAGGGCCGGTTGTTACTATATAAATATATAAAATAATGTATTATATTATAGCCTCTGAATTGGATTATTATCAGATAGGGTAATAACTAACTACGTTTGAAAGCAGAAGTCCAGGGCAAATAATTGCAAGTCTCTTCAGTGCGCATGTCACAAAACGAGATGCATTGTGGGACATGTAGTTTATGGGCAACATACTTACATGTAGTAAAGTGGCATGTAACCGTATAATAAACGTATTATATTCTTTGAAAGCTCTTGCGGGCCAGATTTGGCCCCCGGGCCTTGAGTTTGACACCTCTGCTCTAGCCAATCAAACCTTTTTCACTTGTGTCCGGGGCGGGAGATTCACGTGATTGGTTGCTGGTCGAGTTTCAAACACGCCCACCTGCAAGCTTCAACGCACGCCGCCGTGTGGACGCTGCGTCACGGAGGCGGAGCTAAGACGGGAGTGAGGGAAGGGAGGAGGTGAGCCTCGTGTGGAGAATAGCTTCAGAACCCTGAGTTTCAGTTTAGATATTTGCACGTGTGCCGTCACATCCCCACACTCAGAATCTATGTGGGTCTCATTAAAATACCAAATGCCAGGAGAGGCAGCGCTGAAATGTCACGATGGCCCGGAGTCCATTAATTCTGTTATGGTGTCTCATCGTTGGAGTATATTAGCATAAAAGAAGAGTGGGAAACACTCACTGACTCACATTTCAGTTTGGAAACCGACGTTTAAGTTTTAATGGAAGCAGAGCGAAAGAGAGAACACCGAAAACAAGTTGATAAAAGGATCCATTATACAAAACTGTAAATTATACTCCCGCTCAGACTTGTCAACTAACTGCTTTTAATGTATTTTAATGCAATTCATAAATGCAATATTCATTGGTGTGAAGAAAAGACCCAGGTGTTCTCACTGTCAGGTGCAAACTCAAAGTACTGGTTTAATTTGTACAGTATGTATTTTCTATCTCTAAACGTCCCATGTCATGCTTTTCTGGTTATTACCCGTCCCCTTGTTGTTATGTAGCTTTTTCTGCATGTTAACAGTCCATACCCGAAATGGACCAACGGACCAATCCGTAGAGCTGTTACGTTAAGTCCGGAGATTGGTCCGAATTGACCAATCTGCGGACTTCCTCACACACTCTCAATCTTTTCTCAGCTGCAGCTCTGCCGACTTCTCCTCCCTGAGACGCGGCGAGGCTGTGAGTCGGTGTGTGAGCTCCCAGCCAGGCTGCGGGTGTGTGTGTGTGTTCGGGCTGGGTTTCGAGCTCCAACAAGCCGTTTAGGACAGAGAGTGAATACACATAATATACAGAGATGCTGTTTGAGAAACCAATGTGAGTTTGGAACGTTGAACAATGTAAATCTATTCTAGTCGACCTCAACGATGGAACTATGATCAGTAGAAATGGCCGTGACGTGGGACCTTTAAATAGTATTTGATATTCTGATTAAATCTGGAGATCAACTATAAATGGACCTGAATCAGATATGTCATCGAAACCAGAGGTGACTCAAGACATCAAGTGAATGCCACTACTTTTCAAAAATCTCTCTCCTCTGTCCTGTTGGACCTGTCTGCTGCATTCGACACGGTGAACCATCAGATCATCCTTCACTCTCCAAGAACTTGGAGTTTCAGGCTCTGCACTTTCCCTCCTCACCTCATACCTCAAAGACCGCACCTACAGGGTAACTTGGAGAGGGTTGGAGTCCGACCCTTGTCAATTAACTTCAGGGGTCCCTCAGGGCTCTGTTCTCGGTCCCCTCCTCTTCTCCTTGTACACAAACTCGCTCGGATCTGTCATTAGCCCGCATGGTTTTTCATACCACTGCTACGCTGACGACACCCAATTAATTCTGTCCTTTCCCCGCTCAGAGACCCAGGTCGTCGCACGCATCTCTGCTCGTCTAGCTGACATCTCTCAGTGGATGTCCGCTCACCACCTCGAGCTCAACCTTGACAAGACTGAAGTGCTTTTCCTTCCGGGAAAAGATTGTCCCACTCTTGACCTGACTATCAACATCGGCCCCTAGATAACAACCTGTCCTTCACTGCAAACATAGCTGCTACAACCCGCTGCTGCAGATACACACTTTACAACATCAGGAGGATGCGTCCCCAGCTGACCCAGAAAGCGACGCAGGTTCTGGTCCAGGCTCTCGTCACCTCACTAGACTACTGCAACTCCCTCCTGGCTGGTCTCCCTGCATGTGCCATCCGTAGTGTCTCTATTTTAAAGAGTCCTCGCCTGCTGATGTTCAGGTGTATATCAGTACGTAGCGTCTCTACTTTAAAGAGTCCTCTCCTGCTGATGTTCAGGTGGATATCAGTATGTAGTGTCTCTACTTTAAAGAGTCCTCTCCTGCTGATGTTCAAGTGTATATCAGTATGGAGTGTCTCTACTTTAAAGAGTCCTCTCCTGCTGATGTTCAGGTGTATATCAGTATGTAGTGTCTCTACTTTAAAGAGTCCTCTCCTGCTGATGTTCAGGCGTATATCAGTATGTAGCGTCTCTACTTTAAAGAGTCCTCTCCTGCTGATGTTCAGGTGTATATCAGTGTGTAGTGTCTCTATTTTAAAGAGTCCTATCCTGCTGATGTTCAGGTGTATATCAGTGTGTAGTGTCTCTATTTTAAAGAGTCCTATCCTGCTGATGTTCAAGTGTATATCAGTGTGTAGTGTCTCAGCTCAGAGGACTCAGGGACTCTGAAACTGAGAGAAATCAAAGTCCTTCAGTCGAGGTAATTAGAGCCTTTTGTAAATCTGCTTTTCTTCTTCTGAGCAGAGGAACGTGCGGGAGGGATCAGACGTTCCACTAAATGGCAGCCCTGCACTTTGCACGCTGACTGAACACAGAAATGTCTGTGAGTGGAAGCACTTAAAGCGGGGCAGGTAATAGGTGTTGATGTACAGCATGTGTGAATGTGCTATAGAAATAAAATGGATTGGAACCACCAGATGAAATCCTCAGCCACTCGCCCCGCCCCCTCACTGTGTATCGCTCACTGATTGGACGAGGCAGCGCATGCACTGATCTGATGCTTCTCGACTTGAGAGCAGTTTCCCAGCGGAGTGAAGCAAACACATGAACCTCTCGGGACTCGCTCCTCAGTTCATACCGTGTTTTGTTTCAATTAGTTACAAATATTTGATCTGAACAACAACGAGGGCACAAATCATTTTATTCATTTATTGGAAACATTTTCATGATCGCTTTTTTCATTTTACATTTTTTACTTTATTGTATTTATTTTGTGCACTCTAATCAATATTAATCAAACTATTGTCCGTTTATACATTTTAAGAATGCCGTTCACCTTTTTTGAGAATGAGTTCTTATTTGATTTAATGTTTTTGGGTCTGCAACAGATGATACACATGTTACGGCCCGTCCACACAGCGGCGTGCGTTGACGCCTCCCCGTTCACTTTGAATGGGGAGGCGTCACTTTTAGCCGAACTGCATCGTGGGAAGCGACGTGGAGCGTAGCTGGCGTGGCTCGCAGCAAAAGTTGAGCAATGTTCAACTTTTGACGCCTCGGCGAAGCGTCAGCCAATCGAATCATATGCCAGTACAAGCTCTAGCCAATCAAACCGCTGCTTGTGTGTCAGGGGCGGGAGATTCATGTGATTGGTTGTTGGTCGAGTTTCAGACACGCCCGCCGGCAGAGACACGCTTTACAGCATCCCCAGCACGTGCACTCCGCTCTGCATCAGCCAGACGGCTCGCTGCACCCTCGCTGCGAGGGGGACCCAAGTTCCCATCAGCAGAAACACATGGGTTTGCTGTCCTGGCTCCAAGATGGTGGAATGAGCTCCCATTGACATCAGGACAGCAGAAAGCTCACACACCTTCCAGACTGAAACTCATCTCTCTCGACTCCACCTCGAGGATAGAACTACTAACAAAGCACTTATATACTAACAAAGCACTTATATACTAACAAAGCACTTATATACTAACAGAGCACTTATATACTAACAAAGCACTTATATACTAACAAAGCACTTATATACTAACAGAGCACTTATATACTAACAAAGCACTTATATACTAACAAAGCACTTATATACTAACAAAGCTCTTATATACTAATAAAGCACTTATATACTAACAAAGCACTTATATACTAACAAAGGACTGGCTCCTCTAAAGCCAGCTGAGTAGCACTTGAAATGTGTGGCTCTCTGAAGCCTGATGTACTTACTGTGAGTCGCTCTGGATAAAAGCCTCAGCTGAATGTGATGTGATATAAAGGGAGGTCAGGTACTCTTTAAAGCAGCTGCTAGCTATGGGTACTTTCTACTGAAGGACACTTCAAAGCCTCTTTACTTTCACTTGAGTAAAGAAGTTTAGTCAGTACTTCTACTTTCACCAGAGTATTTTTAAACACGAGTATCTGTACTTCTACTTGAGTAAAGGATGTGTGTACTTCTACTTGAGTAAAGGATGTGTGTACTTCTACTTGAGTAAAGGATGTGTGTACTTCTACTTGAGTAAAGGATGTGTGTACTTCTACTTGAGTGAAGGATGTGTGTACTTCTACTTGAGTAAAGGATGTGTGTACTTCTACTTGAGTAAAGGATGTGTGTACTTCTACTTGAGTGAAGGATGTGTGTACTTCTACTTGAGTAAAGGATGTGTGTACTTCTACTTGAGTGAAGGATGTGTGTACTTCTACTTGAGTAAAGGGTGTGTGTACTTTTACTTGAGTACAGGATGTGTGTACTTCTACTTGAGTAAATGATGTGTGTACTTCTACTTGAGTAAAGGATGTGTGTACTTCTACTTGAGTGAAGGATGTGTGTACTTCTACTTGAGTAAAGGATGTGTGTACTTCTACTTGAGTGAAGGATGTGTGTACTTCTACTTGAGTAAAGGATGTGTGTACTTCTACTTGAGTGAAGGATGTGTGTACTTCTACTTGAGTGAAGGATGTGTGTACTTCTACTTGAGTAAAGGATGTGTGTACTTCTACTTGAGTGAAGGATGTGTGTACTTCTACTTGAGTAAATGATGTGTGTACTTCTACTTGAGTAAAGGATGTATGTACTTCTACTTGATTAAAGGATGTGTGTACTTCTACTTGAGTAAAGGATGTGTGTACTTCTACTTGAGTAAAGGATTTGTGTACTTCTACTTGAGTAAAGGATGTGTGTACTTCTACTTGAGTAAAGGATGTGTGTACTTCTACTTGAGTAAAGGATGTGTGTACTTCTACTTGAGTAAAGGATGTGTGTACTTCTACTTGAGTGAAGGATGTGTGTACTTCTACTTGAGTAAAGGATGTGTGTACTTCTACTTGAGTGAAGGATGTGTGTACTTCTACTTGAGTGAAGGATGTGTGTACTTCTACTTGAGTAAAGGATGTGTGTACTTCTACTTGAGTGAAGGATGTGTGTACTTCTACTTGAGTAAATGATGTGTGTACTTCTACTTGAGTAAAGGATGTATGTACTTCTACTTGATTAAAGGATGTGTGTACTTCTACTTGAGTAAAGGATGTGTGTACTTCTACTTGATTAAAGGATGTGTGTACTTCTACTTGAGTAAAGGATGTGTGTACTTCTACCTGAGTAAAGGATGTGTGTACTTCTACTTGAGTAAAGGATGTGTGTACTTCTACTTGATTAAAGGATGTGTGTACTTCTACTTGAGTAAAGGATGTGTGTACTTCTACTTGAGTAAAGGATGTGTGTACTTCTACTTGAGTAAAGGATTTGTGTACTTCTACTTGAGTAAAGGATGTGTGTACTTCTACTTGAGTAAAGGATGTGTGTACTTCTACTTGAGTAAAGGATGTGTGTACTTCTACTTGAGTAAAGGATGTGTGTACTTCTACTTGAGTAAAGGATGTGTGTACTTCTACTTGAGTAAAGGATGTGTGTACTTCTACTTGAGTAAAGGATGTGTGTACTTCTACTTGAGTAAAGGATGTGTGTACTTCTACTTGATTAAAGGATGTGTGTACTTCTACTTGAGTAAAGGATGTGTGTACTTCTACTTGATTAAAGGATGTGTGTACTTCTACTTGATTAAAGGATGTGTGTACTTCTACTTGATTAAAGGATGTGTGTACTTCTACTTGAGTAAAGGATGTGTGTACTTCTACTTGATTAAAGGATGTGTGTACTTCTACTTGAGTAAAGGATGTGTGTACTTCTACTTGAGTAAAGGATGTGTGTACTTCTACTTGAGTAAAGGATGTGTGTACTTCTACTTGAGTGAAGGATGTGTGTACTTCTACTTGAGTGAAGGATGTGTGTACTTCTACTTGATTAAAGGATGTGTGTACTTCTACTTGATTAAAGGATGTGTGTACTTCTAGTTGAGTGAAGGATGTGTGTACTTCTACTTGATTAAAGGATGTGTGTACTTCTACTTGAGTAAAGGATGTGAGTACTTCTACTTGAGTGAAGGATGTGTGTACTTCTACTTGAGTGAAGGATGTGAGTACTTCTACTTGAGTGAAGGATGTGTGTACTCTTGCCATCTGTAAACTCCAGATGCAACATACGACATACTGTTGACGCTCAGCAGGAGCATGTCCTTCAGAAAGTGCAGCCACAACACTTTGATCACCCCGTGACGGAATTCAAACGCAGCTCACATGCTAATTCACTCTGTGTTCACACTGTCCTAATGCTCAGGACCCGCTCTGAGAGCTTCTGAACCTGGACACGTTGAGAGCCCAAAGTGTTACGACAGAAATGCCAATAGAAAATCCATGATTTACTTTTTACTACATTTTGAAGAGATAGTATTTTTAAGCCATGATTGTAACTGCTGGTGAATTAGCACAAGTTACATACATGAGCATTATAGCTTTCAGTATGTGGACAACAGTTACAGAATGGCTTGGCTGATTTGGGAATTGTTTTTAGGGGTTCGTAGAATAGAATAGAGTGGGAGGGATGAACCCCTCTGTCATGGTCTCACATGCAGAGCACTCAGTGACATGTGCTCTCTGCTTTTAACCCATCCTAGCACCAGGAGTCTAGCACTAGGAGCAGTGGGCAGCTATTGCACAGCGCCCGGAGAGCAATGGGAGTGGGGGGGGGGAGGGGGATGTCCAGTGCCTTGCTCAAGAGCACCACGGCAGGGCAGGAGGTGAACTGGGACCTCTCAAAGTAGCAGTCCACATTTTAGGTCTGTTCGGGGACTTGAACCGGCGACCCCACGTCTCCCAGTCCACGCCCCTACTGACTGAGCCACTGCCTTAATGGAGGAGGCCATTTCTGGATCATTTTGAGTCGATTTTGAAGTTTTAGGGGACTGGATCATTTGGGTTGAGAGATTGCTTATTTATCGTTCATCTTGTGCTCTTTATGGTCTCAACACGACTCATGGCGAGTACAGATATCATATGTTGAAGCCATTATTATACTTTTTTTTTAAATTGCACTTTTGGAGCCACTATCAACGTTTTGGAGCCCGTGTTTACTACATTTAGAAGCAAGAATTGTCCTTTTTACTCCAGACATGCCGTCCTCTCCACCTGCGGGCGGACAGATGGAGATCTGCTCCGTCAGCACCAGATGGAGGACGTCTGGCAGCCATTTCAGGACCAGGTGGCGATGATCCGATGATTAAATACCTTACCGTAAACAACTACTGCTCAGTGGCGGGACGTGGTGGCGTACGTTTACTCAAGCGCTCGACCTGAGAGTCGTTCCATTTTATAATGTATAATTCTATTCCACTACATTTTGGAGCCATACATTTTGTACTTTTTACTACACTTTGGAGCCAGTATTATACTTTGTATTACATTTTGTAGACATAATACTACGTTTTGGAGCCAGTATTATATGTATTACTACAATTTGGAACCATTAATGTACTTTTTATTACATTTTGTAGACATAATACTACGTTTTGGAGCCTGTATATAGCTTTTTAATACATTTTGGAGCCCTAATTGTCCTTTTAACTACATCGTGAAGCCCATTTTGGCACATTGTGATAACCTACCGCGTCTCAATCAGTAAGTCGTGCACTTTGTGATGCAGGATAAAAAGAGCAGCTGTGTTTTATATAGACACACATTAAATCTGCTGCCAGAGGTCTGAGGTCGAGTTATCACCAGGAGTGAAGGGTTAGCTGAACCCAAACGCCACATAAATCACTGCCAAGGACCCTGGAAATATAATATACAGCAGCTGGGTGCTAGATTGTCCATGATGGCGTGGAAGTGTACACTCACATATGGAGAGATTGGTTGAAACTATAGTTGTTGCTTTGAACCTGTGAGAGTGGCAGGTACGTGTTTGCAATTTCAATTTTCAAAACGCGAGAACCTCTTTATCTTATAATCCCTCAGATGGCATCTTCCCCAGCAAAGGAAGACGTGCACGTTGCATTCACATCGGTGGCTGCCTCGTTCAGACTCGGCATGTTATTATCAATCAGGGGAACAAAGACGTGGATAAATCTAAATCACTCGGGCTCCTGAAGGACTCTCAATGTGCAGATACTATGCATGACTAACGGCGTGTTTAGAATCAATGCTTTTCAGCGGCGTGTGAACCCGGTGACGCGCGCGCCTCGCTTTACCTACATCACAGACTTGGATCGCAGCGCTTCACTGGAGACGAGCTTTTGTTGTGTCTGAATGAAGTTACTATGTCTTTCCTCTCTGAAGCAGGCAGGCTCGTGTGAGATGTTTACATTCATTGATAACAGGATGCACCTGCCGTGGAGACCAGAGTTCCCGTTAGCCGGTAACATATGATGAAGACCGGCAAATCTAGATCTCTCCGGTCGAAGTGTCCGTTCAAAATAATTTCCCTTTAGCGCAATACTCTTCGGTTACGCCACGTATGAGACAGACAAGAGGAGTCAACTCTAATGTCAACACGTAATGTGGAGAAAAAGATGTCCTGTGTGGGTTGATTGTGCGTTGATCTGTTGGTAATGCCTCGGGTTCCGGTGGGCATGTAAACAAATGCATAATGCTGCGCTATACTTTGTGGCCTCATCCGGTTGCTTAGCGACACTTATTGTTTAGGTGTCTTTTAATAAGCAGGTTGTCATATCATTAGCTAGAACTAGCTGGTATCAGTATGTAGTGTCTCTACTTTAAAGAGTCCTCTCCTGCTGATGCTCAGGTGTATATCAGTATGTAGTGTCTCTACTTTAAAGAGTCCTCTCCTGCTGATGTTCAGGTGTATATCAGTATGTAGTGTCTCTACTTTAAAGAGTCCTCTCCTGCTGATGTTCAGGTGTATATCAGTATGTAGTGTCTCTACTTTAAAGAGTCCTCTCCTGCTGATGTTCAGGTGTATATCAGTATGTAGTGTCTCTACTTTAAAGAGTCCTCTCCTGCTGATGTTCAGGTGTATATCAGTATGTAGTGTCTCTACTTTAAAGAGTCCTCTCCTGCTGATGTTCAGGTGTATATCAGTATGTAGTGTCTCTACTTTAAAGAGTCCTCTCCTGCTGATGTTCAGGTGTATATCAGTATGTAGTGTCTCTACTTTAAAGAGTCCTCTCCTGCTGATGTTCAGGTGTATATCAGTATGTAGTGTCTCTACTTTAAAGAGTCCTCTCCTGCTGATGTTCAGGTGTATATCAGTATGTAGTGTCTCTACTTTAAAGAGTCCTCTCCTGCTGATGTTCAGGTGTATATCAGTATGTAGTGTCTCTACTTTAAAGAGTCCTCTCCTGCTGATGTTCAGGTGTATATCAGTATGTAGTGTCTCTACTTTAAAGAGTCCTCTCCTGCTGATGTTCAGGTGTATATCAGTATGTAGTGTCTCTACTTTAAAGAGTCCTCTCCTGCTGATGTTCAGGTGTATATCAGTATGTAGTGTCTCTACTTTAAAGAGTCCTCTCCTGCTGATGTTCAGGTGTATATCAGTATGTAGTGTCTCTACTTTAAAGAGTCCTCTCCTGCTGATGTTCAGGTGTATATCAGTATGTAGTGTCTCTACTTTAAAGAGTCCTCTCCTGCTGATGTTCAGGTGTATATCAGTATGTAGTGTCTCTACTTTAAAGAGTCCTCTCCTGCTGATGTTCAGGTGTATATCAGTATGTAGTGTCTCTACTTTAAAGAGTCCTCTCCTGCTGATGTTCAGGTGTATATCAGTATGTAGTGTCTCTACTTTAAAGAGTCCTCTCCTGCTGATGTTCAGGTGTATATCAGTATGTAGTGTCT
Source organism: Champsocephalus esox (assembly GCA_036324585.1). NCBI lineage: Eukaryota > Metazoa > Chordata > Actinopteri > Perciformes > Channichthyidae > Champsocephalus > Champsocephalus esox. Next base: position 2,985,892 of record CM070490.1, read on the forward strand.
CTACTTTAAAGAGTCCTCTCCTGCTGATGTTCAGGTGTATATCAGTATGTAGTGTCTCTACTTTAAAGAGTCCTCTCCTGCTGATGTTCAGGTGTATATCAGTATGTAGTGTCTCTACTTTAAAGAGTCCTCTCCTGCTGATGTTCAGGTGTATATCAGTATGTAGTGTCTCTACTTTAAAGAGTCCTCTCCTGCTGATGTTCAGGTGTATATCAGTATGTAGTGTCTCTACTTTAAAAGAGTCCTCTCCTGCTGATGTTCAGGTGTATATCAGTATGTAGTGTCTCTACTTTAAAGAGTCCTCTCCTGCTGATGTTCAGGTGTATATCAGTATGTAGTGTCTCTACTTTAAAGAGTCCTCTCCTGCTGATGTTCAGGTGTATATCAGTATGTAGTGTCTCTACTTTAAAGAGTCCTCTCCTGCTGATGTTCAGGTGTATATCAGTGTGTAGTGTCTCTACTTTAAAGAGTCCTCTCCTGCTGATGTTCAGGTGTATATCAGTATGTAGTGTCTCTACTTTAAAGAGTCCTCTCCTGCTGATGTTCAGGTGTATATCAGTATGTAGTGTCTCTACTTTAAAGAGTCCTCTCCTGCTGATGTTCAGGTGTATATCAGTGTGTAGTGTCTCTACTTTAAAGAGTCCTCTCCTGCTGATGTTCAGGTGTATATCAGTATGTAGTGTCTCTACTTTAAAGAGTCCTCTCCTGCTGATGTTCAGGTGTATATCAGTATGTAGTGTCTCTACTTTAAAGAGTCCTCTCCTGCTGATGTTCAGGTGTATATCAGTATGTAGTGTCTCTACTTTAAAGAGTCCTCTCCTGCTGATGTTCAGGTGTATATCAGTATGTAGTGTCTCTACTTTAAAGAGTCCTCTCCTGCTGATGTTCAGGTGTATATCAGTATGTAGTGTCTCTACTTTAAAGAGTCCTCTCCTGCTGATGTTCAGGTGTATATCAGTATGTAGCGTCTCTACTTTAAAGAGTCCTCTCCTGCTGATGTTCAGGTGTATATCAGTATGTAGTGTCTCTACTTTAAAGAGTCCTCTCCTGCTGATGTTCAGGTGTATATCAGTATGTAGTGTCTCTACTTTAAAGAGTCCTCTCCTGCTGATGTGCAGGTGTATATCAGTATGTAGTGTCTCTACTTTAAAGAGTCCTCTCCTGCTGATGTTCAGGTGTGTATCAGTATGTAGTGTCTCTACTTTAAAGAGTCCTCTCCTGCTGATATTCAGGTGTATATCAGTATGTAGTGTCTCTACTTTAAAGAGTCCTCTCCTGCTGATATTCAGGTGTATATCAGTATGTAGTGTCTCTACTTTAAAGAGTCCTCTCCTGCTGATGTTCAGGTGTATATCAGTGTGTAGTGTCTCTACTTTAAAGAGTCCTCTCCTGCTGATGTTCAGGTGTATATCAGTATGTAGTGTCTCTACTTTAAAGAGTCCTCTCCTGCTGATGTTCAGGTGTATATCAGTATGTAGTGTCTCTACTTTAAAGAGTCCTCTCCTGCTGATGTTCAGGTGTATATCAGTATGTAGTGTCTCTACTTTAAAGAGTCCTCTCCTGCTGATGTTCAGGTGTATATCAGTATGTAGTGTCTCTACTTTAAAGAGTCCTCTCCTGCTGATGTTCAGGTGTATATCAGTATGTAGTGTCTCTACTTTAAAGAGTCCTCTCCTGCTGATGTTCAGGTGTATATCAGTGTGTAGTGTCTCTACTTTAAAGAGTCCTCTCCTGCTGATGTTCAGGTGTATATCAGTGTGTAGCGTCTACCTTTTCAATACCAGGTGTGTTTTGGTTACCACAAACTCTCACTCACCGACTGGGAGTTGATTCAGAAAACTGAAGGTCGACCTCATTATCATTCACTCTGGATAACGGCGTGAGCTAAGTGCGTAAACAGCTCATGGGAATGAGCCGCGGTCTCCTCTCTGGTGTGTTTTGCATAATGCGAGGCACACAGCTGTTCCCGAGAGCCTCTGGCCCGACGCGATGAACCGTAAAGCGCTGCAGGCGTCGAGCTACAAGCAAATAAGATCCAGTCCAGAGGCTTCAAACAACGAAGCTTCAAAAGCTAATCTCCCCGTCCCTCAGCCTCGGGAGCATTCAGACGGGAGTGGAGAGAGTTGTCCGTGAGTAACGGCTAGAGAAAGGTTAAAGCTTCGGTCCGAATCTGACGGTGCGTGAAGAATCTATTTTACATAATCAGGACTCTCAAGCCACGCTAGCAGAGGTGGCAAAAGCACACACATCCTTTACTCGAGTAGAAGTACAGATACTCGTGTTTAAAAGTATCAGGGGTGGGGAACCTTTATCCTCCGAGGGCCGTACAAATTATTGACCTCTGCTTAAAAAAACTAAAATCACAGCCCTTTCATTTGGACTTTCTTTCATGCAGTGCAAAGGAAAAGCAACCTCTGAATCCAGATATCTGACTATGACTCGCGCACGCATGCACGTGCACGGTGTGGCATGCATGCACGTGCACGGTGTGGCATGACCACCCAAACAGAAAGATGTGTGCAAATATATTTAGTTTCCTATCCATGTGAACATGATTTAAGTGCGGGGGGGCCTAACCTCCTCTAGGGGGGTCCGGGGCATGCCCCCTCGGGAAGATTTTTTAAATGTTGAAGTTGAAAGCATCAATCTGGTGCACTTTGAGAGCAGCATGAGGTAACCTATGGATCCATCTCTCAGCACCAGATGAACAGAACTGGAAGCAGATTTACTTTTCTTTATGGATATTTTACAAATCACTCAAACTGTATTCTTCTTTATTAACAACTACTTTTTTTTTATAAAATATTTAGCATTTATGCATAAAAGTTTTCAGTTTATTAGCCTATTGTTAAATCAGAGCTGGAGCTTTGATGGAGTCAGGACTCGGAGAGACGGTGTTGTTGCAGGAAGTCCCGACGGAGAATACTTTTGCTGTAGTACATCTCTCCATCGATACATCATTACGTGTTGATAGAAACCAACACGTAATGAAATCAGACCCCACGGTGTGATGAGTGATCGTGTGTGGGCTGTCTCTCATGTTGACACACAGAACAATGGGGGCTATCCACCCTTATCCACCAAGTAAAGTAACTCACAGCCTCTCCTCTTCCCTCTGTGAGGAGCAGCAGGTTCAGCTCTCAGAACAAAGTAACACAAAACTAAAAGGCATTCATTTTTTTAAATATGTCGTGTAGTAATAGATGTATTTATGTTTCTTCTCAAGAGAGAACCAGAATGTGTATTTTATGTTAGCATTTCAAAAGAATCCCCCCAGACCCCCTGCAGGGGTTGGGCTTTCAGCATGTCACTCTTCTCCTGTGGGGAAGCTGCAGGATCGGCTCCAGGTCGCCCTTTTGTATTCACTACAAGACAAATGTGCCTTTTTATTTCATGCAGTTCCATTTGGATTGAGACGGGAAATAATCTGAACCTCACGCGTTTCTCTGTCGAGGGGAGCGTGTGTGTAATTACATTGCAAATACTGACTTGAGCCCCACCGCTGCATGGGTTAGCCCTACCACAGATTACCCAACACAAAGCTCCGGAGCCGCCACTGGTCTCCGCGGACGTAAACAACAACGAGACGTCAACAACAACGAGACCTCAACAACAACGAGACGTCAACAACAACGAGACGTAAATAACAACTTGACCTCAACAACAACGAGACGTCAACAACAACGAGACGTCAACAACAACGAGACGTCAACAACAACGTGACGTCAACAACAACGAGACGTCAACAACGATACGTCAACAACAACGAGACATCAACGGACAACAACGTGACGTCAACACGAAGTCAACAACAACGACGTAAACACGTGACTAAACAACGACGTAAACAACGCGACGTCAAAACAACGCGACGTCAACAACAACGCGACGTCAACAACAACGCGACGTCAACAACAACGCGACGTCAACAACAACGCGACGTCAACAACAACGACGTCACAACAACGCGACGTCAACAACAACGACGTCGAGCTCGTAAAAACAAAGCGACTGACGTCCGTTTGATCCAGATTTCGAGAATGTTTTTATTTAGTTTCGAGAACAGAAATAGCCTCTACACTAAACGTTTTACGGGGGAAATCGCTTTTGCATCGCCCCCGTACCCGCGCAGACAAAACATTAAGAGGGATATTTAAATCCAGAAACCTTTTGAACCAACATCACACGGTAAAAAAGCTCTTTGAACACAAACACGTCTCAGTTCAAAAATGCATCTCTTCCTGACCACCGCTTCGTCCCCTCGCTGTTGACGTTCCCTCCTGTTGCTCTGCTTCGGGGCGGACCACGCCAAACACAACATGTTTCCCCTGCAGGCGATATCTAAACCCAGTGGTTGCCAGATGTGTTGCAAACCAGCCGTATGTTGGTTGGAGCCATTGTGGCGGTAATGGGTATTTAATTTCACCGCCTTGTGTTGCCAGATCAGATTCATGGTTGCCAGGCCAATCATCACTTGAAATGCTCTCAATAAAATGAAAGATGGGCCAAATCATTACCTTAGCGCAGGGGTCTCCAACCTTTCTTCACTGAGAGCTACTTTGAAAAAATGAAAGTGGCCAAGAGCTACTTGCATCGCATCGCTTACATTTATTCACATAGCCCTCATCAGTTGAATTAAGCTATACTTTTGTACACGTGTGAAATTGCAAAACCTAAAGCTTATCACACATCTTAACTTCACATCAAGGTCCAAGAAAACGAACATGTCTCACATATTATTACGGCCCACATCGTGAGTACTTCACTGAACATTCACATAAAGGTCCTTAATCACCACCTGACAAGCATCTCATGGCACGTGTATAAAATAAGTGCATTCACTCTTTTTCACAGTCAGTGAGATGAGTGGCGCTGCATGGAGTCACCACACAGGTCTATGCTGGAGTGTACCCACCTAGGTTCACTCTAATTTCACTAATATCATTTAAATGTTCATCAGTCGGTCTTGTTCCGTATTTAGATTTCATTCATGTCAGAAAAAGCTGCTGCAATACCGAACCTGCCTTGTTACCCGCACATATTGCCAATTAGTTCCGCGACCCGACCCGAACCCGCATAGCCTAGCCTATAGTCGTGAAAACGTGCAATTATTAAAAATACCACCCGCGAATCACCTTTTTTGCGGGTCACCCGACCCGACGCGGGACTCTGCCCCAGACCCCCCTGCAGGGGTTGGGCTTTCAGCATGTCACTCTTCTCCTGTGGGGAAGCTGCAGGATCGGCTCCAGGTCGCCCTTTTTATTTACTACAAGACAAATGTGCCTTTTTATTTCATGCAGTTCCATTTGGATTGAGACGGGAAATAATCTGAACCTCACGCGTTTCACTGTCGAGGGGAGCGTGTGTGTAATTACATTGCAAATACTGACTTGAGCCCCACCGCTGCATGGGTTAGCCCTACCACAGATTACCCAACACAAACACTCAGGAGCCGCCACTGGTCTCCGCGGACGTAAACAACAACGAGACGTCAACAACAACGAGACGTCAACAACAACGAGACGTAAACAACAACGAGACGTCAACAAAAACCCGCCAACAACAATGTGACGTCAACAACAACGTGAAGTCAACAACGAGACGTCAACAACAACGAGACGTCAACAACAACGAGACGTCAACAAAAACCCGTCAACAACAACGAGACGTCAACAACGAGACGTCAACAACGAGACGTCAACAACGAGGCGTAAACAACAACGAGACGTCAACAACAACGAGACGTCAACAACAACGTGACGTCAACAACGAGACGTAAACAACAACGAGACGTAAACAACAACGAGACGTAAACAACAACGAGACGTAAACAACAACGAGACATCAACAACAACGTGACGTCAACAACGTGACGTCAACAACGAGACGTCAACAACAACGCGACGTCAACAACATTAAGAGGGATATTTAAATCCAGAAACCTTTTGAACCAACATCACACGGTAAAAATAAGGGGACTTTTCAAAATGAAATCGCTCCAAATAATCAGTTTCTTTAAAAAGCTCTTTGAAAACAAACACGTCTCAGTTCAAAAATGCATCTCTTCCTGACCACCGCTTCGTCCCCTCGCTGTTGACGTTCCCTCCTGTTGCTCTGCTTCGGGGCGGACCACGCCAAACACAACATGTTTCCCCTGCAGGCGATATCTAAACCCAGTGGTTGCCAGATGTGTTGCAAACCAGCCGTATGTTGGTTGGAACCATTGTGGCGGTAATGGGTATTTAATTTCACCGCCTTGTGTTGCCAGATCAGATTCATGGTTGCCAGGCCAATCATCACTTGAAATGCTCTCAATAAAATGAAAGATGGGCCAAATCATTACCTTAGCGCAGGGGTCTCCAACCTTTCTTCATCTGAGAGCTACTTTGAAAAAATGAAAGTGGCCAAGAGCTACTTGCATCGCATCGCTTACATTTATTCACATAGCCCTCATCAGTTGAATTAAGCTATACTTTTGTACACGTGTGAAATTGCAAAACCTAAAGCTCATCACACATCTTAACTTCACATCAAGGTCCAAGAAAACGAACATGTCTCACATATTATTACGGCCCACATCGTGAGCACTTCACTGAACATTCACATAAAGGTCCTTAATCACCACCTGACAAGCATCTCATGGCACGTGTATAAAATAAGTGCATTCACTCTTTTTCACAGTCAGTGAGATGAGTGGCGCTGCATGGAGTCACCACACAGGTCTATGCTGGAGTGTACCCACCTAGGTTCACTCTAATATTCACTCTAATATTCATTTAAATGTACAGTCGGTCTTGTTCCGTATTTAGATTTCATTCATGTCAGAAAAAGCTGCTGCAATACCGAACCTGCCTTGTTACCCGCACATATTGCCAATTAGTTCCGCGACCCGAACCCGCATAGCCTAGCCTATAGTCGTGAAAACGTGCAATTATTAAAAATACCACCCGCGAATCACCTTTTTTGCGGGTCACCCGACCCGACGCGGGACTCTGCCCCAGACCCCCTGCAGGGGTTGGGCTTTCAGCATGTCACTCTTCTCCTGTGGGGAAGCTGCAGGATCGGCTCCAGGTCGCCCTTTTTATTTACTACAAGACAAATGTGCCTTTTTATTTCATGCAGTTCCATTTGGATTGAGACGGGAAATAATCTGAACCTCACGCGTTTCTCTGTCGAGGGGAGCGTGTGTGTAATTACATTGCAAATACTGACTTGAGCCCACCGCTGCATGGGTTAGCCCTACCACAGATTACCCAACACAAACACTCAGGAGCCGCCACTGGTCTCCGCGGACGTAAACAACAACGAGACGTCAACAACAACGAGACGTAAACAACAACGAGATGTCAACAACAACGAGACGTAAACAACAACGAGACGTCAACAACAACGAGACGTAAACAACAACGAGACGTAAACAAAAACCCGTCAACAACAACGTGACGTCAACAACGTGACGTCAACAACGTGACGTCAACAACGTGACGTCAACAACAACGTGACGTCAACAACAACGAGACGTCAACAACAACGAGACGTCAACAAAAACCCGTCAACAACAACGTGACGTCAACAACGAGACGTCAACAACAACGAGACGTCAACAACAACGAGACGTCAACAACAACGTGACGTCAACAACGAGACGTAAACAACAACGAGACGTAAACAACAACGAGACGTCAACAACAACGAGACGTCAACAACAACGAGACGTCAACAACAACGAGACGTCAACAACAACGTGACGTCAACAACAACGAGACGTCAACAACAACGAGACGTCAACAAAAACCCGTCAACAACGAGACGTCAACAACGAGACGTCAACAGCGAGACGTCAACAACAACGAGACGTCAACAACAACGAGACGTCAACAACAACGTGACGTAAACAACAACGAGACGTAAACAACGAGACATCAACAACAACGTGACGTCAACAACGAGACGTCAACAACAACGAGACGTCAACAACAACGCGACGTCAACAACATTAAGAAGGATATTTAAATCCAGAAACCTTTTGAACCAACATCACACGGTAAAAAAGCTCTTTGAACACAAACACGTCTCAGTTCAAAAATGCATCTCTTCCTGACCACCGCTTCGTCCCCTCGCTGTTGACGTTCCCTCCTGTTGCTCTGCTTCGGGCGGACCACGCCAAACACAACATGTTTCCCCTGCAGGCGATATCTAAACCCAGTGGTTGCCAGATGTGTTGCAAACCAGCCGTATGTTGGTTGGAGCCATTGTGGCGGTAATGGGTATTTAATTTCACCGCCTTGTGTTGCCAGATCAGATTCATGGTTGCCAGGCCAATCATCACTTGAAATGCTCTCAATAAAATGAAAGATGGGCCAAATCATTACCTTAGCGCAGGGGTCTCCAACCTTTCTTCATCTGAGAGCTACTTTGAAAAAATGAAAGTGGCCAAGAGCTACTTGCATCGCATCGCTTACATTTATTCACATAGCCCTCATCAGTTGAATTAAGCTATACTTTTGTACACGTGTGAAATTGCAAAACCTAAAGCTTATCACACATCTTAACTTCACATCAAGGTCCAAGAAAACGAACATGTCTCACATATTATTACGGCCCACATCGTGAGCACTTCACTGAACATTCACATAAAGGTCCTTAATCACCACCTGACAAGCATCTCATGGCACGTGTATAAAATAAGTGCATTCACTCTTTTTCACAGTCAGTGAGATGAGTGGCGCTGCATGGAGTCACCACACAGGTCTATGCTGGAGTGTACCCACCTAGGTTCACTCTAATATTCATTTAAATGTTCATCAGTCGGTCTTGTTCCGTATTTAGATTTCATTCATGTCAGAAAAAGCTGCTGCAATACCGAACCTGCCTTGTTACCCGCACATATTGCCAATTAGTTCCGCGACCCGACCCGAACCCGCATAGCCTAGCCTATAGTCGTGAAAACGTGCAATTATTAAAAATACCACCCGCGAATCACCTTTTTTGCGGGTCACCCGACCCGACGCGGGACTCTGCCCCAGACCCCCCTGCAGGGGTTGGGCTTTCAGCATGTCACTCTTCTCCTGTGGGGAAGCTGCAGGATCGGCTCCAGGTCGCCCTTTTTATTTACTACAAGACAAATGTGCCTTTTTATTTCATGCAGTTCCATTTGGATTGAGACGGGAAATAATCTGAACCTCACGCGTTTCACTGTCGAGGGGAGCGTGTGTGTAATTACATTGCAAATACTGACTTGAGCCCCACCGCTGCATGGGTTAGCCCTACCAGAGATTACCCAACACAAACACTCAGGAGCCGCCACTGGTCTCCGCGGACGTAAACAACAACGAGACGTCAACAACAACGAGACGTCAACAACAACGAGACGTAAACAACAACGAGACGTCAACAAAAACCCGCCAACAACAATGTGACGTCAACAACAACGTGAAGTCAACAACGAGACGTCAACAACAACGAGACGTCAACAACAACGAGACGTCAACAAAAACCCGTCAACAACAACGAGACGTCAACAACGAGACGTCAACAACGAGACGTCAACAACGAGGCGTAAACAACAACGAGACGTCAACAACAACGAGACGTCAACAACGAGACGTCAACAACAACGTGACGTCAACAACGAGACGTAAACAACAACGAGACGTAAACAACAACGAGACGTAAACAACAACGAGACATAAACAACAACGAGACATCAACAACAACGTGACGTCAACAACGTGACGTCAACAACGAGACGTCAACAACAACGCGACGTCAACAACATTAAGAGGGATATTTAAATCCAGAAACCTTTTGAACCAACATCACACGGTAAAAAAAGGGCTGACTTTTCAAAATGAAATCGCTCCAAATTAATCAGTTTCTTTAAAAGCTCTTTGAAAACAAACACGTCTCAGTTCAAAAATGCATCTCTTCCTGACCACCGCTTCGTCCCCTCGCTGTTGACGTTCCCTCCTGTTGCTCTGCTTCGGGGCGGACCACGCCAAACACAACATGTTTCCCCTGCAGGCGATATCTAAACCCAGTGGTTGCCAGATGTGTTGCAAACCAGCCGTATGTTGGTTGGAGCCATTGTGGCGGTAATGGGTATTTAATTTCACCGCCTTGTGTTGCCAGATCAGATTCATGGTTGCCAGGCCAATCATCACTTGAAATGCTCTCAATAAAATGAAAGATGGGCCAAATCATTACCTTAGCGCAGGGGTCTCCAACCTTTCTTCATCTGAGAGCTACTTTGAAAAAATGAAAGTGGCCAAGAGCTACTTGCATCGCATCGCTTACATTTATTCACATAGCCCTCATCAGTTGAATTAAGCTATACTTTTGTACACGTGTGAAATTGCAAAACCTAAAGCTCATCACACATCTTAACTTCACATCAAGGTCCAAGAAAACGAACATGTCTCACATATTATTACGGCCCACATCGTGAGCACTTCACTGAACATTCACATAAAGGTCCTTAATCACCACCTGACAAGCATCTCATGGCACGTGTATAAAATAAGTGCATTCACTCTTTTTCACAGTCAGTGAGATGAGTGGCGCTGCATGGAGTCACCACACAGGTCTATGCTGGAGTGTACCCACCTAGGTTCACTCTAATATTCACTCTAATATTCATTTAAGTCGGTCTTGTTCCGTATTTAGATTTCATTCATGTCAGAAAAAGCTGCTGCAATACCGAACCTGCCTTGTTACCCGCACATATTGCCAATTAGTTCCGCGACCCGAACCCGCATAGCCTAGCCTATAGTCGTGAAAACGTGCAATTATTAAAAATACCACCCGCGAATCACCTTTTTTGCGGGTCACCCGACCCGACGCGGGACTCTGCCCCAGACCCCCTGCAGGGGTTGGGCTTTCAGCATGTCACTCTTCTCCTGTGGGGAAGCTGCAGGATCGGCTCCAGGTCGCCCTTTTTATTTACTACAAGACAAATGTGCCTTTTTATTTCATGCAGTTCCATTTGGATTGAGACGGGAAATAATCTGAACCTCACGCGTTTCTCTGTCGAGGGGAGCGTGTGTGTAATTACATTGCAAATACTGACTTGAGCCCACCGCTGCATGGGTTAGCCCTACCACAGATTACCCAACACAAACACTCAGGAGCCGCCACTGGTCTCCGCGGACGTAAACAACAACGAGACGTCAACAACAACGAGACGTAAACAACAACGAGATGTCAACAACAACGAGACGTAAACAACAACGAGACGTCAACAACAACGAGACGTAAACAACAACGAGACGTAAACAAAAACCCGTCAACAACAACGTGACGTCAACAACGTGACGTCAACAACGTGACGTCAACAACGTGACGTCAACAACAACGTGACGTCAACAACAACGAGACGTCAACAACAACGAGACGTCAACAAAAACCCGTCAACAACAACGTGACGTCAACAACGAGACGTCAACAACAACGAGACGTCAACAACAACGAGACGTCAACAACAACGTGACGTCAACAACGAGACGTAAACAACAACGAGACGTAAACAACAACGAGACGTCAACAACAACGAGACGTCAACAACAACGAGACGTCAACAACAACGAGACGTCAACAACAACGAGACGTCAACAACAACGTGACGTCAACAACAACGAGACGTCAACAACAACGAGACGTCAACAAAAACCCGTCAACAACGAGACGTCAACAACGAGACGTCAACAGCGAGACGTCAACAACAACGAGACGTCAACAACAACGAGACGTCAACAACAACGTGACGTAAACAACAACGAGACGTAAACAACGAGACATCAACAACAACGTGACGTCAACAACGAGACGTCAACAACAACGAGACGTCAACAACAACGCGACGTCAACAACATTAAGAAGGATATTTAAATCCAGAAACCTTTTGAACCAACATCACACGGTAAAAAAGCTCTTTGAACACAAACACGTCTCAGTTCAAAAATGCATCTCTTCCTGACCACCGCTTCGTCCCCTCGCTGTTGACGTTCCCTCCTGTTGCTCTGCTTCGGGCGGACCACGCCAAACACAACATGTTTCCCCTGCAGGCGATATCTAAACCCAGTGGTTGCCAGATGTGTTGCAAACCAGCCGTATGTTGGTTGGAGCCATTGTGGCGGTAATGGGTATTTAATTTCACCGCCTTGTGTTGCCAGATCAGATTCATGGTTGCCAGGCCAATCATCACTTGAAATGCTCTCAATAAAATGAAAGATGGGCCAAATCATTACCTTAGCGCAGGGGTCTCCAACCTTTCTTCATCTGAGAGCTACTTTGAAAAAATGAAAGTGGCCAAGAGCTACTTGCATCGCATCGCTTACATTTATTCACATAGCCCTCATCAGTTGAATTAAGCTATACTTTTGTACACGTGTGAAATTGCAAAACCTAAAGCTTATCACACATCTTAACTTCACATCAAGGTCCAAGAAAACGAACATGTCTCACATATTATTACGGCCCACATCGTGAGCACTTCACTGAACATTCACATAAAGGTCCTTAATCACCACCTGACAAGCATCTCATGGCACGTGTATAAAATAAGTGCATTCACCGCCTTGTGTTGCCAGATCAGATTCATGGTTGCCAGGGCAATCATCACTTGAAATGCTCTCAATAAAATGAAAGATGGGCCAAATCATTACCTTAGCGTAACCCAGTAGAAAAACCATCACATGCAAATAAAGCTTTAAACAATATACAAGATCAGCCGTTGACAACAAGAAACGGGTTTATTCTATAAAAATATAATTTGAGGGCGCTGACGTTTCCCCCTTTCCACTAAAGCAGGCGTGTCAAACTCTATTTCATCGTGGGCCACATTAGCATTATGCTTGCACTCAAAGGGCCGGTTGTAACTATATAAAAAAACATATATAAATACACAATATATATGAAAGAATGTATTATATTATATGATTGCCTCTGAATTGGATTCTTATGGGATAGGGTAATAACTTCGTAATTAACTCCGTCTGAAAGCAGAATTCTAGGGCAAATAATCGCAAGTCTCTTCAGTGCGCATGTCACAAAATGAGATGCATTGTGTAAAGTATTGCTCTAATTTTATATCTTTCGACAAAACCCCCTGCCTCTGGTGGAAGCAGAAGCAGAGCAATAACAGGTGTCCAGGTTTTCACATCGATCTCTAAAGGAATGTATAAAACATGGGACGACTCAGACTGATCTAAAATCAGTATTTGATGGAGAAATGTGAGGCTTTGTGTTCTCCTCGTTTTGAGGGATGTGTGTTGTGAGAACCCCTGCTGGGAGGAAAATCACGCGTAATCCTCTTTGTATTTTACACCTCTTTATTTCCAAAGACCCCCTACCGTGGCACCGAGCTCTCAATTCACAGGCTGGTCAAACGTGCTGGTGAAATCTAAACCGAGTCGGAGAAACGACAGGCGGCGCCCGGCATCTGAAGCTACTGAGAAACGTTTGAATACAAGGGGAGCATGGTGGGCGGCGGATTGATTTTGTTGGTACAAAAGTGGCCGTGGAAATCTTTCAATAAGGCAAACGCACAAAGGCCGGCTGCCATAGAACTAAAAAGGTTAAATAAAATAGAGTATGAAAGGAAAAAGGGAGACTGTGGGGGAGAAATGAAGAGAGAGAAAGCTACCGAAAGGGAGTTATGACTTCAGTGAGGTTTGATATGAACTGTAAACACCGCTTTGCCAATAGAGTAGCAAGAATCAGTCCTAAAACCCTGAAATACCCAACGTTAGCCTCCTTTAGCTTAGCGGTGGTGACGTGAAGTCATGTGACCATGCTGTAGTTCCTTTATAGCCCAACTTACCCCTTTAGCTTAGCGGTGGTGACGTGAAGTCATGTGACCATGCTGTAGTTCCTTTATAGCCCAACATTAGCCTCCTTTAGCTTAGCGGTGGTGACGTGAAGTCATGTGACCGTGCTGTAGTTCCTTTATAGCCCAACATTAGCCTCCTTTAGCTTAGCGGTGGTGACGTGAAGTCATGTGACCGTGCTGTAGTTCCTTTATAGCCCAACATTAGCCTCCTTTAGCTTAGCGGTGGTGACGTGAAGTCATGTGACCGTGCTGTAGTTCCTTTATAGCCCAACATTAGCCTCCTTTAGCTTAGCGGTGGTGACGTGAAGTCATGTGACCGTGCTGTAGTTCCTTTATAGCCCAACATTAGCCACCTTTAGCTTAGCGGTGGTGACGTGAAGTCATGTGACCGTGCTGTAGTTCCTTTATAGCCCAACATTAGCCTCCTTTAGCTTAGCGGTGGTGACGTGAAGTCATGTGACCGTGCTGTAGTTCCTTTATAGCCCAACATTAGCCACCTTTAGCTTAGCGGTGGTGACGTGAAGTCATGTGACCGTGCTGTAGTTCCTTTATAGCCCAACATTAGCCTCCTTTAGCTTAGCGGTGGTGACGTGAAGTCATGTGACCGTGCTGTAGTTCCTTTATAGCCCAACGTTAGCCACCTTTAGCTTAGCAGTGGTGACGTGAAGTCATGTGACCGTGCTGTAGTTCCTTTATAGCCCAACGTTAGCCACCTTTAGCTTAGCAGTGGTGACGTGAAGTCATGTGACCGTGCTGTAGTTCCTGTATAGCCCAACATTAGCCACCTTTAGCTTAGCGGTGGTGACGTGAAGTCATGTGACCGTGCTGTAGTTCCTGTATAGCCCAACATTAGCCACCTTTAGCTTAGCGGTGGTGACGTGAAGTCATGTGACCGTGCTGTAGTTCCTTTATAGCCCAACATTAGCCACCTTTAGCTTAGCGGTGGTGACGTGAAGTCATGTGACCGTGCTGTAGTTCCTTTATAGCCCAACATTAGCCTCCTTTAGCTTAGCGGTGGTGACGTGAAGTCATGTGACCGTGCTGTAGTTCCTTTAGAGCCCAACATTAGCCTCCTTTAGCTTAGCGGTGGTGACGTGAAGTCATGTGACCGTGCTGTAGTTCCTTTATAGCCCAACATTACCTTTTTACTTCAGAAATCATGAAGTGGTGTTGATATGTGGAGATTATCCTGCTGAACTAAACGTGTAAATATCATAAACGTTTGATTCACACAGATTATTTTCTGCAATAATCCACATGGAGAAATCCCACCGGCTTTGGGTGGAGGGAACCAGGGAGATTCTAAGTAAACATAAGAAGAAGCAGGTGTGGCGTTTACCTCGAAGGACAGCCAGAGTCGATCAGCCAGGGCGCTGATTTGAGAAAGGAGTTGACGGAGGAGAAAGGATTTGGACATGCGGCTCTTCCCCAGCGTGATCAGGTACTGCATCAGCTTCTCTGAGGTCTGGACCTGCGGGGAGGAAACAGA
This sequence comes from Champsocephalus esox, assembly GCA_036324585.1. NCBI lineage: Eukaryota > Metazoa > Chordata > Actinopteri > Perciformes > Channichthyidae > Champsocephalus > Champsocephalus esox. The sequence goes on from CM070490.1 coordinate 3,001,209, forward strand.
AGAGATTCAACGAGTGTTAGATTCCTCACAAACATGTCCCTTTATATCAATTACAACTTGCATTAGAAAAACATGCCACGTCTGCAAAATGTATTCGTTGTGGGTTCAGAGCAAGTTTTGTTCTTTTTAAATAATATTAAAGAAAACGCTTTAAAACAATGTATTCAAGTATCTGGTTTAATGATTTTAGTAGTATCGTAATTAATTAATTAAGTGTCCCGAAAACAGAGCTTACCTGTAAATTGTAATCAAACAAACGGGACTATTTTCAGCGGCGGATGAATCCATAGTTGGCGCCCCAGTGAGTATTTGGCAGCAGGACAGGGTTTGAATTGCGTTGAAATAAACTACATTGTGTGTTACATTCATCATTGTATATTTGTTGTTCTTCTGAGGGGATCCGTTGACATTATGAAACACAAATCATTTCCCCAGAGGCGAACAGCACTCAGTCAGCTGCGGGTTTCTTTGGTATGCATAGCATGCATGCTCGCATTCAGCAACATTTGTATTCAGTCCGCTTTTCACATGTTACACACATCCTCTGTACGCAGCAGCTGGGGGGACAATGTTTGACTCAAGGGCATCGTGATCATTGTGAATTTGGTTTTGGAGAATTCATTCGGTTACCGTGGAGAGCAGAAACCGTTTAAAGCTCGCAGCTGATGGAATTAGCTGAGTGACGCGAGGACATCTTGTGAAATTGTCTGCGTGATTATCCTACCAAGACATTCATTCATAGCGATTTATGGGATGAGATTTGTATTCAGTCGAATCCAATTTTCTCAGGCTGACGACACGGCCTCCCTTCGCCTGTGTGCTGGTTCACGTGGAGAAATAGATGTTGAGACGTGTCCGAAAAGCTGTCACTTCTACATATGAACCATGCGAGCACGTTGTAGGGGAAACTTAAGACTACAACGTCCTCGTTAAAGAGTTCACAACCAGAGCATAATGCGGACACATCTAGTTTAGTTTATTTATTTATTTCGAGCGTGTAAAACCAAAGAAAATACAAATGAAACAAAAGACGATACAGACATGATGCAGTACTATTAGGGATGCACGATAATTATCGGCCCGATATTAGGAATTATGACGTCATCCCGATAAACCGATAACAGTATTAATAGCCCCGATAATATACAATATATTTTTTGGGTAAAAAAAAGAAAAAGATCCTGCGGTGTGGGTGGGTTGGGATGAGGGGCGCTTGTTTTTCACTCGGCTCCTCCCGTGTTTCCAGTACTGTGGTGTTAGTGGTTTAGGAAGAGGGGAGTTCTTCACAAATCCAGCGCTCCCTAATACTTCGAACCTGATCAGTCACCTGAAACATCGCCATCGCTACGATGGTGTGTTAAAAGCGTACGAAGACAATAATACAATACAGTGTGGTGTGTGTGTGTGTGTGGTGTGTGTGTGGTGTGTGTGTGTGCTGCGCGCTGCGCGCGTTGGAGCTATGTGCAACTCAAGGCATATGCTCGAACCGGAGCTGCCTGGACGCTGCAGTCATGTTGCTGAGTGTGCTGACTTCTCCTCAATGTCCCGCTGTCTGCTTCCTGCATCAAGTCAAGTGCTCGGCGCAGTTGTGTGGATAGAGCGCTCCTCTGTTTTCATTTAAACAGCTCCTTATATCCGTTAGCGCAGCTAGCTAGCACCAGATGCTAACAACAACAATGCACGTAACGTCTCTCTCTTGCTCGCTCGGACCACACGACACCCCTCCCGGTCCTCCAGATGGCCAGTCGGTGCCTGCCGGTGAGCGTGGAAGTGTGGTCTGCCACAAGCGGGCGGCAGGAGCGGGGCTGTCAGCATCAGCTTGTAGATGGTATTTTAAACTCGATGCTCTGAAGCTACGGGGCGGCCGAGGAAAAAAATACACATGCGTTAATCGCGTTAAAATAATTAGTGGCGTAATTTTAATTTTTATTATCGGTTATCGGTATCGGTATCGGTCTTGAGAAGCAGGAAGTTATCGGTATCGGTTTCAAAAAACCAATATCGTGCATCCCTAAGTACTATACAAATGAATGAAACAACTAAACGAAATATTTAAATAATAATTGAATAATCTGTGTCATTGTCTGATATCAATACACAACAAAAATGTAGCTAATTAAAATAAACTAGTTTCACGTCCGAAAAAGGGGTCGGAAGTTTACACTTATTTAATCCGACCCCACATCTAAATATACGTTAACATACAATATAAATGAATACCTTAACCTTGAATAATTCATATAATCATTCATATAATATATACAGGCAAGTTAAGAGAATTGTCTCTATATATTTATAAATATATAGAGACACAAATTCAGAAACATGAACATAGCAGTTATGGGTTAGCAGTCCCTGTACCGTGAGAGAATTGTGTCTGTATACCTCTCTTTGAATAGTTTGATGTTTGGACATGCCTTCAGCTCCTCCCTCACGTCGTTCCAGATCTTCACCCCACAAACAGACACACGCCTCCTCGTTGTGCGCACCCTAACATTAGTGAATGTAAATGAACCACGTAATTCATAATTCCCTTGTCTTTCATTGAACAGTGTCTGAATATTCAGGTCATTGAACGTTTTTTGCCTTAAACATGATTTGTGCAGTTTGGAATTCAACGAGATCTGACCGTTTCAATATTTGTAGCTCTAAGCCGAACCCGTGACATATGATCAGCACGACATTGCTTTAACCCGTTGAGCCCGTTCGCCAGGTCTCGGGCTCGAAAACGACATTCCCAGAACAGACGACCGTATCTTCTAAAAGGGTTACATGAATAATCTTTGTTCTCAGAGCAAGGTTACGCCTGTGAGCGGGATGGAGACGTGTCAGAATCAATATAGATGTTAAAGTAAATTAAGTAAATTCAGATTGAACACAGTAAAAACATGTAAATTATAGCGTTCGTCCAAAATAAAAAAATACAGCTACCCTTGGATGATGGGTTAGTAGATGAAACGCTTTAGGAGTCCACACTACAACATATAATAAGTACCCTGTATCAAGATTGATGCAGAACACGCGATATTTGATATTTTCTAGACAGATTTAGCAAAAGAAACCTCTTCTGGGCCATTGGGGTGGATTTTCCTCATCTCTGAACCCCCTTGTTCGATGTTGACATGTGACATCTCTTCCTGATCGTCCGAGCCAATAGAATCCGAGGGAAATCGTCCCGCACACACTCGTGTTAAAAAAAAAGGTATATTGAATGTATGAATGTAGTACATCTGCAATTACAATATTGGTCCCGTCTCAACTTTTCATTCGATTGAATGTCTATCCTTGCCGAAGCTCGGGGTTGAGATGAAAGAGAAACTTGAGTTTGGGGTTGAAACACTCGATGAGCTGGATGCATCGCACAAGTGGAGGCAATAACAGTTCTTGCAGCAGACAGAAGAAAAACACGCGAAGCCGAGGCCTTCCAGACACTACACTGCTCTCCTCTCTCAAAGGGTATTACATGAAACAAGCCCTGCAGGCGAACCCTGCAGCAAAGGGACATTTGAATTGCGCCACTTGGGATTCAGAGTATGCAATTTCATCGTCTGGTTTATTCATGTCGGCCCCATCTATTTCCACCTTGACCATAACTACTCCTCCAGGTGCTTCTTTGAAAACTGAGGCAGGAGAAACTGCAGCTCTCTTGGTGGACCCACAGCTGGGTAAATTGCGGAGGATTGCAGTTCTCAAGATGAAACACTATTCTGTGAGCACTTTGTAGTGGTTTAAGATGATGGGGAGCCAGTCAGGGCGGACTGAACAGTTGAATCGTTCTTTAAAACTCTAAAAGAAGGCCACACTTATCAAAATAGCACGTATAAATCACATCATTGCAAAATATCTCATTCAAACCTGGTCAAAATTACATTCTTAGACGAATCAGAAATCACTCTAAACCACCGCTAAGCTAAAGGAGGCTAATGTTGGGCTATAAAGGAACTACAGCACGGTCACATGACTTCACTCACCACCGCTAAGCTAACGGCGGCTAATGTTGGGCTATAAAGGAACTACAGCACGGTCACATGACTTCACGTCACCACGCTAAGCTAACGGCGGCTAATGTTGGGCTATAAAGGAACTACAGCACGGTCACATGACTTCACGTCACCACCGCTAAGCTAAAGGCGGCTAATGTTGGGCTATAAAGGAACTACAGCACGGTCACATGACTTCACCACCGCTAAGCTAAAGCGGCTAATGTTGGGCTATAAAGGAACTACAGCACGGTCACATGACTTCACCACCGCTAAGCTAAAGGAGGCTAATGTTGGGCTATAAAGGAACTACAGCACGGTCACATGACTTCACCACCGCTAAGCTAAAGGCGGCTAATGTTGGGCTATAAAGGAACTACAGCACGGTCACATGACTTCACGTCACCACCGCTAAGCTAAAGGAGGCTAATGTTGGGCTATAAAGGAACTACAGCACGGTCACATGACTTCACGTCACCACCGCTAAGCTAAAGGAGGCTAATGTTGGGCTATAAAGGAACTACAGCACGGTCACATGACTTCACGCACCACCGCTAAGCTAAAGGAGGCTAATGTTGGGCTATAAAGGAACTACAGCACGGTCACATGACTTCACGTCACCACCGCTAAGCTAAAGGTGGCTAATGTTGGGCTATAAAGGAACTACAGCACGGTCACATGACTTCACGTCACCACCGCTAAGCTAAAGGTGGCTAATGTTGGGCTATAAAGGAACTACAGCACGGTCACATGACTTCACGTCACCACCGCTAAGCTAAAGGAGGCTAATGTTGGGCTATAAAGGAACTACAGCACGGTCACATGACTTCACGTCACCACCGCTAAGCTAAAGGAGGCTAATGTTGGGCTATAAAGGAACTACAGCACGGTCACATGACTTCACGTCACCACCGCTAAGCTAAAGGAGGCTAATGTTGGGCTATAAAGGAACTACAGCACGGTCACATGACTTCACGTCACCACCGCTAAGCTAAAGGAGGCTAATGTTGGGCTATAAAGGAACTACAGCACGGTCACATGACTTCACGTCACCACCGCTAAGCTAAAGGAGGCTAATGTTGGGCTATAAAGGAACTACAGCACGGTCACATGACTTCACCACCGCTAAGCTAAAGGCGGCTAATGTTGGGCTATAAAGGAACTACAGCACGGTCACATGACTTCACGTCACCACCGCTAAGCTAAAGGCGGCTAATGTTGGGCTATAAAGGAACTACAGCACGGTCACATGACTTCACGTCACCACCGCTAAGCTAAAGGTGGCTAATGTTGGGCTATAAAGGAACTACAGCACGGTCACATGACTTCACGTCACCACCGCTAAGCTAAAGGAGGCTAATGTTGGGCTATAAAGGAACTACAGCACGGTCACATGACTTCACCACCGCTAAGCTAACGGCGGCTAATGTTGGGCTATAAAGGAACTACAGCACGGTCACATGACTTCACTTCACCACCGCTAAGCTAAAGGAGGCTAATGTTGGGCTATAAAGGAACTACAGCACGGTCACATGACTTCACGTCACCACCGCTAAGCTAAAGGAGGCTAATGTTGGGCTATAAAGGAACTACAGCACGGTCACATGACTTCACGTCACCACCGCTAAGCTAAAGGAGGCTAATGTTGGGCTATAAAGGAACTACAGCACGGTCACATGACTTCACCACCGCTAAGCTAAAGCAGGCTAATGTTGGGCTATAAAGGAACTACAGCACGGTCACATGACTTCACCACCGCTAAGCTAAAGGAGGCTAATGTTGGGCTATAAAAGGAACTACAGCACGGTCACATGACTTCACCACCGCTAAGCTAACGGCGGCTAATGTTGGGCTATAAAGGAACTACAGCACGGTCACATGACTTCACTTCACCACCGCTAAGCTAAAGGAGGCTAATGTTGGGCTATAAAGGAACTACAGCACGGTCACATGACTTCACGTCACCACCGCTAAGCTAAAGGAGGCTAATGTTGGGCTATAAAGGAACTACAGCACGGTCACATGACTTCACCACCGCTAAGCTAAACGGCGGCTAATGTTGGGCTATAGAGGAACTACAGCACGGTCACATGACTTCACGTCACCACCGTAAGCTAAAGGTGGCTAATGTTGGGCAATAAAGGAACTACAGCACGGTCACATGACTTCACGTCACCACCGCTAAGCTAAAGGTGGCTAATGTTGGGCTATAAAGGAACTACAGCACGGTCACATGACTTCACGTCACCACCGCTAAGCTAAAGGAGGCTAATGTTGGGCTATAAAGGAACTACAGCACGGTCACATGACTTCACGTCACCACCGCTAAGCTAAAGGAGGCTAATGTTGGGCTATAAAGGAACTACAGCACGGTCACATGACTTCACCACCGCTAAGCTAACGGCGGCTAATGTTGGGCTATAAAGGAACTACAGCACGGTCACATGACTTCACTTCACCACCGCTAAGCTAAAGGAGGCTAATGTTGGGCTATAAAGGAACTACAGCACGGTCACATGACTTCACGTCACCACCGCTAAGCTAAAGGAGGCTAATGTTGGGCTATAAAGGAACTACAGCACGGTCACATGACTTCACCACCGCTAAGCTAACGGCGGCTAATGTTGGGCTATAAAGGAACTACAGCACGGTCACATGACTTCACGTCACCACCGCTAAGCTAACGGCGGCTAATGTTGGGCTATAAAGGAACTACAGCACGGTCACATGACTTCACGTCACCACCGCTAAGCTAAAGGGGCTAATGTTGGGCTATAAAGGAACTACAGCACGGTCACATGACTTCACGTCACCACCGCTAAGCTAAAGGAGGCTAATGTTGGGCTATAAAGGAACTACAGCACGGTCACATGACTTCACCACCGCTAAGCTAAAGGCGGCTAATGTTGGGCTATAAAGGAACTACAGCACGGTCACATGACTTCACGTCACCACCGCTAAGCTAAAGGAGGCTAATGTTGGGCTATAAAGGAACTACAGCACGGTCACATGACTTCACGTCACCACCGCTAAGCTAAAGGAGGCTAATGTTGGGCTATAAAGGAACTACAGCACGGTCACATGACTTCACTCACCACCGCTAAGCTAAAGGAGGCTAATGTTGGGCTATAAAGGAACTACAGCACGGTCACATGACTTCACGTCACCACCGCTAAGCTAAAGGTGGCTAATGTTGGGCTATAAAGGAACTACAGCACGGTCACATGACTTCACGTCACCACCGCTAAGCTAAAGGAGGCTAATGTTGGGCTATAAAGGAACTACAGCACGGTCACATGACTTCACGTCACCACCGCTAAGCTAAAGGAGGCTAATGATGGGCTATAAAGGAACTACAGCACGGTCACATGACTTCACGTCACCACCGCGAAGCTAAAGGCGGCTAATGTTGGGCTATAAGGGAACTACAGCACGGTCACATGACTTCACGTCACCACCACTAAGCTAAAGGAGGCTAATGTTGGACTATAAAGGAACTACATCACGGTCACATGACTTCACGTCACCACCGCGAAGCTAAAGGCGGCTAATGTTGGGCTATAAAGGAACTACAGCACGGTCACATGACTTCACGTCACCACCGCTAAGCTAAAGGAGGCTAATGTTGGGCTATAAAGGAACTACAGCACAGTCACATGACTTCACGTCACCACCGCTAAGCTAAAGGAGGCTAATGTTGGGCTATAAAGGAACTACAGCACGGTCACATGACTTCACGTCACCACCGCTAAGCTAAAGGAGGCTAATGTTGTGCTATAAAGGAACTACATCACAGTCACATGACTTCACGTCACCACCGCTAAGCTAAAGGAGGCTAATGTTGGGCTATAAAGGAACTACAGCACGGTCACATGACTTCAAATGTATAATCTCTTCAATTTTAAGAGACGATATAGTTAGCAGCTGGGTGAGAACCTTTCTTCCCGTTTAAAATGTATTCTCTCCCACCCCTCCACCTCCTACATGCCAACAAAGCATACCTCCAGTGGACGACGTATCTTAAAATCAAACCACCTTATTTCCTGCGGCTGTGATTCATGTCTTCAGACCAACATGGCTCCCCTCTGGGGAAAAAATAATGGCATGCCACATAAAAGAGAGTAACAGCGTAATTGTGGGGACACAGTCAACTATGAGCGGGACACTTGCAAAATAATTCATTTTAAAATGTCGCCGTGAGTCACTTTAACTGACCGCCAAGCGAGAGGAGAAGGATCAAACACACGAAGAAAGTCCATTCGAATAAGATATGTGCAAGGTGGCTGCAACATCCTCCCATAATTTAAAAAGAAATCAATACGGGGTGTGCACTGTGGATTTACCCATCGGGGTCGAGGTCATTTAAAATAATAGTTTTTTTGGGGCAGGAATGGGCGATAAACACAACAATGACATATCAGTACATTTAAAGTTGATGTTATGAACGTGGAGGCACAGCATTGCTTATTTATCTGCAGATATAAGGAAGTATTCAGATGCTAAAAGTACATTATTGTCAAAATACTTCATTACAAGTATTCTAAATCTGACTTAAAGGGCACCCATCATGCTGTTTTCAGGCAATAGCATACGTCTCGGATATATAAAAACATGTCTATGAACAGATCGTTCTAGCCACGCCTCATCTCCCTCTGTTTCACTTCCTGTTTCTAAAGGGCTGATTTGGGGATAAAGCTTTAAAGAGGAGGGGGCGGAGCTTATGCGGGACCCGGCAGCTACCGTCTAAACGAAATGCTGCCGTGATGAAACTCCATATCATGGATCATCAAGGATCTGAAACAGTCTGGAGCTCAAAGGCTTTCTCTCTTGCCCGGTTACACCACAAGCTGAGTTCCTTTCTACTTCCTGCTTCTTCACACACATGCTCTCCAGCACAGGTTAGCTCTGAGTGTTAGCGATGCTAATGTAAACAATGACCATATTACGTCCAAAATAGTACATACTGTTAGAAATTAAAATCAATGTTGATATGGTGTAATTTTGAATTAAATACACTATTTAATTTAAATCAGTTTTATTCTGAAAAAACCGGAAGTTCATACTATTTACTTAATGCTTTTATTCTGAAAATTCTTCACTTCCGGTTAGCATTAGCATGTGGCGAAATGCTACGTTTTCAAACGGTGAATGGAAGGTGAAATGACATGTGATGTTGAACACTGAGCACACTGGGATGAGCACTCATGTATTGACGCTGAATAACGTTCATCAGGGAATGTTTGAATAACCACAGACACCAGAATATACGTAAGTGCTAGTTTTTTTGCGAGTCCAAGTACCGGTTCCCGCCGTTCCGGTTTTAACCGGACTTGAACGGAAACTTTTTACAAGTCCAGTACCGGTTCGCAGCACAAGCAGTACTTGAATAAATGTACCTAGTAACTCCTCCCCCCCTCTGTTTAAAAGTATTACTGGATGTTGATCATCGCCGTTCTATAAAAAAGGTACATTTTAATAATGTAAATAGTGAGATAAATGTACTGAACTCTGCTGCCCGGCTCCTCACCCAGACCACATCACTCCCGTCCTCCAGAGCCTCCACTGGCTCCCCGTCCGTCAAAGAATCCACTTCAAAGTCCTCCTCATTACTCAAGCCCTCAACAATCACCCTTCCCCACATATTCCGGAATGTAACCTTTACAGAAGAAGAAGAAGGAGAAGAAGAAGAAGGAGGAGGAGGAGGAGGAGGAGGAGGAGGAGGAGAAGAAGAAGAAGAAGAAGAAGAAGAAGAAGAAGAAGAAGAAGAAGAAGAAGAAGGAGGAGGAGGAGGAGGAGAAGGAGGAGAAGAAGAAGAAGAAGAAGGCTTTTTAAGGTTTTAAATTGATGTAGCAGTCGAGCTACCAGAAGCAGCATCAGGATGAGAAACCACAACACATCAGAATCCTCTCAACACTAACCCGCTCTACAGTATTTCATTTCCTCCGTTTTATCTTTCCCTAAAAGCAATTGTGGTATTTTACGGTGCCCAGTTTTGAGATGTATAATTATGATCTGTTTTGCATTCCTTAGCGCACGTTTCCTGCCGCCAATTTTCTACTTCAGTGGGAACGGAAAACAAAAAGTTTCCCTAAACCATAAAAACATCAAATATTTCAGCCAGGCGCAGAATCCCCGAAGCAACACAAGAGTTATGAGAAGATGTGTCGGATAGCTTCAACAAAGCCAACGTTTCATCACTTCTGAACCGATGACCCTCACTCGAAGCTCCGATCGACTCCAACCCAACCAGTTAAGAGGCATTAACTGTTCAAGTGCTGACTGCGTCTAGTTGGGTTTGTATGCGTGTACTTCTGTTCAGTTATATGTTTGAAAGTGTTCGCCTTCCATAGTGCGAGGTGGTTGCTAGGCAACAACACTAACAGCTAGCGAACATATTACACAGAGAGCGTTGATCCGTTATTTGGCTGTTTATTTACATTCATGTGTTTGTTGCCGTTTATCGTGCAGCCACTGAAAACCTGTCCAGCATCAGCAGCATGCTCACGAGGACACTTGGTGAGGTTGTTCTGGCTGTCGCTCGGCGTGGTGAGAATATTGCTCCACTTTCTCCGGTCCTCAGGGTGAGAACAGGGTGATGTAGAGAAGACATCACAAAGTGCATTTTGCATGATGAGGAGAGCTTTAAGAGATTCAAAAATAGTAAATCATGCTTCAAAAATGTCCGGGTAAATATAGATTAGATCGCTTTAATTCAGGAAACGGTGCATTTGTTGGCGACTGATGATTTGTGGCGTGAAGAAAACCCAGCATACATTTCAATATCTGATCGGATCTATTCTCCCACATCGACTGCAGCTTCTGTGCGCCGCGATAAACATTCGTCTGTTCGTCATCTTGCATCTACCCCATCGCAATAAACCATGTTTAACGTTGCCTTAATGTACGTTATTTAATGTCATACTCTGTTCTTGAACACCTCGTATTCTACTTACATGTTTATGGACTTCTTGCAATATTTAGTTTTTGATTATCGATGGTGCGTAGTTGGAGCAGCTCGGGTCTGATGCTTTGTGGCGTGAGGAAAACCCATCTGATCGGACCCACATCGACTGCAGCTGCTGTGCCCATATGAACACACCCTTTGACCTTTGACCTTTGAACTCACCCTGTGGATCCCCTTGCTGTGCAGAAGCATCTCCGTCAGGTCTCTCAGCGCCGCCTCCACTCGCCGCCTGAAGTCCGCGTCCGGCAGCCTGTGGGAGCAGAACATCTCCATCGAACTGGCAGAGACGTGGCACGCCTGCAGGACGGACTCCCCGGGTCCCGGCGGGGGGGGCGTCCCTGCACAACCTCACCACCGAAACCAGCAGGCAGCACACGGAGTCCACCAGTAGCGCGCCCCCGTCGGCGCCGAAACACAGAGGACCGTTCGCACGCTGCAGGGAGAGAAGAGCCTGCAGGAAGCGGACCTGAGGGAGGTGGGTTTCTCCACGAGGGACTGAAGGAGGCCGGGAGGGAGAGGGCGGGAGGAGGGAGGGGAGGGCGGTGGCATGTTGGGGGGAGAGGGGAGGCAGACTGGGGGACCGGCAGCAGGAGTTCAGGGGTCTCAGATCCCTCATCGGGGCCCGAGCAGTACGCGTGGTCCAGGACGTGGGCAGGAACTGCAGGAGCTGCCACAGAAACACAGGTCGTGAGATAGTGTCTGCAGAGGTCCACACTCTGGGAAGGACCCTGGGAAGGACACTGGGAAGGACTCTGGGAAGGACACCCCGCCTCTCTGTGAATGTGTGCTGGCTTCTGATGGCACCCTCTTTATGAGTTCACGACTGGGCCGTCTCTGGAATGTTCCGTTTGTGTTAACTTTTGTTTTATTGGATGAAAGGATATGTTGTACTAAAATAGGAGAGTCATTATTTTAGAGGTCTCCCATCATGCAACATGCACTTTCTGATGTCTTCTCTTCATCACCGTGTGTCCCCGGTGTGTGTCTGTGTGTGTGTGTGTCCGGTGTGTGTGTGTGTGTGTCCGTATGTCCCCGGTGTGTGTGTCCGGTGTGTGTGTGTGTGTCCGGTGTGTGTGTGTGTGTGTGTGTGTGTGTGTCCGGTGTGTGTGTCCGTGTGTCCGGTGTGTCTGTGTCCGATGTGTGTGTGTCCGGTGTGTCTGTGTCCGATGTGTGTGTGTGTCCGGTGTATGTGTCCGGTGTGTGTGTGTGTCCGGTGTGTGTGTCCGGTGTGTCCGGTGTGTGTGTGTCCGATGTGTGTGTCCGGTGTGTGTGTGTGTCCGGTGTGTGTGTCCGGTGTGTCCGGTGTGTGTGTGTCCGATGTGTGTGTGTCCGGTGTATGTGTCCGGTGTGTGTGTGTGTCCGGTGTGTGTGTGTCCGGTGTGTGTCCGTCCGTGTGTCCGGTGTGTGTCCGGTGTGTCCGGTGTGTGTGTGTGTCCTATGTGTGTGTGTCCGGTGTGTCCCCCCGGTGTGTGTGTGTGTGTGTGTGTCCGTGTGTCCGGTGTGTGTGTGTGTGTCCGGTGTGTGTGTGTCCGATGTGTGTGTGTCCGGTGTATGTGTCCGGTGTGTATGTGTCCGGTGTGTGTGTGTCCGGTGTGTGTGTGTCCGGTGTGTGTGTGTCCAATGTGTGTGTGTCCGGTGTGTGTGTGTCCGGTGTGTGTCCGGTGTGTGTGTCCGATGTGTGTGTGTCCGGTGTATGTGTCCGGTGTGTGTGTGTGTCCGGTGTGTGTGTGTCCGGTGTGTGTGTGTCCGATGTGTGTGTGTCCGGTGTATGTGTCCGGTGTGTGTGTCCGGTGTGTCCGGTGTGTGTGTGTCCGATGTGTGTGTGTCCGGTGTATGTGTCCGGTGTGTGTGTCCGATGTGTGTGTGTCCGGTGTGTGTGTGTCCGGTGTGTTTGTGTCCGGTGTCCGTGTGTGTCCGGTGTGTGTGTCCGGTGTGTGTGTGTCCTATGTGTGTGTCCCGGTGTGTGTCCCGGTGTGTGTGTGTGTGTGTGTGTGCCCGTGTGTCCGTGTGTGTGTGTGTGTCCCGGTGTGTATGTGTCCGGTGTGTGTGTGTCCGATGTGTGTGTGTCCGATGTGTGTGTGTGTCCGGTGTGTGTGTGTCCGGTGTGTGTGTCCGGTGTGTGTGTCCCGTGTGTCCGGTGTGTGTGTGTCCAATGTGTGTGCCGTGTGTGTGTCCGGTGTGTGTCCGGTGTGTGTGTGTCCGTGTGTGTGTGTCCCTGGTGTGTCCGGTGTGTGTGTGTGTCCAATGTGTGTGCCCGGTGTCCCCCGTGTGTCAGGACTCTCTCAAAGCGTCACAAACCCCCCTCTCTTCTCCTCCGTCCCCACATCTCTAAAGCGGGGACCAACGGAGCGGATCCAGATTCCTATCCATCTAACCATGATGAAATACACAGACTAGATACCGGTTGGCCATTCGACTGATATGCCTGATGCTATACGTTGAGCATATATGTATACATGTGTCTGTTGATCGTGTATATACATATTTTTATATATTTTTGTATTCGGGATTGTGGGAACCGGTATCGATCTCCGTCTGGACACACCAACTGAAAGACAGACGATGAAATTGACTCGCTTTGAGATTACCTGCTGGGGCGTTTCCGGTCGGCGTGTTGATCAGTACTTCCGGTCCGGTCAGCCTCAGTACTTCCTGTCCGGTCAGCGTGTTGATCAGTACTTCCGGTCCGGTCAGCGTGTTGATCAGCACTTCCTGTCGCAGCCTCAGCACTTCCTGCCGCAGTCCCTCACATTTCTCCTTCCAGTTCTCATCCTCACGTCGCAGCTTGCCGTACAACGCCTCGGCGAAATCTCTGCCGCTCACACCCGGAGGCTTGGTCTTTATTATCCCCACCGCCAGAGAAACCGTGAGCGTCTGCAGAAGGTTGAGAAGGCCCTCGTCTCCACTCGCTACTGAGAACACAGGGAGGAGGGGCATCAAGGACACTCAGGGCACAGACTCAGGGGCATCAAGGACACTCAGCTCTCAGACACTCTCAGTATGAGGTCAGAATACACACCGACACCGATTCCACAGCTGGGATAATACTTGGGCAAAACTAGAAGTACTCAGATCTTGTACTTGAGTAAAAGTAGAAGTACTCAGGTCTTGTACTTGAGTAAAAGTAGAAGTACTCAGGTCTTGTACTTGAGTAAAAGTAGAAGTACTCAGATCTTGTACTTGAGTAAAAGTAGAAGTACTCAGATCTTGTACTTGAGTAAAAGTAGAAGTACTCAGATCTTGTACTTAAGTAAAAGTAGAAGTACTCAGGTCTTGTACTTGAGTAAAAGTAGAAGTACTCAGGTCTTGTACTTGAGTAAAAGTAGAAGTACTCAGGTCTTGTACTTAAGTAAAAGTAGAAGTACTCAGATCTTGTACTTGAGTAAAAGTAGAAGTACTCAGGTCTTGAACTTGAGTAAAAGTAGAAGTACTCAGGTCTTGTACTTAAGTAAAAGTAGAAGTACTCAGATCTTGTACTTGAGTAAAAGTAGAAGTACTCAGGTCTTGTACTTAAGTAAAAGTAGAAGTACTCAGATCTTGTACTTGAGTAAAAGTAGAAGTACTCAGGTCTTGTACTTGAGTAAAAGTAGAAGTACTCAGGTCTTGAACTTGAGCAAAAAGTAGAAGTACTCAGGTCTTGTACTTAAGTAAAAGTAGAAGTACTCAGGTCTTGTACTTGAGTAAAGTAGAAGAACTTGAGCAAAACTAGAAGTACTCAGGTCTTGTACTTAAGTAAAAGTAGAAGTACTCAGGTCTTGTACTTAAGTAAAAGTAGAAGTACTCAGATCTTGTACTTGAGTAAAAGTAGAAGTACTCAGGTCTTGAACTTGAGCAAAACTAGAAGTACTCAGGTCTTGAACTTGAGCAAAAAGTAGAAGTACTCAGGTCTTGTACTTGAGTAAAAGTAGAAGTACTCAGGTCTTGTACTTGAGTAAAAGTAGAAGTACTCAGATCTTGTACTTGAGTAAAAGTAGAAGTACTCAGGTCTTGAACTTGAGCAAAGTAGAAGTACTCAGGTCTTGTACTTAAGTAAAAGTAGAAGTACTCAGGTCTTGTACTTGAGTAAAAGTAGAAGTACTCAGGTCTTGAACTTGAGTAAAAGTAGAAGTACTCAGTCTTGTACTTGAGTAAAAGTAGAAGTACTCAGATCTTGTACTTGAGTAAAAGTAGAAGTACTCAGGTCTTGAACTTGAGTAAAAGTAGAAGTACTCAGGTCTTGTACTTAAGTAAAAGTAGAAGTACTCAGGTCTTGAACTTGAGTAAAAGTAGAAGTACTCAGGTCTTGTACTTAAGTAAAAGTAGAAGTACTCAGGTCTTGTACTTGAGTAAAAGTAGAAGTACTCAGGTCTTGTACTTGAGTAAAAGTAGAAGTACTCAGGTCTTGAACTTGAGTAAAAGTAGAAGTACTCAGGTCTTGTACTTGAGTAAAAGTAGAAGTACTCAGGTCTTGTACTTGAGTAAAAGTAGAAGTACTCAGATCTTGTACTTGAGTAAAAGTAGAAGTACTCAGGTCTTGAACTTGAGCAAAACTAGAAGTACTCAGGTCTTGTACTTGAGTAAAAGTAGAAGTACTCAGGTCTTGTACTTGAGTAAAAGTAGAAGTACTCAGGTCTTGAACTTGAGTAAAAGTAGAAGTACTCAGGTCTTGTACTTGAGTAAAAGTAGAAGTACTCAGGTCTTGTACTTAGTAAAAGTAGAAGTACTCAGATCTTGTACTTGAGTAAAAGTAGAAGTACTCAGGTCTTGTACTTAAGTAAAAGTAGAAGTACTCAGATCTTGTACTTGAGTAAAAGTAGAAGTACTCAGGTCTTGTACTTGAGTAAAAGTAGAAGTACTCAGGTCTTGAACTTGAGTAAAAGTAGAAGTACTCAGGTCTTGTACTTGAGTAAAAGTAGAAGTACTCAGGTCTTGTACTTGAGTAAAAGTAGAAGTACTCAGGTCTTGAACTTGAGCAAAACTAGAAGTACTCAGTCTTGTACTTGAGTAAAAGTAGAAGTACTCAGATCTTGTACTTGAGTAAAAGTAGAAGTACTCAGTTTGTACTTGAGTAAAGTACTCAGTCTTGTACTTGAGTAAAAGTAGAAGTACTCAGTCTTGTACTTGAGTAAAAGTAGAAGTACTCAGTCTGTACTTGAGTAAAAGTAGAAGTACCAGTCTGACTTGAGTAAAAGTAGAAGTACTCAGGTCTTGTACTTGAGTAAAAGTAGAAGTACTCAGATCTTGTACTTGAGTAAAAGTAGAAGTACTCAGTCTTGTACTTGAGTAAAAGTAGAAGTACTCAGATCTTGTACTTGAGTAAAAGTAGAAGTACTCAGGTCTTGAACTTGAGTAAAAGTAGAAGTACTCAGGTCTTGTACTTAAGTAAAAGTAGAAGTACTCAGGTCTTGTACTTGAGTAAAAGTAGAAGTACTCAGGTCTTGAACTTGAGTAAAAGTAGAAGTACTCAGGTCTTGTACTTGAGTAAAAGTAGAAGTACTCAGATCTTGTACTTGAGTAAAAGTAGAAGTACTCAGGTCTTGTACTTGAGTAAAAGTAGAA
This sequence comes from Champsocephalus esox, assembly GCA_036324585.1. Classification (NCBI taxonomy): domain Eukaryota; kingdom Metazoa; phylum Chordata; class Actinopteri; order Perciformes; family Channichthyidae; genus Champsocephalus; species Champsocephalus esox. The sequence continues at coordinate 3,017,691 of CM070490.1, forward strand.
GTACTCAGGTCTTGTACTTAAGTAAAAGTAGAAGTACTCAGGTCTTGAACTTGAGTAAAAGTAGAAGTACTCAGGTCTTGTACTTGAGTAAAAGTAGAAGTACTCAGGTCTTGTACTTGAGTAAAAGTAGAAGTACTCAGGTCTTGTACTTGAGTAAAAGTAGAAGTACTCAGGTCTTGAACTTGAGTAAAAGTAGAAGTACTCAGGTCTTGTACTTGAGTAAAAGTAGAAGTACTCAGGTCTTGTACTTGAGTAAAAGTAGAAGTACTCAGATCTTGTACTTGAGTAAAAGTAGAAGTACTCAGGTCTTGAACTTGAGTAAAAGTAGAAGTACTCAGGTCTTGTACTTGAGTAAAAGTAGAAGTACTCAGGTCTTGTACTTGAGTAAAAGTAGAAGTACTCAGGTCTTGAACTTGAGTAAAAGTAGAAGTACTCAGGTCTTGTACTTGAGTAAAAGTAGAAGTACTCAGGTCTTGTACTTAAGTAAAAGAAAGTACTCAGATCTTGTACTTGAGTAAAAGTAGAAGTACTCAGGTCTTGTACTTAAGTAAAAGTAGAAGTACTCAGATCTTGTACTTGAGTAAAAGTAGAAGTACTCAGGTCTTGTACTTGAGTAAAAGTAGAAGTACTCAGGTCTTGAACTTGAGTAAAAGTAGAAGTACTCAGGTCTTGTACTTAAGTAAAAGTAGAAGTACTCAGGTCTTGTACTTGAGTAAAAGTAGAAGTACTCAGGTCTTGAACTTGAGCAAAAGTAGAAGTACTCAGGTCTTGTACTTAAGTAAAAGTAGAAGTACTCAGATCTTGTACTTGAGTAAAAGTAGAAGTACTCAGGTCTTGAACTTGAGTAAAAGTAGAAGTACTCAGGTCTTGTACTTAAGTAAAAGTAGAAGTACTCAGATCTTGTACTTAAGTAAAAGTAGAAGTACTCAGATCTTGTACTTGAGTTAAAGTAGAAGTACTCAGGTCTTGAACTTGAGCAAAACTAGAAGTACTCAGGTCTTGTACTTAAGTAAAAGTAGAAGTACTCAGGTCTTGTACTTGAGTAAAAGTAGAAGTACTCAGGTCTTGAACTTGAGCAAAACTAGAAGTACTCAGGTCTTGTACTTCAGTAAAAGTAGAAGTACTCAGATCTTGTACTTGAGTAAAAGTAGAAGTACTCAGGTCTTGAACTTGAGCAAAACTAGAAGTACTCAGGTCTTGTACTTAAGTAAAAGTAGAAGTACTCAGATCTTGTACTTAAGTAAAAGTAGAAGTACTCAGGTCTTGCACTTGAGCAAAACTAGAAGTACTCAGGTCTTGTACTTAAGTAAAAGTAGAAGTACTCAGATCTTGTACTTGAGTAAAAGTAGAAGTACTCAGTCTTGTACTTGAGTAAAAGTAGAAGTACTCAGGTCTTGTACTTGAGTAAAAGTAGAAGTACTCAGGTCTTGTACTTGAGTAAAAGTAGAAGTACTCAGGTCTTGTACTTGAGTAAAAGTAGAAGTACTCAGGTCTTGAACTTGAGTAAAAGTAGAAGTACTCAGATCTTGTACTTGAGTAAAAGTAGAAGTACTCAGATATTGAGTAAAGTAAAGTACTCAGATCTTGTACTTGAGTAAAAGTAGAAGTACTCAGATCTGTACTGAGTAAAAGTAGAAGTACTCAGATCTTGTACTTGAGTAAAAGTAGAAGTACTCAGATCTGACTGAGTAAAAGTAGAAGTACTCAGATCTTGTACTTGAGTAAAAGTAGAAGTACTCAGATCTCGAGTAAAAGTAGAAGTACTCAGATCTTGGACTTGAGTAAAAGTAGAAGTACTCAGATCTTGTACTTGAGTAAAAGTAGAAGTACTCAGATCTTGTACTTGAGTAAAAGTAGAAGTACTCAGATCTGACTGAGTAAAAGTAGAAGTACTCAGATCTTGTACTTGAGTAAAAGTAGAAGTACTCAGATCTGACGAGTAAAAGTAGAAGTACTCAGATCTTGTACTTGAGTAAAAGTAGAAGTACTCAGATCTCGAGTAAAAGTAGAAGTACTCAGATATTGTACTTGAGTAAAAGTAGAAGTACTCAGATCTTGTACTTGAGTAAAAGTAGAAGTACTCAGATCTTGTACTTGAGTAAAAGTAGAAGTACTCAGATCTCGAGTAAAAGTAGAAGTACTCAGATATTGACTTGAGTAAAAGTAGAAGTACTCAGATATTGACTTGAGTAAAAGTAGAAGTACTCAGATCTTGTACTTGAGTAAAAGTAGAAGTACTCAGATCTTGTACTTGAGTAAAAGTAGAAGTACTCAGATCTCGAGTAAAAGTAGAAGTACTCAGATCTTGAACTTGAGTAAAAGTAGAAGTACTCAGATCTTGTACTTGAGTAAAAGTAGAAGTACTCAGATCTCGAGTAAAAGTAGAAGTACTCAGATCTTGAACTTGAGTAGAAGTAGAAGTACTCAGGTCTCTAACTTCAGTAGAAGACATATTTTACTGCCGTGGATTATTTGACCACCTTTTTAACATGTTGGCAACTTGAATCCTTTGCTCACAGAAAATAGACATCCTTCATGCTTAAACCTAAAAACAACTGCATTGTGTGTTCATGCACTCACAAGTGCGTCCCGTTAGCTAGCTCTGAAGCCATCATGCCCACTACAACGGCATTATAAGCAGGACCCGTGGACCCTGCCTCAAGTTGAAGAATTGCCCGTTGACAATTCAGATATCCCGGGAAATGTAAATTAGGGGGTTGGCCCGCCCTGGTCAAATTCTCTGGCGGTGGGGATAATAAAGACATTACCATGGCTAGTTAGCACGTTGCTAATGCTAACGTCACTACACAAGACGTTAGCCTTAAACTGCTAAACACACCGTCAAACTAAAATAATGTACTTGGAATAATTACTTGTTGAATTGTCTCCGTCATTATGCATCGTGTGGAGGCCTTGCGTTGTGGCGGTCCAGCCACATCTCCGTCCACTCCAATGGACCCCTTGTTTACAGCAATGGCGGATCGCGGAGCCTCTCAATAGTTCCCGGAAGTTAGCGCCGAGGCTAGCAGAGCTGTGGAGTTGCAGCACAATAGACCGTTCGTGACGGACTTTTAAAGGTAAGAAGAAGTTTAAAGATTTATATTGCGGATATTATCAGTACATCTGATTCTAATGAACATGTGTATCAAAGGATGTCAGTGGATTATCCCTAAATTAGTAGATTTAGGGAAGGTTTACAGATATCAGATTAAGATAGGATACCGAATCAAGTTAGCAACAGACGTTGAACAGCCTTTTAACTGTACATTCCGGTCTCTTAATGTCATTTGGTCCAACGTGTTGAATTAGAGAAGAGGGTTTTCTAAGCGGGAGTGTGTGCGGTGGTGGAGGGAGTTAAATATTAGATAAATATAACTTTGGTGTGTGTAAGAGTGAGTGTTTTTAGCAGAGCCATATTGTGTCCTTGTGATTCTGTTGATTATTACCCGTCTGTATAATGCTGCAGCTCAGATGAGTCTGGACTGATGGCAAAGGGAGAGGGACTCAAGTGAGAGGGAAAACACAAGGTACGTTTAATGGCCCAGGCTATATACAGGACGGTCCTGTACACAACGCCACATGGCTATATACAGGACGGTCCTGTATATAGCCATGTGGCGTTGTGTACAGGACCGTCCTGTATATAGCCACTCCAGAGAGCTGTATACAGGACCGTCCTGTATACAACGCCACATGGCTATATACAGGACGGTCCTGTATACAGCCACTCCAGAGAGCTGTATACAGGACGGTCCTGTATACAGCCACTCCAGAGAGCTGTGTACAGGACGGTCCTGTATATAGCCATGTGGCGTTGTGTACAGGACCGTCCTGTATACAGCCACTCCAGAGAGCTGTGTACAGGACCGTCCTGTATACAACGCCACATGGCTATATACAGGACGGTCCTGTATACAGCCACTCCAGAGAGCTGTATACAGGACGGTCCTGTATATAGCCATGTGGCGTTGTGTACAGGACCGTCCTGTATACAGCCACTCCAGAGAGCTGTGTACAGGACCGTCCTGTATACAGCTCTCTGGAGTGGCTGTATACAGGACCGTCCTGTATATAGCCATGTGGCGTTGTATACAGGACGGTCCTGTACACAACGCCACATGGCTATATACAGGACCGTCCTGTATATAGCCATGTGGCGTTGTGTACAGGACCGTCCTGTATACAGCCACTCCAGAGAGCTGTATACAGGACGGTCCTGTACACAGCTCTCTGGAGTGGCTGTATACAGGACGGTCCTGTACACAGCTCTCTGGAGTGGCTGTATACAGGACCGTCCTGTATACAGCTCTCTGGAGTGGCTGTATACAGGACGGTCCTGTACACAGCCACTCCCAAGTTTAATACTACTGTTTTATATAATTAAGCATACTAAACATGTATTCTATCACTGTATTATATAAGTAATCTTGTTAGTAACCTCCTGTATGGCAGGTGGAGGGGCAGTGATGTTACAGGTGGAGGAGCAAGACTGCAAGACTGCAAACTCCCAAGACAGTGACATCAAAGTTTGATTTCACTTCAATGTTTTCATATTTTCTAAAGATGTGGAAATGGCACCAAAAAAACCTTGAGAGCTGTAACACCATGAGTAGAGAGCCACCAAGGTTTTGCAAGTCCCTCTCTTACTCCATGTTGCCAACCCAAACCTCCAGGTACATGACGGGACACCTTGCTTGTTGTTGTTGTTGTTGTTGTTTGCGCTCCTCTGGCTGGGTGCTGGCGGGTGGAGGGCAGTGATCCCTTCCCTTCTTCCTTCAATCTTTGAGACTAATGTAAGTAGAAGACATGGCACTCTACATGTTCCAACATTTAAATTATTATACCACTTAAAAATAAGAAATATTACTTTTGTTACTAAGAGTTCATACTTATCATACCCGTGTCACCTTTCACTCTATCGCTGTGATCGTGAGCTGGGGGCTTTGGAGATACAGGGGCCCTTCTCCTTTTGACCACGGGGCGATGCACGGAGATGGTGGGTATCGCCTCTGCTCTCAGTCTCGTCTTGCCCTTTTCTGTGTTGACAAACGAGTGACTTGAGGTTACTTCACACACAGAACAACTCCGTTCTGTCTGCCCACATACATACTAATAATAATAATAATAATAATAATAATACATTTATTTTGGGGGCACCTTTCATAACACCTTACAGATTTACAATTTTACCTTACAAATTAAAACAGTGGATTTAGTGAAGTATCAGCCGGGGTAAGACAAGACAAACAACAGGAAATGGACTACAGAAGGACACAGAAGGACACAAAAGGACACAGAAGGACACAGAAGGACACAGGGTACAGATTATAGGGGAAATACCAGTTTGAACAGGTGGGTTTTGAATGTCGTTAAGGAACCTGACTGTCGGATGCGTCGAGGCAGGGAGCTCGAGCGAGCCATGGTTTTGAGGCGAGAGCTTGGGACGGTGAGCAGTCCTACGGACGAGGAGCGGAGGGTGCGGGAGGGGCTGTACTCCTGGAGGAGGTCGGAGATGCAGACGGGGGCTAGGTGATGGACAGCTTTGTATGTGAGTAGAATGTTTTTGTAGTCAATACATATTGCATAGTGGTTGAATACACAGTATTAGGAATCACGTTATACTCGCTGGACATGTTGTACTCAGGACATACTGTATATAAAATATGACCAAGAATGCGAGACAACTTTATAGAAATTCATATCACACATGTTACTGATGTCGTACTTTGTTAAACTCACAAATAATAAAGTTCCAGAGCTTCAGTTGGAACAGAGACGACACCGTATCTCCCCAGGGCATTTCCCATCCAATGGGTGTGCTGTGTGTGTCAGGGTTTCCACGAGGATCTTTTCTCTCCGGTCAAATGTGCGGGCAGAATTCATTTTACCGGACTAATTTGAAACGTACCGCGTGTCATGTTTCAATGATGAGAGTTGTGTAGCAGAGTCTCCGTTAGCAGGTACTCACCGGACTGTGAGCGGATATGCTTCAGTTTAAAACTCAGTTCACGGCTCGTTTTCATATCGCTTCAGTTTATAATCGAAACAGATCGAAACGTTCAGATTCATTTTTCAATAAATAACAAACAACAACAAACAACAAACATTATTATATTCAAACAAACTGCTTGTAGTCGATAACGTACGTTATTCAGGGTTTACATCAACTTTGGATAATAACACGGGAGAAACGGATCCTCTCTCTCTCTCTCTCTCTCTCTCTCTCTCTCTCTCTCTCTCTCTCTCTCCTCTCTCTCTCTCTCTCTCTCTCTCTCTCTCTCCTCTCTCTCTCTCTCTCTCTCTCTCTCTCTCTCTCTCTCTCTCCTCTCTCTCTCTCTCTCTCTCTCTCTCTCTCTCTCTCGTAATTACCGGCTAACGGAAACCCTGATACAGGTGTGTGTAACCCTTTCTCCCGTCTGTTACTCCCTCTTTCAGCACAAGAACCAGAGGGGGTTCAATGGAGCCTGAGACCTGCACCCTGAGACCCTCACCCTGCGCCCAGAGACTCTCAACCTGCACCCTGAGACCCTCACCCAGAGACCCTCAACCTGCACCCTGAGACCCTCACCCTGCACCCAGAGACCCTCACCCAGAGACCCTCAACCTGCACCCTGAGACCCTCACCCTGCACCCTGAGACCCTCACCCTGCACCCTGAGACCCTCAACCTGCACCCTGAGACCCTCAACCCTGCACCCTGAGACCCTCACCCTGCACCCAGAGACCCTCACCCTGAGACCCTCACCCTGCACCCTGAGACCCTCACCCTGCACCCTGAGACCCTCAACCTGCACCCTGAGACCCTCAACCTGCACCCTGAGACCCTCACCCTGCACCCAGAGACCCTCACCCAGAGACCCTCACCCTGCACCCTGAGACCCTCACTCTGCACCCTGAGTCTCAACTCTGTGTTTTTCAAGCCTTTCCCTGTTTTTTGTATTAAACAAAACGTTAAGCTCTCCCAATGGTGTGGCTTTCCTTTTGTGAAAAAGTGCAAATGCAGTGTTCGTATATAAACCACATATTTTGTTGCTGTTGGTCGTGAAATTGCTCCTGCTTCCTCCGCTCTGTGTCAGTGGGGAAGCCGTACATTGGTACTCCTTTCTCGGAGCGACTTGAGCATCCCCAGGCAGCACAGCAAACCATGGGGGAGACTAGGAGGCAGCACAGCAAACCATGGGGGAGACTAGGAGGCAGCACAGCACACCATGGGGGAGACTAGGAGGCAGCACAGCACACCATGGGGGAGACTAGGAGGCAGCACAGCAAACCATGGTGGAGACTAGGAGGCAGCACAGCACACCATGGGGGAGACTAGGAGGCAGCACAGCAAACCATGGTGGAGACTAGGAGGCAGCACAGTAAACCACGGGGGAGACTAGGAGGCAGCACAGCACACCATGGGGGAGACTAGGAGGCAGCACAGCACACCATGGTGGAGACTAGGAGGCAGCACAGTAAACCATGGGGGAGACTAGGAGGCAGCACAGCAAACCACGGGGGAGACTAGGAGGCAGCACAGCACACCATGGGGGAGACTAGGAGGCAGCACAGCACACCATGGGGGAGACTAGGAGGCAGCACAGCAAACCATGGGGGAGACTAGGAGGCAGCACAGCAAACCACGGGGGAGACTAGGAGGCAGCACAGCACACCATGGGGGAGACTAGGAGGCAGCACAGCAAACCACGGGGGAGACTAGGAGGCAGCACAGCACACCATGGGGGAGACTAGGAGGCAGCACAGCAAACCATGGTGGAGACTAGGAGGCAGCACAGCAAACCATGGGGGAGACTAGGAGGCAGCACAGCACACCATGGGGGAGACTAGGAGGCAGCACAGCAAACCATGGGGGAGACTAGGAGGCAGCACAGCAAACCACGGGGGAGACTAGGAGGCAGCACAGCACACCATGGGGGAGACTAGGAGGCAGCACAGCACACCATGGTGGAGACTAGGAGGCAGCACAGCAAACCACGGGGGAGACTAGGAGGCAGCACAGCACACCATGGGGGAGACTATGAGGCAGCACAGCACACCATGGGGGAGACTAGGAGGCAGCACAGCAAACCATGGGGGAGACTAGGAGGCAGCACAGCAAACCACGGGGGAGACTCGGAGGCAGCACAGCAAACCATGGGGGAGACTAGGAGGCAGCACAGCAAACCATGGGGGAGACTAGGAGGCAGCACAGCAAACCACGGGGGAGACTCGGAGGCAGCACAGCAAACCATGGGGAGACTAGGAGGCAGCACAGCACACCATGGGGGAGACTAGGAGGCAGCACAGCACACCATGGGGGAGACTAGGAGGCAGCACAGCAAACCATGGGGGAGACTAGGAGGCAGCACAGCAAACCAGGACAACACGTAGGAAAAGGCACCGACAAACTGCATGATATGCTATTCAATGTTTATTGAATTCCATGTATTTGCAATGGATGTTCCTAAAACAACACATTTAACATCATCATCATCATCATCATCATCATCATCATCATCATCATCATCATCAGCTGCTGCTAGTCCTTTGATAGCCACCTGTCGGTCTCCTGTCCTTTCTGAAAGCCATAAAGATGACATTAGTCATGTAGATAGCTTGTGTCCTCTGTTACCATGGGGATTACTGAAGCTACCATGAATTTAAGAAAATGGTAGACATTAATCTAATCTGAATTTTAAAGCATTACTTTAGATCCCCTCCCTCTAAATGTATCAATAAACATTAGAAAGTGATCCTCCTGACTACCATACAGGTTTAAGAAGATACTATTGGTTTGAAAGAATTCAAAGCTATAAATAAACAGAACAGGCTCTTTAACCAAGTTAGTAACATGTAAACTAATGTTCACACTAATCCTAATATTATCACTTCATATTAGCAAATTCGATTTTATGTTTTAAAACATATTGATGTGAATACACACACATATCGATGTGTTGTATACATATTGCAAATCAAAACCTTTATTCACTAATACCAAACATCTCTATCTCCTGTTATCAACGCATTCACTTTGCCCGCCACGAACCTCCGGGGAACGATCCTCGTCTCCGTGAACCACGTGACGATAACCGTTTTTGGACTTCCGTTGTCGTAACTCTTGTATTATACGGCTCTGGGCCATCCCGTAGATATATATATTATCTATGGGATGCATATTGGATGTATTATTTGTCGTCTTATTGTGAATGAATGTCTTGCACTGATGTTGATAAGTTGATGATATCCACCGAGCTTTTGTCAAGGGCACAAGGTGGCGTCTATCAACTTCCGGCGGCTGGGTGTGCGGCCGAGTACTTCCGGTTTGAGTACAGAGTGTTGACAGCTTGACAGTTTGTTATGACACACCGAGAGCAAGAACGAGCGGATTTCGGGGGAAAGAAAAGCGATTGGCCTCCAGCGGGTAGGAAAGTCAGCACGAGATCGCTGTGTGCCCCTTTGGACAAATCCGTCCGTTATCAGAATCAGAATACCTTTATTATTATTATTATTATTATTATTATTATTATTATTATTATTATTATTATTATTATTGGGCGGTGGTGGCGAAGTCGATAGGCACTTGGCTGGCACTGGAAGGTCACCAGTTCAAGTCCCGGCAAGACCGAGTGCTACCGAGGTGTCCCTGAGCAAGGCACCGTTCCCCACGCTGCTCCCCGGGCGCCGTTCATAATAATAATAATAATAATAATACATTTATTTTGGTGGGCGCCTTTCAAAACACCCAAGGACACCTTACAGCAGGGGGGGGTCAAACTCAATTTCATTCTGGGCCACATCAGCATTATGGTTATACTCAAAGGGCCGGTTGTAATTTATATAAATATATACATATGTAAATATATAATATATATTAAATAATGTATTTTATTACATCGTTGGCCCTGCACTGGATTATTATCAGTTCTGGTGATATCTTCCGAAATAACTACGTCTGAAAGCAGAAGTCTAGGGCAAATCATTGAAAGCAAATATTCAACAATTACACCACTTGTATTGTATTCTTTGCAAGCTCTTACGGGCCACATAAAATGAGGTCACGGACCGGATTTGGCCCCCGGGCCTTGCGTTTGACACCCCTGCCTTACAGGGTTACAGATTTACAATTTTACATTTACAAATTAAAACAGTGGATTTAGTGAAGTATCAGCCGGGGTAAAACAAGACAAACAACAGGAAGTGGACTACTAGAGGACACAGAAGGACACGGGTACAGATTATAGAGAACATCCCAGTTTGAACCGGTGGGTTTGAATGTTGTCATGGAATCAGCCTGTCGGATGTGGCGTGGCAACACTAGGGTCAAATGCAGAGAAACTATTTCCCCACGGGGATTAATAAAAGTCCATCTTAATGAGTCCCACCGAGGGGACATGTGCAGACCGCTTAGCGTTGCATATCTTACATGCGATAAAAAGTTATAATATAATAAACTATATGCTAAAATAAAAGATAAAAAGTTATAATATAATAAACTATATGCTAAAATAAAAGATAAAAAGTTCCATAACTTTCAAAAATACAGATAAAAAACAAATCAAATCCTGTCGCCGTTCTTAGGATTTAGCGGCCCGGTATATATTACAGTTGTTAAAGATGGCATATGTATATAAAGTATATATTGCACATAGTTAGACGGTATTTAACAGCAAGTTACACAATGTTATAACCGGGAGATACGTTTCCATTCATCCGGGAAGCCTGGCAACAACGATTAAAAGACGTCTTGCTCCCAAACCAATCGTGTATTTCATCGCAGAAAGCCGTCACTATGTTCAGGTCCTAATGAATTATGTCCTCAAAACAAACACACAAATAACAAAGGAAAATACATCGTTTAATAAATCCACAATATAACATTTCACAGATTAATTTAATACACTTTTACGAAAACATAGGTTGATGTTATATCGGGGGGGAATACATATTTAAACATTTCAATTAGTTTGCGTATTGAAGTAAAGCTAGTTTATATAACAGATGAACGATATCCAGAAAGTAAGTGCAACACATATATACAATGTGTTTCCAGCATCTCCTCTGAAAGAGTCGTCGTTGAGGAGCGAGCCATCCGTTCTGTTCCGTGGTGCGACGTCTGCTGAGAGGTCCTGGTATGCCTCGCTAGTACATCATTCAAGCGCTTTACGCCGTATCAAGACTGTCAAGTTGTGAAAGTTAGCCGGTAACTACAGCTTTGTTTGTCACTTACAAGTTGGAGGTGTGCTTTGCTCAGGTAAAGGGGGCGGGGCTAAGGCTTTAAGTTGGAGGTGTGCTTTGCTCAGGTAAAGGGGGCGGGGCTAAGGCTTTAAGTTGGAGGTGTGCTTTGCTCAGGTGAAGGGGACGGGGCTAAGGCTTTAAGTTGGAGGTGTGCTTTGCTCAGGTGAAGGGGCGGGGCTAAGGCTTTAAGTTGGAGGTGTGCTTTGCTCAGGTGAAGGGGGCGGGGCTTTAAGTTGGAGGTGTGCTTTGCTCAGGTGAAGGGGGCGGGGCTTTAAGTTGGAGGTGTGCTTTGCTCAGGTGAAGGGGGTGGGGCTTTAAGTTGGAGATGTGCTTTGCTCAGGTGAAGGGGGCGGGGCTTTACGTTGGAGGTGTGCTTTGCTCAGGTGAAGGGGGCGGGGCTACGGCTTTAAGTTGGAGGTGTGCTTTGCTCAGGTGAAGGGGGCGGGGCTACGTTCTGTTCCGTGGTGCGACGTCTGCTGAGAGGTCCTGGTATGCCTCGCTAGTACATCATTAAAACGCTTTACGCCGTATCAAGACTGTCAAGTTGTGAAAGGTAGCCGGTAACTACAGCTTTGTTTGTCACTTACCTTCCAAGTGTGGATGTAGCAGGATATGTAGCTGCACCTTGAACCCCTTTTCTCTTTTGCTCCTCGGGGCTGAGCCCGCCGCTCGTACCAGCCGGTGTACATCACTGATGTTAACCTTCGGTAGGTCTTGGAGACATCGAGTGTATAATAGTGCCTATATAATATCTATACGCTATCTATCGCTCTTCCCTCTACTGTAGACCGGAAGTTTACAACCGCACACTCAATGAACCGGAAGTTGATAGACGCCATCTTGTGCAACTAGTCTATTGGTTCGCAAAAGGCTTCATCTGAACACAAACCCCCTGCTGGTCAAAGTGTGTACAACAGGCAGATTGGACATCTCAACAGTGTGCGGGGCTAAGGCTTTAAGTTGGAGGTGTGCTTTGCTCAGGTGAAGGGGGCGGGGCTAAGGCTTTACGTTGGAGGTGTGCTTTGCTCAGGTGAAGGGGGCGGGGCTAAGGCTTTACGTTGGAGGTGTGCTTTGCTCAGGTGAAGGGGGCGGGGCTAAGGCTTTAAGTTGGAGGTGTGCTTTGCTCAGGTGAAGGAGGCGGGGCTAAGACTTTACGTTGGAGGTGTGCTTTGCTCAGGTGAAGGGGGCGGGGCTTTAAGTTGGAGGTGTGCTTTGCTCAGGTAAAGGGGGCGGGGCTAAGGCTTTAAGTTGGAGGTGTGCTTTGCTCAGGTGAAGGGGGCGGGGCTAAGGCTTTACGTTGGAGGTGTGCTTTGCTCAGGTGAAGGGGGCGGGGCTTTAAGTTGGAGGTGTGCTTTGCTCAGGTAAAGGGGGCGGGGCTAAGGCTTTAAGTTGGAGGTGTGCTTTGCTCAGGTGAAGGGGGCGGGGCTTTAAGTTGGAGGTGTGCTTTGCTCAGGTAAAGGGGGCGGGGCTAAGGCTTTAAGTTGGAGGTGTGCTTTGCTCAGGTGAAGGGGGCGGGGCTAAGGCTTTACGTTGGAGGTGTGCTTTGCTCAGGTGAAGGGGACGGGGCTAAGACTTTAAGTTGGAGGTGTGCTTTGCTCAGGTGAAGGGGGCGGGGCTTTAAGTTGGAGGTGTGCTTTGCTCAGGTGAAGGGGGCGGGGCTAAGGCTTTAAGTTGGAGGTGTGCTTTGCTCAGGTGAAGGGGGCGGGGCTAAAGCTTTAAGTTGGAGGTGTGCTTTGCTCAGGTGAAGGGGGCGGGGCTAAGGCTTTAAGTTGGAGGTGTGCTTTGCTCAGGTGAAGGGGGCGGGGCTAAGGCTTTAAGTTGGAGGTGTGCTTTGCTCAGGTGAAGGGGGCGGGGCTAAGACTTTAAGTTGGAGGTGTGCTTTGCTCAGGTGAAGGGGGCGGGGCTTTAAGTTGGAGGTGTGCTTTGCTCAGGTGAAGGGGGCGGGGCTAAGGCTTTAAGTTGGAGGTGTGCTTTGCTCAGTTGGAGGGGGCGGGGCTTTAAGTTGGAGGTGTGCTTTGCTCAGATGAAGGGGGCGGGGCTAAGGCTTTAAGTTGGAGGTGTGCTTTGCTCAGGTGAAGGGGGCGGGGCTTTAAGTTGGAGGTGTGCTTTGCTCAGGTGAAGGGGGCGGGGCTAAGGCTTTAAGTTGGAGGTGTGCTTTGCTCAGGTGAAGGGGGCGGGGCTACGGGTTTAAGTTGGAAGTGTGCTTTGCTCAGGTGAAGGGGGCGGGGCTACGGCTTTAAGTTGGAGATGTGCTTTGCTCAGGTGAAGGGGGCGGGGCTTTACGTTGGAGGTGTGCTTTGCTCAGGTGAAGGGGGCGGGGCTATGGCTTTAAGTTGGAGGTGTGCTTTGCTCAGGTGAAGGGGGCGGGGCTACGGCTTTAAGTTGGAGGTGTGCTTTGCTCAGGTGAAGGGGGCGGGGCTAAGGCTTTAAGTTGGAGGTGTGCTTTGCTCAGGTGAAGGGGGCGGGGCTTTAAGTTGGAGGTGTGCTTTGCTCAGGTGAAGGGGGCGGGGCTACGGCTTTAAGTTGGAGGTGTGCTTTGCTCAGGTGAAGGAGGCGGGGCTTTAAGTTGGAGGTGTGCTTTGCTCAGGTGAAGCGGGCGGGGCTAAGGCTTTAAGTCGGAGGTGCGGTGTATGACGGCAGCAGGCAGCAGCAATCCCGTCATTGACACGCAGACGCAACCTTATGCTTAGTCAAATACAGATTATTATGATCTGCTATTTAAGTTTATGTTAAATATTGTTTTCGTATTTTGTTTTGCGGGAAATAAACGTTGAAAAGCAACCGAAACGTCCGGTGGATTGCGTTCTGCGAGTCTGACACGGCTTCCCAGCCCACGCTCTACATGTGGCCAAGAACAATCACTGTTGAGGTGAAGGCTACGAGACAAACTCTTTGGGATTGTGGCCACGACAGAGCTTTTGAAACATCTCCAGTGTCAGCGATGCAGGTGGAAATGGGAGAAAAGCCTTTAAGGATAAGAAGAGGGAAGTTAGTGTTGCATTCTGGGTAAACCTTCAGGGGCACAGTGATAGTGTTGGATGGATAGGCGATGTTAAAGCAGCAAGTATCGGTTTGAATCTAATGCAGTACTGCCCCACAGCTCCGATCCCGTCCATCCACCCTGGTTGATCCCATTGCCAAAGACCTCAATATACGAGAGGGGTTAAAGGACAAGAAAGAACTACCAGTGTGGCGCATATCACTCAGACTCAACAATCATATTCACAGATGGCTCCAGAGATCCAGAGGCAGGGCAGCAGGGGCAGCAGCGTATACCCCAGTGAGGAATACACATATAGAGAAAAGGGCAACAGACCATGTGTCAGTGTACACCACAGAGCTGTCGGCATGGAAATGGAGAGAGGAGAAAGAAATACATAACAGTGTTGCATCTGACAGCTGTTCAGCATCATCGAGGATCGATCAGCAGACGACATAATAAATCAAATATTTCTAATTGTATATAAAATGCAAATCAAAGGCATAGCCAGTCGTTTCCTCTGGTGCCTGCTCATGTTGGTGTGGAGGCTGAACAGGGGGATATTCTGGCCTAACACTCAGAAGTATGAACATAGACAGAGAAGTTCCACTCAGCAAAGCGGAGGCTCAAACCTTCATTCAGAAATATGCACCAACAGCATGGCAAGATCATTGGGACCTGAGCGATACAGGAAGACATCTTTATACAATGCAAAGGTACGTGGGGGGTGGAAGGAAGGTGGGTTTAAGAGAAGGGAGGACAATGTCTTTTCACGGATGAGAATAGGTCATACAGGCAGCCACGTGCAGGCAGAGCCTCACCTGTCATACTCCAATGTAACGGAAAAAACGACTAAAGAAAAACTAAATAGTAATAATAATAAAATGTCTCCACTGATCTGTGGGTCAGTGTGATTTCTGTTTGATTCCAATCGCTTCTTATAGTCAAAATCAGCAAATTAGCCGAGCTCCGCTACGACTACGGGTAGCGATGAGGAGAGAGGCGGGGACGAGCTCTGCCTCTCGTAAGCCCACAGTAACGGAGCGTCCACACTACAGCTTCAAAGAAAGCTTGGAGCTGGGCATGTCCGGAGCTTGGGGATTTTATTCAAGCAACACGACCAACAACCAATCACATGAATCTCCCGCCCCCGACATACAAAGCAAAAACCCCCGGGGATTGTATGCGAGCAATATATATACATATATATATATATATATATATATAAACTCCCCAAACAGCGAAACCCTACCAGTTTCCCCCACTGTCTCTGCCACCCTCCCTCCATGCTGGTTCCTCCGGTTTGTGTCCCGGTAGGTGAAGAGGGTCTGGTCATACACAACCGGGTGAGTTGCTACGGCGATAGTTAGTTTCTCCTCCGACTTTTTTTGAAATATAGAAATGAACGGCGGGATATCTCTCCCAGCTTAGACGCGGTTTGATTGGCTACGGCTGCAGCTGTCAGATTTTGGGAAACGGGATTTGATTGGCTGGTGCTGGCTACTCCGGCGTCTCCGGCGTCAGAAGTTGAACATTGTTCAACTTCTGACGCCGGAGCGAGACGGCGGAGACGGACCGCTCTGCTACCCACAATTCAGTTCGGCGAAAAAGCGAGGCAATGTGACGTCACCCCATTGAAAGTGAATGGGCAGATTGGAGTTGTCGATGCTTCCGACGCTGTCAACGCTGTAGTGTGGACAGGCCATAACAGTTGCTGTGGGTGAGGTGAGGCTCAGACGAGCTCTGCCTCACCTCAGATGCGTCACCCCACAGAAACTGGCTGGAAAGCGGCCCTCAGCGCATGCCTGCACCATCTCACTGCATGTCCCCAATGTAATGTTCGTAGATCCCTTTATTACATTTATCCTCACCATCCAAAGTCTCTAAATAACTTATTTCACGTATGCTATTTAGGCTCGCTGGTCTCATCGTACAACGGCAATGAGAAAAGCACCTGGAGAGGCAGCCATTACCTCTGCCGCACTGCAGGGGGCGCACGCGAGCCCACAGGTTCTTGTTGCTACTGTTATTCTAAGACCACCATGTAATGAAAATAGGATCTTACTAAGAAAGAACAATCCAATATTTAGACGTTGGGTATCCTTTTGTTGAACGGTCTGTTTGAGATGAATCGAAGCATCAGACTAAAAAAGCTTTTGAAAATAACCGAATCTTTCGATTAAGGTCAAAATATAACGTTTGTAAATCTGACTGAAAGAGTCCGCGCCTCACCGGCCACGACCCTCACTGCACGTCACCGGGTCTCAATCATACTATAAGTATAATAGGAAAGCATTCAACCGGAAAGTGTGTACACTGCAGCCAGCCAGAAACTGTTGAGCATGTTTTACTGCTCTGCAGGAAATATAGTACTCAGAGAAATGTGCTTTTCCAGACACTGAAGAAAGCCAAATTCCATGACTTGTCGCTATCAGGGCTGTTAGAGAAACATCCGGCAGTATGTACGGAGAGATTATTACGTTTCTAAGAGAAGTTGATACATTTAAAATAATCTAGAGTTTTGGTTCTTTGTTTTGTTTCTTGTTTTCTGCGTAGTCTCTTGTCCACACTCCAGTCCAGTTGGTGGCGGTAATGCACCTACAAGTTGGTTTGCCAACCGCCAATAAACACGGAAGAAGAAGAAGAAGGTATATTCAATCATTTATGCTGATCATTTCTGTATTAAAAGTATGTATAACCGTCACGTAGGGTGTGACCATAGAGTGTGACTCACATGTGTCAAGGCTGGTGCGGAGGCTTTTGCCGGTATGACTCTCACTAGTATTACATTGCACAAAGTCATCTGTCATTTGCATGCAAGCGGGAAATCAGGTGGAGATGAGTTGCAGCTGTGTTAGCCAAAACGTTCCAAACACGCCATTGAGTTCAGTCAGCGCGAGTGACTAAAGGAAAGATAGATAGCTACTGATGTTCGAATGGTTATTACAATGTTCAATAATATTCGTTTTACGTTGTCTTCTCTTGTTCTTACCACTCATGGTCTAGCTGCTAGCTAGCTCGATGCTAACGCTAGTTCGATGCTAACGCTAGCTCGATGCTAACGCTAGTTCGATGCTAACGCCCCGTTTTTGAACTAGCTTGTTAACTCGCTCACTGGCTGTGGCAATTAGCTAACCAACATGTCCCATTTTATTAAGTGCCAAAACTGCTTCTGAATGAGAAGAAGACTGATTTGAGAGGCTAATCAAGCCATAGCTGTTTAGCTAATGTACGTTAGCTGGCCTGGCTAGCTGTAGTTAGACACGTGGTGAGGACAGGAGGTGGCTTAACACGTTTATACAGGGTTGCCAACTCTCACGCATCTGGCGTGACACACGCTTTCACTCTCAGCCTCACGCTCTCACGCTGCCCAAACTATTCTCACGCCAAAAACAAGATGAACCGGCGATCGTTTTTGTTTGGATATTTACAATGTTGAGATCCGCTCCATCCCCGTCCCCACCACTCTTAACAACGTTAACAGACAGCAGAGCAGGACACCACATCTAGTCACTCAGAAACAATCAGGTTTTTACTTACGGTATTTGTAAGTCTATATTCTGATGTATTAGTTTTGAATATTATTATTTTGTAATGGATACAAATGTTTTCAATGTGTGCAATTTATGTTAAATATTGTGTCTAGAATATAACACAAATAAAATAAAGGAACAAACCAGGAAGGCACGAGAAACAGGAATCCACAATAACAACACGAGGGAATGCGCAGGGCAGGACGTGGGCTGGAACGACGATGCACTGAGAAACGCTGGGGCAGACCGGCTCAACACAGACACAGCTGGGAGGGTAAACACACACACGGGCACCAGGTAAACAGAATCAGGTCATTTACTTGAGGGAAACACAAAAACAGGATGTTAAAACAGACATCAGGAAACTGTTTTAAAATATATACGCTTTATATTCATTTTAAATACAAAAACAATAACTTAACATTACTAATAGAGTGCAGCAAAGTTGAATAGATAGAAATAGATGAATAAAATAACTTAATAATATAGAACTAATCAAATAGATGATTAAATAAATGTAACATAACATAAATATTAAGAGATTAATGTTACAACATTTAAAATGCAAATATACATAACTAAAGTATCAAAATAATACTGAAATAACAGTGTATGCCCATCGAGGTTGGCTGCAGCCCTGGCTTCCTCCAGTTCTCCCGTTTCCATGGCAACACATTGTTCACGGAGCCACCTCGAGCATGTGTCACATCGAATCTACGAAATGACAAGATGGAAATCTAAAACTTGATATTCAACTTCTGACCTGTCACTATTATGGAACAAACGGTTTCCGATGAGTAACTTCAACGTCAGTTCTTATGTAACTTTTAGTAACTATGGCGACAGCAGGAAACGGGCCTGATTGATGTTGTGTGACACGCTAAAAAAAAGTACTTGCTGAGATCCAAAACTCTGTTGCAAAATAACGTGGTTTGATGAAAAGTCGGCGAGCAGACGTAGGCGACATCGTAATCATAATCAAAGCAATCATTTCAACGTGCGGTCAGCAGGAAGTACAACGACCCTGTGTCTCCCTCTCTTCCACCCGCACCTCACGAGATGAGAGCCGCCCCATAACCATGTGACGCAAGCCGACCAATCAGTAGTGCTCAAACAAATATCGTATATCAAAGCAAGAACGGACGGCACAATCGATTTCCAGATTGAACACTAACATGTCAAAACAATTTGAAACAACATCAGCTACTTAGTGTGAGACAACTTATCATAACTGAGCTTTCATTAACCAACTGCTAGGACTATACTGTATGTATTCTTTTAACAATTTACAAACGCAGCATGTTACGTTGTTGAGGTGAACAGCCATTTAGAAAGGCAGCTGTGTTCAAATCTCCACCGGACACCAGGCCCACTTCCTCTTTACCATTCCATTCAGCTGTCACAATACAGACCCCCCCCCGCCCAAAACCAGATGTCTGGTTCCTCGGTTGTCCTCTGCACTGATCCCCGCGTTCTCATCGATTAGCTTTCCAAATGGTCTGATCACTGCCGCAGTTCACTTGGATCACTGAGTGTGGTTGAGGGGTGAGAGCACCGGCTGCTCGGTGAGATGGGAGCGACTCAGCCGGAGACCGGACAGCCGGACGAGGACCAAGTACCAGTCACACAATTAAAGTCTGTTGGTAACCTGGCTCTGTGTCTTGCAGTAGACTTGGCCCTGAGAGGACCTGATGGCCTTGAGAGGACCTGTTGGCCCTGAGAGGACCTGTTGGCCCTGAGAGGACCTGATGGCCCTGAGAGGACCTGTTGGCCTTGAGAGGACCTGTTGGCCTTGAGAGGACCTGTTGGCCCTGAGAGGACCTGATGGCCTTGAGAGGACCTGTGGCCCTGAGAGGACCTGTTGGCCCTGAGAGGACCTGATGGCCCTGAGAGGACCTGTTGGCCTTGAGAGGACCTGATGGCCTTGAGAGGACCTGTTGGCCCTGAGAGGACCTGATGGCCTGAGAGGACCTGATGGCCTGAGAGGACCTGTTGGCCCTGAGAGGACTGATGGCCCTGAGAGACCTGAGGCCCTGAGAGGACCTGTTGGCCCTGAGAGGACCTGATGGCCCTGAGAGGACCTGATGGCCCTGAGAGGACCTGATGGCCTTGAGAGGACCTGATGGCCTTGAGAGGACCTGTTGGCCCTGAGAGGACCTGATGGCCTTGAGAGGACCTGATGGCCCTGAGAGGACCTGTTGGCCTTGAGAGGACCTGATGGCCTTGAGAGGACCTGTGGCCCTGAGAGGACCTGTTGGCCCTGAGAGGACCTGATGGCCCTGAGAGGACCTGTTGGCCTTGAGAGGACCTGTTGGCCTTGAGAGGACCTGTTGGCCCTGAGAGGACCTGATGGCCCTGAGAGGACCTGTTGGCCCTGAGAGGACCTGATGGCCCTGAGAGGACCTGTTGCCCTGAGAGGACCTGATGGCCCTGAGAGGACCTGTTGGCCCTGAGAGGACCTGTTGGCCCTGAGAGGACCTGATGGCCTTGAGAGGACCTGATGGCCCTGAGAGGACCTGTTGGCCCTGAGAGGACCTGATGGCCCTGAGAGGACCTGATGGCCTTGAGAGGACCTGTTGGCCCTGAGAGGACCTGATGGCCCTGAGAGGAGAGAGCTGTGACTTTATGTTGATATACTTTGCATGTTATACTGTGGACATGTTTTCTGTTAAACCTAACTTTATTTTACAACAATTCCTTTCGTCATTCGAACCGTGCGTGAGAGCGCAGTCCCTCACAATACTATTTTGTAAAGAGTGGTTTACCTGTGTGTAAATCTTTCTGTTCGTATTCCTCAACAATACAGACACTAACTTCCTCTCCAAACCTGAAGCCCTCAGTGTCCGGAGAGCCATGGTCTTTCTCTCCTCCTCCATTTCCTTTTCAGATGTCCCAAAAAGGACGTTTGGAACATCTGGAAATGGCCACCTCCATGACGAAAGCCTTCACACCATGGGTCTGATTCTCTCACAGTGCAGCTGCTCTAAAGCAACAACTCAAATAAACTCTTGCTCAATTATTTTGAACTATGTATTTTGTCATATTTTTATCGTCAACTATAATTGCACAGGTATAAATTAATTTAAAAAGAGATGGATTTAATTCACAGAAATCAAACCACTTCAGAATATCATAATTATTTGATTGCTTTAACTAAAAAGGCACGACGACAATAACCCCACAGCCGTTGCCATCTCGCTGAGCTGGATGTTCCAGGACCCGTCCTTTCCACTTAACGTCCTCCTCGTTTGGAAACACTCACTGTCTGGGATTTATGATTGAAGTTATTTATAGTGTGGAAAAAGCAGCTAAATGTGCAGCAGATTCAAAAGGGACTAGAGCAGGGGGGTCAAACTCGAGGCCCGGGGGCCACATTCGGCCCGCGACTTCATTTTATGCGGCCCCGCAAGAGCTTGCAAAGAATATAATACGTTTATTATACGGTTACATACATACATACGGCACGTTGCCCATAAACTACATGTCCCACAATGCATCTCAAATATGACTTTTTCTTCAAAATATGCATTTTTTTCAAATCATTTTGAGACATTCTCACTGAAGAGACTTGCCCCAGACTTCTGCTTCCAGACCGAGTTAATCATGAAGTTATTATCCGATGATAATCCAAAGCAGAGGCAACGATGTCATATAATACATTATTTTATATATATTATATATTTATATGTATGTTTTATATAGTCTTAAACAACCGGCCCTTTGAGTGCAGCCATAACGCCGATGTGGCCGCGGTGACATTGAGTTTGACGCCCCTGGGCTAGAGGGACTGCAGACCCATGGTTTTCAACCATTCAAAGGCTTCATTTTCATGTGTTCAAAATGACACAGGAAAACATTTCTAAAGCAACAACCCTCCATCCCTGGCAGAGCGGATCACCCCACACCGTGCTTTCTTTGATCCGTCGGCTGCGTTGTACTTCCATCGTGCGTCGTGCGCCTCTCCATCAGAATGTCCTGATCGTCTCTGAGTGGCTGGACGGGGTGTCCTGCCGTCGCCCTGCGTGAGAGGAGTCTTTGATACCGGGCAGTTTTTGGTTTTATTCTCATCTAAGCACAGAGGCAGCGTTTCCAGGACTCTGCCGTAACGCAGAGGATATTCGCGCACCACAATATCACGTGCCGGCTGGCTTGACCACGTTTTCCCGAGTGGAGGCCGGCTTGACCGCAGTGATTTATCAATCAATCAATCAATCAATCAATCAGTCAATCAATCAATCAATCAATCCATCAGTGTTTATTTATAGCCCAATATCACAAATGTTACATTTGTCTCAGTGGTCTTCACAGTGTGTACAGAATATCAGTATGACAATACGACACCCTCTGTCCTTAGACCCTCTGTCCTCAGACCCTCTGTCCTCAGACCCTCTGTCATTACACCCTCTGTCCTCAGACCCTCTGTCCT
Organism: Champsocephalus esox; assembly: GCA_036324585.1. Taxonomy (NCBI): domain Eukaryota; kingdom Metazoa; phylum Chordata; class Actinopteri; order Perciformes; family Channichthyidae; genus Champsocephalus; species Champsocephalus esox. The sequence goes on from CM070490.1 coordinate 3,039,849, forward strand.
CAGACCCTCTGTCCTCAGACCCTCTGTCCTTAGACCCTCTGTCCTCAGACCCTCTGTCCTTACACCCTCTGTCCTCAGACCCTCTGTCCTCAGACCCTCTGTCCTTAGACCTTCTGTCCTTAGACCCTCTGTCCTCAGACCCTCTGTCCTCAGACCCTCTGTCCTCAGACCCTCTGTCCTCAGACCCTCTGTCATTACACCCTCTGTCCTCAGACCCTCTGTCCTCAGACCCTCTGTCCTTAGACCCTCTGTCCTCAGACCCTCTGTCCTTACACCCTCTGTCCTCAGACCCTCTGTCCTCAGACCCTCTGTCCTTAGACCTTCTGTCCTTAGACCCTCTGTCCTCAGACCCTCTGTCCTTAGACCCTCTGTCCTCAGACCCTCTGTCCTTAGACCCTCTGTCCTTAGACCCTCACATCGTACAAGTAAAAAACTTCCAGAGAAAACCCACAGTTTAAAGGGAACATGGAGAACCCTCAGGAGAGCAGCAGAGGAGGATCCTCTCCAGGACGGACAGACGTGCAATAGATGCCATGTGTAAATTGAAAAGATAATACATTTGCAACATAGGTAGTCCAGATGTTTGAAATGCATGTGTGTATAATAGGAAGATGAATCCACGAGGATATCCATCAGGACCGATGATCCAGGACCACAGCCACGACTCAAGATCCAGGGCTCAGACCAGGACACAAGACCGCAGGATCATCCATGACTCCGGATCCCAGCGTATAGAGACACCACAAAGAAAGACATGTGGGGAAGCTGGGTTAATGGAACATGAGAGGACACAGGGACAGACAGAGAGAAGGAAGAAGTGAGATGTCCCCATGAGAGGACACAGGGACAGACAGAGAGAAGGAAGATGTCCCCATGAGAGGACACAGGGACAGACAGAGAGAATGAAGAAGGGAGATGTCCCCATGAGAGGACACAGGGACAGACAGAGAGAAGGAAGAAGTGAGATGTCCCCATGAGAGGACACAGGTATAGACAGAGAGAAGGAAGAAGTGAGATGTCCCCCGACAAACTAAGCCTATATCAGCAGAACTAGGGGCTGAATCTAATCAGCCCTAACTCTAAGCTTAATCACAGAGGAAGGTCTGAAGCGCACTCTTACAGCACCGGCAGATGGCGGCGCTGACAAAGTGTGCTTCCCGCAGCGAGACGATACTAATCGTTGGCTCATCGTGTTGATTCGGCCACAACAGAACAAAGAAACACAAACTCTCTCCAGAGGGGCAGGTCAGCCAAGAAGCCCAAACGGGCCGTTGCCCGGGCAACAATAGCCCGAGTTGTTTACTCACAGCCCGAATGCAGCATGGAGATCCGTGGCCAGCTGTGATCCTCTCCGATTAACTTGTGACGGGACTTCTGCAGCTACTCTCCAGCGAGCAAGGTTCTTATTAAATACCTCCGTCCCTCTCGTCACAACAAGACTCGACTCTGTGCAGAAAAACAACAACAACAACAAATGAAAATAACCTTGCTGGATAGCTTAGAATGAAACAAACAAACTATCTTCCATGGCCGGTTTACATAGCCTAGACAATCGAGGATAGGAATAAATAGAAATATATATATATAGCATGTATATATATATAAAATAACAATTTCATTATATGGATTCAACTTGTGCCCCCCAGTAGGGGCTTGGACTGGGAGCCGTAGACCAGGTCCCAGTTCACCTCCTGCCCTGCCGTGGTGCCTTTGAGCAAGGCACCGGACATCCCACCCACTCCCATTGCGCCCCGAGCGCCGTGCAATAGCTGCCCACTGCTCCTGGCACTAGCCTCCTGGTGCTAGACTCCTGGTGCTAGACTCCTGGTGCTAGACTCCTGGGGCTAGCCTCCTGGTGCTAGTGCTAGCCTCCTGGGCTAGCCTGGTGCTAGCCTCCTGGTGCTAGACTCCTACCAGACTCCTGGTGCTAGCCTCCTGGTGCTAGACTCCTACCAGACTCCTGGTGCTAGCCTCCTGGTGCTAGCCTCCTGGTGCTAGACTCCTGGTGCTAGCCTCCTGGTGCTAGACTCCTGGTGCTAGCCTCCTGGTGCTAGCCTCCTGGTGCCAGACTCCTGGTGCTAGCCTCCTGGTGCTAGCCTCCTGGTGCTAGACTCCTGGTGCTAGACTCCAGGTGCTAGACTCCTACCAGACTCCTGGTGCTAGCCTCCTGGTGCTAGCCTCCTGGTGCTAGACTCCTGGTGCTAGACTCCAGGTGCTAGCCTCCTGGTGCTAGCCTCCTGGTGCTAGACTCCTACCAGACTCCTGGTGCTAGCCTCCTGGTGCTAGCCTCCTGGTGCTAGACTCCTGGTGCTAGCCTCCTGGTGCTAGACTCCTGGTGCTAGCCTCCTGGTGCTAGCCTCCTGGTGCCAGACTCCTGGTGCTAGCCTCCTGGTGCTAGCCTCTTAGTGCTAGCCTCCTGGTGCTAGCCTCTTAGTGCTAGACTCCTGGTGCTAGGATGGGTTACAAGCAGAGAACACATGTCACTGTGTGCTGCATGTGAGACCATTAAAGAGGGTTTCATCCCGTCTATTCTATTCTATGATGTTGTCGAATGAACTCGCCCTCATCTCCTCCGCAGTGAGCATCCTCATAGCGCTGTTATGATGATGTTTATGCATTAGCGCTGATGCAAACAAGAGCAAACCAACACGTCTATTGTGAGTTAAACTGATGCTCGTGTGATTCTCTGCAAATTGTCAGAATCTGCATGCAGTGGCTGTTAACCTTTGCAAAGTTCCCTGAGCGATGTGTTGGAGTGTGTGTGAGAGTGTGTGAGAGTGTGTGAGAGTGTGTGTGAGTGTGTGTGTTGTGGTGTGTTTCAACGAGCAGCGGCCTCTTCTCCATCGTACTTTACGACTCACTTATTTATGCTAATGTGCACGGATACTGAAGGGCTTTGATTGGTTGTACTATGTTCTGCTTGTTCTTCATTTCAAAGGGAAGTCATTTTGTATCATATCGATGAAGAGATGATCTTATCTCCTTATTCACTTTTAATTAGGGTTGGGAACCGAAACACGGTTCCAGATGAGAACCGATAAGAAAATGCTGGGTACCGGGTACCCATACAAAGTACACCATTTCGGTTCTGCTTAACGGTTCCTAAACGCGGTAGAAGCCGCGGGGACCCGGTGGAATACAGGGCGGACCTGGAGAATCACAGAACGGCCGGCTCGGTTCGATGACGGCCGGCACCGCCCTTATTTTTTTAAACGGCATCATGTAAGTTGCGCAGAAAAGCGACAGAGGTCCACAGTTGCCCCGCAGCGAGGCTGCCCCGCCCCCCGTAGACAGTTCACGAGCTCAGTCACTTCATAACACCAAAGGAGGGTCGCGGGAAACGCTCTGAAGTGAGGCTCCACTACACTAACGGCCCGTCTACACTACAGCGTCGACAGCTCCAATCTGCCCATTCACTTTCAATGGGGTGACGTCACGTAGCCGCGCTTTTTCGCCGAACTGAATTGTGGGTAGCAGAGCGGTCCGTCCGCGTCTCCGGCAGAAGTGAACATGTCAACTTTGCGCCTGAACCCGAGTAGCCAGCGCCAGCCAATCAAATCCCGTTTCTGAAAATCTGACAGCTGAAGCCGTAGCCAATCAAACCGCGTCTAAGCTGGGAGAGATATCCCGCCTTTCATTTCTATATTTAAAAAAAAGTCGGAGGAGAAACTAACTATCGCCGTAGCGAACACCCGGTTGTGTATGACCAGACCCTCTTCACCTACCGGGACACAAACCGGAGGAACCAGCATGGAGGGAGGGTGGCAGAGACAGTGGGGGAAACTGGTAGGGTTTCGCCTGTTTTGGGGAGTTTATATATATACTATATATTGCTCGCATACAATCCCCGGGGTTTTTGCTCTGTACATCGGGGGCGGGAGATTCATGTGATTGGTTGTTGGTCGTGTTGCTTGAATAAAATCCCCAAGCTCCAGACACGCCCAGCTCCAAGCTGTCTCTGAAGCCGTAGTGTGGACGCTCCGTGAGAAAGAGAAAGACGAGGCACAGTGTAATGCCTGTTAACAGCTCGCCACAGGCTCAGCTCAGTTCAAATAAACCAGCTATTGTGCAATACGTTTGTTTGTACATGTATATTTTGTATTTGTAACAATTTCAGTTAAAACTTAAAAGAATAAAGATATTTTTGTTAAACGTTTGACCTCTTTCTTTTACAATTTTGGAATCGAAACGGGGAATGGATAAGAACCGGAACCGATAAGAACCGGAATCGATAAGAACCGGAACCGATAAGAACCGGAATCGATAAGAACCGGAATCGATAAGAACCGGAACCGATAAGAACCGGAATCGATAAGAACCGGAACCGATAAGAACCGAGAACACGATAAGAACCGGAATCGATAAGAACCGGAACCGATAAGAACCGGAATCGATAAGAACCGGAACCGATAAGAACCGGAATCGATAAGAACCGGAATCGATAAGAACCGGAACCGATAAGAACCGGAATCGATAAGAACCGGAACCGATAAGAACCGGAACCGATAAGAACCGGAATCGATAAGAACCGGAACCGATAAGAACCGGAATCGATAAGAACCGGAACCGATAAGAACCGGAACCGATAAGAACCGGAACCGATAAGAACCGGAACCGATAAGAACCGGAATCGATAAGAACCGGAATCGATAAGAACCGGAACCGATAAGAACCGGAATCGATAAGAACCGGAATCGATAAGAACCGGAACCGATAAGAACCGGAACCGATAAGCAGAATCGGAACCGATACATTTCAAACGATACCCATCCCTACTTTTAATCTACATCATGCAGTTTCAGTTTTATGGAGATTTTTAGAAATATATTTTCTAATTTCTTTGACATGTTTTACATATTTTCTAGAAATATTTTGAAAAATATTTTAGACTTTTTTAAGACATATTTCTGGCCTTTCTTAGACATTGTCCAAAACAAATTGTAAACATTTTCCAGCCAACATTTCCCACACATCATTCCGCTGTAGAGGATTGTACCTCCTTTATTCACTGTTGGCTAGTTTCATCGACAGCGTGCAGCTTCAGGGGGAATGTCTGTCATGTTGACGTTCCTCCGACCGGTTGTTATTCATGTTCAGCAGCAGCGGGAGGTTTTTCAGGATCATCGAACCCCTCGATGCTTCACAGAGCGAAGTCTCTCCCTCAGGAGTCTGGCTTCAGCGCTGTGCTACCTTCAGAGAGCAGAGCCTGCAGGAAGGTCAGCAGTTCCTTCTTCCTGTGATTCAGCACGATCAACCTGCTCAGTGTGGGTGTGATGTTCCACATGATTCATGCACAACATCTCACTTTGATTACTTGCAGGTAAAGAGAGATGCAAGAAAAACCTGAGCATTAAGTCAGGACTTTAGCCCCTGAAATATTTGGTTAACACAAGCTGAGGAGATTTGAGTTCTACCACGTTAAAAATGTATCGAAATGAGACGACTAAACGCCATCACGCCCAACATTAGCTGCAAGTCATGTGACCGTGCTGTAGTTCCTTTATAGCCCAACATTAGCCTCCTTTAGCTTAGCGGTGGTGACGTGAAGTCATGTGACCGTGCTGTAGTTCCTCTATAGCCCAACATTAGCCTCCTTTACCTTAGCGGTGGTGACGTGAAGTCATGTGACCGTGCTGTAGTTCCTTTATAGCCCAACATTAGCCCCTTTAGCTTAGCGGTGGTGACGTGAAGTCATGTGACCGTGCTGTAGTTCCATTATAGCCCAACATTAGCCACATTTAGCTTAGCGATGGTGACGTGAAGTCATGTGACCGTGCTGTAGTTCCTCTATAGCCCAACATTAGCCTCCTTTACCTTAGCGGTGGTGACGTGAAGTCATGTGACCGTGCTGTAGTTCCTTTATAGCCCAACATTAGCCTCCTTTAGCTTAGCGGTGGTGACGTGAAGTCATGTGACCGTGCTGTAGTTCCGCTATAGCCCAACATTAGCCTCCTTTACCTTAGCGGTGGTGACGTGAAGTCATGTGACCGTGCTGTAGTTCCTTTATAGCCCAACATTAGCCTCCTTTAGCTTAGCGGTGGTGACGTGAAGTCATGTGACCGTGCTGTAGTTCCTCTATAGCCCAACATTAGCCTCCTTTAGCTTAGCGATGGTGACGTGAAGTCATGTGACCGTGCTGTAGTTCCTCTATAGCCCAACATTAGCCTCCTTTACCTTAGCGGTGGTGACGTGAAGTCATGTGACCGTGCTGTAGTTCCTTTATAGCCCAACATTAGCCTCCTTTAGCTTAGCGGTGGTGACGTGAAGTCATGTGACCGTGCTGTAGTTCCTTTATAGCCCAACATTAGCCACATTTAGCTTAGCGATGGTGACGTGAAGTCATGTGACCGTGCTGTAGTTCCTCTATAGCCCAACATTAGCCTCCTTTACCTTAGCGGTGGTGACGTGAAGTCATGTGACCGTGCTGTAGTTCCTTTATAGCCCAACATTAGCCTCCTTTAGCTTAGCGGTGGTGACGTGAAGTCATGTGACCGTGCTGTAGTTCCTTTATAGCCCAACATTAGCCACCTTTAGCTAGCGTGGTGAGTGAAGTCATGTGACCGTGCTGTAGTTCCTTTATAGCCCAACATTAGCCACCTTTAGCTTAGCGGTGTGACGTGAAGTCATGTGACCGTGCTGTAGTTCCTCTATAGCCCAACATTAGCCCCTTTAGCTTAGCGTGGTGACGTGAAGTCATGTGACCGTGCTGTAGTTCCTTTATAGCCCAACATTAGCCACCTTTAGCTTAGCGGTGGTGACGTGAAGTCATGTGACCGTGCTGTAGTTCCTTTATAGCCCAACATTAGCCTCTTTTAGCTTAGCGGTGGTGACGTGAAGTCATGTGACCGTGCTGTAGTTCCTCTATAGCCCAACATTAGCCACATTTAGCTTAGCGGTGGCGTTATATTATTTATAACTGGAATCATATGTTTAAAATAGAGTTTGTATTGTAATCGCTGGACAAAGAAATTGCAATAAATCCTTTGTTTCTAAAGTGCAGTTTTCTAAAATGAAGTCTTCAGTTCCAGTTTATAAAATATTAAATGTTTTTTTCTCATCTTCTGTCTCGGTAAAGCTTTTATTGATCATAAAAATGATAATGGATGTAACTATTACCTGCAGTCTGGACTTTTTATTAGAGGGAAGTGAGAAATGGACAGAGAGATTTGTATTGAGCACAGCTGAAGGACACAGCTAAAGGACACAGCTGAAGGACACAGCTAAAGGACACAGCTGAAGGACACAGCTGAAGGACACAGCTGAAGGACACACCTGAAGGACACAGCTGAAGGACACAGCTGAAAGACACAGCTGAAGGACACAGCTGAAGGACACAGCTGAAGGACACAGCTGAAGGACACAGCTGAAGGACACAGCTGAAGGACACAGCTGAAGGACACAGCTGAAGGACACACCTAAAGGACACACCTGAAGGACACAGCTGAAGGACACAGCTGAAGGACACAGCTGAAGGACACAGCTGAAGGACACAGCTGAAGGACACAGCTGAAGGACACAGCTGAAGGATATCAGAGGATGTGAGCTCACATCAGATGAAGTCTCGCTGAGGTCAGCAGAGGTCGCGCCCTTTGTTTTTTATTCTGGTTTTATTTTCAATTTACAGTTTAATTCAAATGGATCCTCTTCGTCTTCATCATCATCATCATCATCATCATCATCATCATCATCATCATCATCATCATCATCATCATCATCACGTCATCACTTTCTGAACAGCAGAGGGACAGATCTGTAGAAGAGTACATACAACCAAAGTAGAAGTACTCAGATCTTGTGCTTTAGTAAAAGTAGAAGTACTCAGATCTTGTTCTTGAGTAAAAGTAGAAGTACTCATATCTTGTTCTTGAGTAAAGTAGAAGTACTCAGATCTTGTACTTGAGTAAAGTAGAAGTACTCAGATCTTGTACTTGAGTAAAAGTAGAAGTACTCAGATCTTGTACTTGAGTACAAAGTAGAAGTACTCAGGTCTTGTACTTGAGTAAAGTAGAAGTACTCAGATCTTGTTCTTGAGTAAAAGTAGAAGTACTCAGATCTTGTACTTGAGTAAAGTAGAAGTACTCAGATCTTGTTCTTGAGTAAAGTAGAAGTACTCATATCTTGTTCTTGAGTAAAGTAGAAGTACTCAGATCTTGTACTTGAGTAAAGTAGAAGTACTCAGATCTTGTACTTGAGTAAAAGTAGAAGTACTCAGATCTTGTACTTGAGTAAAAGTAGAAGTACTCAGATCTTGTACTTGAGTAAAGTAGAAGTACTCAGATCTTGTACTTGAGTAAAAGTAGAAGTACTCAGATCTTGTACTTGAGTAAAAGTAGAAGTACTCAGATCTTGTTCTTGAGTAAAAGTAGAAGTACTCAGATCTTGTTCTTGAGTAAAGTAGAAGTACTCAGATCTTGTACTTGAGTAAAAGTAGAAGTACTCAGATCTTGTACTTGAGTAAAAGTAGAAGTACTCAGATCTTGTACTTGAGTACAAGTAGAAGTACTCAGTCTTGTACTTGAGTAAAGTAGAAGTACTCAGTCTTGTACTTGAGTACAAGTAGAAGTACTCAGTCTTGTACTTGAGTAAAAGTAGAAGTACTCAGGTCTTGCACTTGAGTAAAAGTAGAAGTACTCAGATCTTGTACTTGAGTACAAGTAGAAGTACTCAGTCTTGTACTTGAGTAAAGTAGAAGTACTCAGATCTTGTTCTTGAGTAAAAGTAGAAGTACTCAGATCTTGTACTTGAGTAAAGTAGAAGTACTCAGATCTTGTTCTTGAGTAAAGTAGAAGTACTCATATCTTGTCTTGAGTAAAGTAGAAGTACTCAGATCTTGTACTTGAGTAAAGTAGAAGTACTCAGATCTTGTACTTGAGTAAAAGTAGAAGTACTCAGATCTGTACTTGAGTACAAGTAGAAGTACTCAGTCTTGTACTTGAGTAAAGTAGAAGTACTCAGATCTTGTACTTGAGTAAAAG
>CM070490.1:3053823-3096565 GCA_036324585.1 Champsocephalus esox
GTGTGTGTGTGTGTGTGTGTGTGTGTGTGTGTGCGCGTGTGTGTGAGATTGAGAGATGACCGATGAGATAATAAAAATGAAAAATAAGATTCCGTAAGTAAAATTAAAAACTATATATATATATATATATATATCTGTAATAACGGTATTCATATTACTAATACAGATACACCTATTTCAAATAGAGGAATACATATTTATACAATTACTGTCCAGATAAAACTGAAACGTTGACTTTAATTAAATGCATTCTGTCAACAGATTTCCAGCATCAGGTCAGAACGAAGCAATAATATTACGTTGAACCATCTGTTGACTTAAAACATTGAACTCAAGTTTCAGTTCTACTTTTACTCAAGTACAAGATCTGAGTACTTCTACTTTTACTCAAGTACAAGATCTGAGTACTTCTACTTTTACTCAAGTACAAGATCTGAGTACTTCTACTTTTACTCAAGTACAAGATCTGAGTACTTCTACTTTTACTCAAGTACAAGATCTGAGTACTTCTACTTTTACTCAAGGACAAGATCTGAGTACTTCTACTTTTACTCAAGTACAAGATCTGAGTACTTCTACTTTCACTCAAGTACAAGATCTGAGTACTTCTACTTTTACTCAAGTACAAGATCTGAGTACTACTACTTTAACTCAAGTACAAGATCTGAGTACTTCTACTTTTACTCAAGTACAAGATCTGAGTACTTCTACTTTTACTCAAGAACAAGATCTGAGTACTTCTACTACTTTCACTCAAGTACAAGATCTGAGTACTTTACTTTTACTCAAGTACAAGATCTGAGTTCTTCTACTTTCACTCAAGTACAAGATCTGAGTACTTCTACTTTCACTCAAGTACAAGATCTGAGTACTTCTACTTTCACTCAAGTACAAGATCTGAGTACTTCTACTATCACTCAAGTACAAGATCTGAGTACTTCTACTTTAACTCAAGTACAAGATCTGAGTACTTCTACTTTTACTCAAGTACAAGTTCTGAGTACTTCTACTTTTACTCAAGTACAAGTTCTGAGTACTTCTATTTTTACTAAAATACGAGTTCTGAGTACTTCTACTTGTACTCAAGTACAAGTTCTGAGTACTTCTGCTTTTGCTCAAGTGTAAGATCTGAATACTTGTACATAACGTAACGAGAGCCATCGTGTCCCCTGTTGCTCTGCAGCCCGATGCCCGGGGCCTGTGACGCGTCCAGGCGACGGCGTTCGGATGGAGACGCAGATGGAAAACGATGTGTGGAACCTTTCCTCCACAAACTCCACCCTCCGGAGGAACGGCTCGAACCCGGCTCTCCAGTGGGGCCTCGCCGTGACGCTGACTCTCATAACGCTCGCCACGACGCTCTCCAACGCCTTCGTCATCGCCACCATCTATCTGTCCAGAAAGCTCCACACGCCGGCGAATGTTCTCATCGCCTCGCTGGCCGTCACCGACCTCCTGGTGTCCATGCTGGTGATGCCGATCAGCGCGCTGTACACGGTGAGTGCCTCGTGGACCCTGGGCCAGGCGGTGTGCGACATCTGGCTGTCCTCAGACATCACCTGCTGCACCGCCTCCATCCTGCACCTGTGCGTCATCGCGCTGGATCGATACTGGGCCATTACCGACGCCGTGGACTACTCCAAGAAGCGGACCATGGGTCGAGCGGCCGGGATGATCGCCACCGCCTGGGTCATCGCCATCTCCATCTCCCTGCCTCCTTTCTTCTGGCGCCAGGTGAGTGTGAAGAAGTACACATCCTTCACTCAAGTAGAAGCACACAGTTCCTTTACTCAAGTAGAAGTACACATCCTTCACTCAAGTCGAAGTACACATCCTTCACTCAAGTAGAAGTACACATCTTTCACTCAAGTAGAAGTACACATCCTTCACTCAAGTAGAAGTACACATCCTTCACTCAAGTAGAAGTACACATCCTTCTCTCAAGTAGAAGTACACATCCTTCACTCAAGTAGAAGTACACATCCTTCGCTCAAGTACAAGTACACGTCCTTCACTCAAGTACTGTAGAAGTACACATCCTTCACTCAAGTAGAAGTACACATCCTTCACTCAAGTAAAAGTACACATCCTTCACTCAAGTAGAAGTACACATCTTTCACTCAAGTAGAAGTACACATCTTTCACTCAAGTAGAAGTACACATCCTTCACTCAAGTAGAAGTACACATCCTTCACTCAAGTAGAAGTACACATCCTTCACTCAAGTAGAAGTACACATCCTTCACTCAAGTATAAGTACACATCCTTCACTCAAGTAGAAGTACACATCCTTCACTCAAGTCGAAGTACACATATCCTTCACTCAAGTAGAAGTACACAGTTGCTTTACTCAAGTAGAAGTACACGTCCTTCACTCAAGTACTGTAGAAGTACACATCCTTCACTCAAGTAGAAGTACACATCCTTCACTCAAGTAGAAGTACACATCATTCACTCAAGTAGAAGTACACATCCTTCACTCAAGTAGAAGTACACATCATTCACTCAAGTAGAAGTACACATCCTTCACTCAAGTAGAAGTACACATCCTTCACTCAAGTAGAAGTACACACATCCTTCACTCAAGAAGAAGTACACATCCTTCACTCAAGTAGAAGTACACACATCCTTCACTCAAGTAGAAGTACACATCCTTCACTCAAGTAGAAGTACACATCCTTCACTCAAGTAGAAGTACACACATCCTTCACTCAAGTAGAAGTACACACATCCTTCACTCAAGTAGAAGTACACACATCCTTCACTCAAGTAGAAGTACACACATCCTTCACTCAAGTAGAAGTACACATCCTTCACTCAAGTAGAAGTACACATCCTTCACTCAAGTAGAAGTACACACATCCTTCACTCAAGTAGAAGTACACATCCTTCACTCAAGTAGAAGTACACATCCTTCACTCAAGTAGAAGTACACAGTTCCTTTACTCAAGTAGAAGTACACATCCTTCACTCAAGTAGAAGTACACATCCTTCACTCAAGTAGAAGTACACATCCTTCACTCAAGTAGAAGTACACATATTTCACTCAAGTAGAAGTACACATATTTCACTCAAGTAGAAGTACACACATCCTTCACTCAAGTAGAAGTACACACATCCTTCACTCAAGTAGAAGTACACCGTTCCTTTACTCAAGTAGAAGTACACAATTCCTTTACTCAAGTAGAAGTACACACATCCTTCACTCAAGTAGAAGTACACATCCTTCACTCAAGTAGAAATACACAGTTCCTTTACTCAAGTAGAAGTACACAGTTCCTTTACTCAAGTAGAAGTACACACATCCTTCACTCAAGTAGTGGGTTCAACAAGTGAGAAGTAGAAAGTACAGGTATTTGAGTTCAACATGTAAGAAGTAGAAAGTACAGGTATTTGAGTTCAACATGTAAGAAGTAGAAAGTACAGGTATTTGAGTTCAACATGTAGGAAGTAGAAAGTACAGGTATTTGAGTTCAACATGTAAGAAGTAGAAAGTACAGGTATTTGAGTTCAACATGTAAGAAGTAGAAAGTACAGGTATTTCAGTTCAACATGTAAGAAGTAGAAAGTACAGGTATTTGTGTTCAACATGTAAGAAGTAGAAAGTACAGGTATTCGAGTTCAATATGTAAGAAGTAGAAAGTACAGGTATTTGAGTTCAACATGTAAGAAGTAGAAAGTATAGGTATTTGAGTTCAACATGTAAGAAGTAGAAAGTATAGGTATTTGAGTTCAACATGTAAGAAGTAGAAAGTACAGGTATTTGTGTTCAACATGTAAGAAGTAGAAAGTACAGGTATTTGAGTTCAACATGTAGGAAGTAGAAAGTACAGGTATTTGTGTTCAACATGTAGGAAGTAGAAAGTACAGGTATTTGTGTTCAACATGTAAGAAGTAAAAGTACAGGTATTTGTGTTCAACATGTAAGAAGTAGAAAGTACAGGTATTTGTGTTCAACAAGTAAGAAGTAGAAAGTACAGGTATTTGAGTTCAACATGTAAGAAGTAGAAAGTACAGGTATTTGTGTTCAACAAGTAAGAAGTAGAAAGTACAGGTATTTGAGTTCAACATGTAAGAAGTAGAAAGTACAGGTATTTGTGTTCAACGTGTAAGAAGTAGAAAGTACAGGTATTTGAGTTCAACATATAAGAAGTAGAAAGTACAGGTATTTGTGTTCAACATGTAAGAAGTAGAAAGTACAGGTATTTGAGTTCAACATGAGAGAAGTAGAAAGTACAGGTATTTTTGTTCAACATGTAAGAAGTAGAAAGTACAGGTATTTGTGTTCAACATGTAAGAAGTAGAAAGTACAGGTATTTGAGTTCAACATATAAGAAGTAGAAAGTACAGGTATTTGTGTTCAACATTTAAGAAGTAGAAAGTACAGGTATTTGAGTTCAACATGAGAGAAGTAGAAAGTACAGGTATTTTGTTCAACATGTAAGAAGTAGAAAGTACAGGTATTTGGGTTCAACATGTAAGAAGTAGAAAGTACAGGTATTTGAGTTCAACATGTAAGAAGTAGAAAGTACAGGTATTTGTGTTCAACAAGTAAGAAGTAGAAAGTACAGGTATTTGAGTTCAACATGTAAGAAGTAGAAAGTACAGGTATTTGTGTTCAACGTGTAAGAAGTAGAAAGTACAGGTATTTGAGTTCAACATATAAGAAGTAGAAAGTACAGGTATTTGTGTTCAACATGTAAGAAGTAGAAAGTACAGGTATTTGAGTTCAACATGAGAGAAGTAGAAAGTACAGGTATTTTTGTTCAACATGTAAGAAGTAGAAAGTACAGGTATTTGTGTTCAACATGTAAGAAGTAGAAAGTACAGGTATTTGAGTTCAACATGTAAGAAGTAGAAAGTACAGGTATTTGTGTTCAACATTTAAGAAGTAGAAAGTACAGGTATTTGAGTTCAACATGAGAGAAGTAGAAAGTACAGGTATTTTTGTTCAACATGTAAGAAGTAGAAAGTACAGGTATTTGGGTTCAACATGTAAGAAGTAGAAAGTATTTGTGAAGTATTTGTACTCCACTACTTCCCACCTCTGGTCTCAAATATATACAAATATATAAAAAACATGTCGATGATGTGTTTTGCTCAAAACACCAAACAGATCATGCACTTTAAAATCCCTCATATCTGTTTCAGCCCTGTTACTGAAGTGCTGATTCTGGGTCAGTAGCTTCAAATTTGAACCCGATGTGTCAAATCTGGATCAGCTCCGTTGTTCCCCCTTTTTAGAGATGTGGGTACGGGGGAAAAGAGAGAGGGGTTATTTCTGACACTTTGAGAGTCTCCTGACACACGGGAGACACACTGGGGACACATGGGGACACACGGGGGACACACTGGGGACACATGAGGACACACGGGGGACACACCGGAGAGACACACGTGGGACACACGGGGACACACACCGGACACACACGGGGATGACACGGGGGACACACAGGGGACACACACCGGGTGACACGGGGGACACACCGGGGACATACCGGGAGATACGGGGGACACACCGGACACACACACCGGACACACACACCGGGACACACACGGGGGGCACACCGGGGAGACACTGGGGACACACCGGGGGGGGACCGTGGACACACCGGGACACACACCAGGGACACACACCGGGGACACACCGGGAGAGACGGGGGACACACCAGACACACACACCGGACACACACAGGGACACACCGGACACACACACCGGACACACCGGGGAGACACTGGGGACACACCGGGGAGACACTGGGGACACACCGGGGACACACCGGGGAGACACCAGGGACACACACCGTGGACACATGGGGGACACACAGGGGACACACCGTGGAGACACTGGGGACACACCGTGACACACGGGACACACACGGGGACACACAGGGGACACACCTGACACACACACCGGGGACACACGGGGGAGACACTGGAGACACACCGGACACACACACCGGGGGGGGACACACCGGACACACCGTGGACACACCGGAGACACACCGGGGACACACGTGGGATACACCGGAGACACACGGGGGACACACACGGGGGACACACACACCGGGAGACACGGGACCACACCGGGGACACATACCGGGAGATACGGGGGACACACCGGACACACACACCGGACACACACACCGGACACACACGGGGGGCACACCGGGGAGACACTGGGGACACACCGGGGGGGGGGCCGTGGACACACCGGGACACACACCAGGGACACACACCGGGGACACACCGGGAGAGACGGGGGGGGGACACCAGACACACACACCGGACACACACAGGGACACACCGGACACACACCGGGGAGACACACCGGGGAGACACCAGGGACACACACCGTGGACACACAGGGGACACACCGTGGACACACTGGGGACACACCGTGGACACACACCAGGGACACACCTGACACACACACACCGGGGACACACGGGGGAGACACGGGAGACACAC
The DNA here is from genome assembly GCA_036324585.1 of Champsocephalus esox. Lineage (NCBI taxonomy): Eukaryota > Metazoa > Chordata > Actinopteri > Perciformes > Channichthyidae > Champsocephalus > Champsocephalus esox. The sequence goes on from CM070490.1 coordinate 3,060,294, forward strand.
CGGACACACACACCGGGGGGGGGACACACCGGACACACGGGGGACACACCGGGGACACATATTAGAGAAGACATCAGAAGGTGCATGTTGACAGCAGACCTGACGCCGTGTCCCCCCCCCGTGCAGGTGAAGGTGGAGGAGGAGGTGACGAGCTGTAACGTCAACACGGACCACATCTTCTACACCATCTACTCCACCTTCGGGGCGTTCTACATCCCGACGCTGCTGCTCATCGCGCTCTACGGGCGGATCTACGTGGAAGCCCGGAAGCTAATCCTCAAGCAGTCGAGCAACAGCAAGAAGCCCGGGAAGAGACTCACGTCGGCCCACCTCATCACCGACTCTCCCGGGTCGGTGGCCTCCGGCACGTCTCTGACCTACGGGACGAACGACGCCTCCTCCTGCGACACGGCCGTGCATCAAGTGAAGGTCACGCTGTCCGACGCGCTGCTGGAGAAGAAGCGAATCTCCGCGGCCCGCGAGCGGAAAGCCACCAAGACGCTGGGCATCATTCTGGGCGCGTACATCGTGTGCTGGCTGCCGTTCTTCATCTACACCCTGGTCGTGTCCGCCTGCGAGTCCTGTTTCCACCCGGGGCTCTTCGACATCTTCACCTGGCTGGGGTACCTCAACTCTCTGATCAACCCCATCATCTACACCATGTCCAACGAGGACTTCAAACGCGCCTTCCACAAACTGATCCGGCTCAGGTGCTGCCGGGCGTGAAAGCAGCCACGCTCTGAGACAACTGACACGAGGCCGTCCAATGGGTGCGTACGAAGACAAGGCGCTGCACGAAAGAGAAATTAAAAGACTTGGAATAAACAATCCAAAATGTAAGCATCTCAAAAGATAAAATCGCATTAAAGAAGTAATGAGGAAATACAGACTTGGGAGTTTAAGAGCAAGAGAAGCTGAAACGAAATGTATGACGTCAACAAATCGAAGTCAGCGTTTCAGTGGCGGCCATCTTTGCAGGAGAGCTCGTACGCGTCAGCGTTTCCCGGTTTTGCCAACAATCAGAAAGTACGCGTGAAATATAAATACCGTTTTGCTCGATACACCTCAAAGGGGGTAAGACGTCTAGCATCTGTGTCCAACACACATTATCTAAAGATGATGTGTTGCTTTTGGAATTGTGGGAATAATTATAACATATATTATTATATTAAACTAAATTGATGGCACGTTCCTATTCCTACACTCTGAGTACTTCTACTCTTACTCAAGTACATGATCTGAGTACTTCTAATTTAACTCAAGTACAAGTTCTGAGTACTTCTACTTTTACTCAAGTACATGATCTGAGTACTTCTTTTACTCAAGTACAAGATCTGAGTACTTCTACTTTTACTCAAGTACAAGATCTGAGTACTTCTACTTTACTCAAGTACAAGATCTGAGTACTTCTACTTTACTCAAGTACAAGATCTGAGTACTTCTACTTTTACTCAAGTACAAGATCTGAGTACTTCTACTTTACTCAAGTACAAGATCTGAGTACTTCTACTTTACTCAAGTACAAGATCTGAGTACTTCTACTTTTACTCAAGTACAAGATCTGAGTACTTCTACTTTTACTCAAGTACAAGATCTGAGTACTTCTACTTTTACTCAAGTACAAGATCTGAGTACTTCTACTTTACTCAAGTACAAGATCTGAGTACTTCTACTTTACTCAAGTACAAGATCTGAGTACTTCTTCCACCTCTGCTAGCGACCATGTTTACTTTTGATTTAAAAGATGACGCCTCCTCCGCCCGCTGTCCACGTTGCGTTCGCTAGTATCTTCAAAGATGGCCGCCTTGTTGTTGTTGACGTCCCATTCCCATAATGCAGTATTTCCCCCGAGGACGCCGACATGTACAATGGATGGACCTGCCTCCGATGGCCCCACTGGATTAAAACGCTGACCTTGTGGCGCTGCAGGCGGATGTTTGAGCTCGCCGTGGAGCAGATGCTAATGTTGCTAGATGCTAATGTTGCTAGATGCTAATGTTGCTAACGCAGGAAGCCCACAGACTGTCTTTGCCATAATGAGTTTGAGAGTCAACAGTCGTTGGCTTGTAAGCACAAACAGATTAGCGCTAAGCTAACAACGAGCCCCACGGGCAAAAAATAAGATGTGTGTTTGTTTCCCCGTCTCAATAAGGGGAAGTTCTGGTGCCTACAACGACTTTCTGTTCCTCAGGTGTGCCTGGCCTCCATGGAAACCAGAGGATTTCAGTTTGAGAAAGACACACAGGTTCCGCCAGTGTTTGTGTTTTCATTTTCTGTTGTTGAGTTATTTTGCTAATGGATTAATCCAAATGATTGGTATAAAATGTCAGAAAATAGAAAAAAGGCTTTCATTGTCTTGTTCTTGTCGATGCGAAACACTTTGATGTAAAACTGAGAAATCTCACTTAAAAACAGCATTTTCTGACATTTCTTTGCAAGGATTAATCGATTAATCAAAAACATAATAATAAGGGATTATGTTTTCTGTGGATCAGCTTTAGTCGACTTTAAACGAGGCTCCAAACCGAGTGTAAATCCCTGTGAATGTTGCTCGGAGAAAACTGTAAGATAGTGAGGGAATGAAGAGCCAGTGTTGTGAAATCTACCAGACCTCTCGTTAAGGATTTTTTAATTGTTGATATTAGCTTTGATGTTCCATTTCATGTCAGGCTAAACAAATGCAACTCCAAATCCAGAGGGACAGGGTTCCTACGGCCATTTCTTATTCATTTTTGTATGTTTAAAGCCTCTGGGAAAATGTCATGGTATTCTGATCAAACCCAGCATTTATCCTCCCATCAAACCGGCTAAATGTCAAGCGGCTGCTGATCCTCGAAAAGGAATATGTTTAGGGGGATACATCACGCTGTAGAAAGTCCCTTTGCTTACAGCTTTACAACCTGAAATGATAAACACATGGTGAGTGAACATTACCATTATGCAATTAGCATCGACATAATTGGATTTTCATTTGTTTTTACGCCGAAAAACGTGTTAAATTGAAGAGCTTTACATTTATTTGCTCTTGCCATTGAGGAGAAAGCATTTGGCTATCATGTAAGGCAATAACATTACAAACAATACTATTTAAATGTTAAAATAACGTTAATATAATACGGTTTTGAAAGCTTTGGGATTGCTGGCTATGACGAGTGTAATCTCAACAATACCTGTAGGAACCCTGTCCCGGTAATGTATAGGAATCATTTTGGAAAATAAGTTTATTCGCTTTCTTGCTGAGAAATATACGTGACAATGGATACTACTCCTATATCTCTGGCGCCTACATTTCCCATCATGCAACTCAGCTGCTGACATCGATGGAGAATGTTTATCATCGTAGACTCCCTATGGAGACATTAGAAGCTTTGTATGGCTATTAAAACATGTTTCATAATTTTAACACCATAAAAACAACCTGAAGAACCTTGTTAAATATAGGGCTACAGACAGTTATCCTAGCTTAGCATAATGACTGGAAACAAAGGGAAACAGCTAGCATGACTCTAGAGGCTACAACGTTTTAAAAAGGAGGTGGAATTGCAAACCCCTCTAAATGTCAGTAACTTAAACGTATCTCCACTTTTGAATCTGTACACAAATGTAAACAACAACAAAATGTGAAGTTACAGCACGCAAAACCAAACAAAGACATTTGATTTCACGTTCAAATTTTGCACGAATTAAACAAATTAGTTCATTTTTTGGGCTTCGTAATCATTTTGAGCCACATTTCAAACTTTGGACAGAGCGAGGTTAGCTAGTGTTCCCTGTTTCCAATTGTAATGCTAAGCTACACTAAGCTCATATGAGCTAAGCTAAGCTAAGCTAAGCTAAGCTAACTGCCTGCTAGCTCTAGCACTATACTGAACATACTGAGTGGTGTAAATCATCAATCTGAAAGCCTTTACACACCTGGAGCATATCAAATAAACAATAAGAACATTTTGTTTTTGTGACGATTAAATGTTGAGCTTTTATTGTGAAAAGCTATAAAGGAAGTGGATCTGATTTCCTTTGTCACGGTTGAAGGAAGTAAATAAATGTTCCGTCTTAGTTTGGACTACATAACGTTGGCGTTGTTATTTGAAAATCCTTTTAAATACAATCTTTATGCACAACGTCATTGGTTGATGCTTTTATGTTATTATGTGGAAGCTCCAAACACACATTGCAACACATGTTTGCAGTGTAATATTGAAAGCATTTATTACCAAAGCAACAGTTTGAGTGCGATTTTGCACAGAAGACGCCCTGGTGTGTAAAGTCGTACGTCTCAGCAAGACAGCGAAATGAAAGGCGTATTCACCAATATAACCGACAAAACAACATGCATTTGTTATCAAAATGAAAAGGGAAAAACTGTCTGGGAATTCAAAACGCTGCTACTAAAAAGCTGCAGGGAGTTTGTTGCAGAAACCAAACCAAAAGACAGGAAGTCCTGCTGCTGTGTGCGTGCTCTTCAGCGGTCCTTCCTGACGCCGTGTTGGATGTCTGAGCCAAAGGACTCTGACGGAAAGCCTCTCTGTGTACAGTGCCGTCTGTCAATCCAGAGGAAGTTGCATTTCATTCTGCTGTAAAACGCTTCTGCACACATGGGCGATGCGCCGCTCCGAAGGATGAAATCCAACCTGCTTGGAGCACAAAAAAAAGCACTGCTGCTGCTGTTGTGAAAACTGAAAAAAAATATCAATAAAAAAGGTCTATGGTATCACGAGGTCGACGCTACTTTGCCCGCGTTCTCATTTCTCTCATCAAATGCCTTCATATTGTGAATCTGGGGGAACGCAGAGGTGGTACAAGTACACACATCCTTCACTCAAGTAGAAGTACTGACTAAACTTCTTTACTCAAGTAAAGAAGTATGGGCTTTGAAGTACCCATAGCTAGCAGCTGGTTTAAAGAGTACCTGACCTCCCTTTATATCAATAGAACAATAATGTCATCAGGGCCGACCCTAGACTTTTGGGGGCCCTGAGCGAGCTTTGGCTTGGGGGCCCCCCTCACTCTAGCGCGTTCTCACTACACACAACACGGAACCAGCTTTTGTCTTATGATGTTAGCATAAGCACACATATTGTATAAATAAGCATGTAAACACTGTGAACCTAACCTCCTCTAGTGGGGTCCTCATCTCCGCTAGGGGGGGTCCTCAGCTCCTCTAGGGGGGTCCGGGGGCATGCTCCCCGGGAAGATTATCTTTTTAAATGTTAAAGTTGAAAGGATCAATCTGGTGCACTTTGAGAGCAAAATGAAGAGATCTATGGATCCATCTCTCAGCACCAGATGAAACAGAGCTGGAAGCAGATTGACTTTTTCTTGTATTTTACAAATCCCTCCTCTTTTAAACTGTATTCTTGTTTTGTCATATAGTATTTCATAACTGTGTTTCATGTATTCTCTCTGGCTGTCCATCTCATAATGTTCACATAGAAACTAGCTGTCAATAGGAATATCATTCAGAAGAATTATAATTTCTTGCAAAAATCTGTCACAAAAAGAGGTTGCACATTTAAATGCAGGTGTTGTTATGGCAACGCCAGTGGCCAGACAGCCACAATTACTGCTGCAAATACGTTCAAACATGCTGTCGACACATACAGCAGTGGCGTGCCACCATTTAAGCTGACTCTTTCTCAGAAATACTGTCACATAACATCCATATATTTCAGTGCTAGGTTGATGCTAAGCTAACTATGAACACTTTAACTGACAGGACTCCGGATCAACTGTGTACTGTAAGGTAGCTTCTATCTTCATGTCGAACAGTAAGTCAACCTTTCCCAGAGAGCTTTCTTTGAAATCACCAGGTGACGCTAAAAAATACAACATTTAGATTGTATGACAAAGTGTGTATAATATATCTGGCTAGCTAAAGCTACTTGCTAACGGTTTAGCTAACCCCCGCGATTCAAAGCAACGTCAACGTAGCTATAATGTATGCTTTGCTTACATGTTCGCATAACTTGTAAGTTTACTGACATTTACATACCTTGTTCACCTGGCTCAGGTGGTGGCTCTGGGGTTGTTGTTGTTGTTGTTGTTGTTGTTGTTGTTGTTGTTGTTGTTGTTGTTGTTGTGTGTGAATTGTCGTCTTTTTGACGAACATTTTTTTTTCTTATGTCCATCTTCAAAAAGTCCGACTGACAGTTTAAACATTGTCTCAGCTCACAGGATAGGTACCTGTCAGCCAATAAGAGAGATGTTTATTTCCATTCAACTCATCTGGTTGGTCTGGTGCCTTGCCTCTGTTGCATTCACCGAACACGGGAAATTACAACCCTGCCGTCCTCTCCAGTGTCTTGATGACGTTCAGGTAAAGCACGGTTAATTGAGTCAATAATATAAGACATAACTTGAGAGTAGGCAATCTAGGCATATTAACAAAATTAAGTAAACATACTTATCACGGCGACAGTGTACTGAGATTATTAAAATTGTTATTATTATTTGTTTTCATTTTTTGCTAGAGGGCCCTAAGCTTATGTCGCTTAATGGGTCGGGACGGCTCTGAATGTCATTGTTAGCTAATGAATGTTTCCATGCTGAACAACGGTAACATGACAACATTTCCATGGTCCCTCTTCTTTAGAGAAGACCAGGAAGTGATGGATACACGGATCGTGTTCCAACCAATAGGCACGCAGTGACTCTAAAGAATAATGATCACGCACCAACACACATTCAGACTAAAGGAACCAGCTGTTTGGAGAATGAGAGAAGTAGAAAGTACAGGTATTTGTGTTCAACATGAGAGAAGTAGAAAGTACAGGTATTTGAGTTCAACATGTGAGAAGTAGAAAGTACAGGTATTTGAGTTCAACATGTAAGAAGTAGAAAGTACAGGTATTTGGGTTCAACATGTAAGAAGTACAAAGTACAGGTATTTGAGTTCAACATGTAAGAAGTACAAAGTACAGGTATTTGAGTTCAACATGTAAGAAGTAGAAAGTACAGGTATTTGAGTTCAACATGTGAGAAGTAGAAAGTACAGGTATTTGAGTTCAACATGTGAGAAGTAGAAAGTACAGGTATTTGTGTTCAACATGAAAGAAGTAGAAAGTACAGGTATTTGAGTTCAACATGTAAGAAGTACAAAGTACAGGTATTTGTGTTCAACATGTGAGAAGTAGAAAGTACAGGTATTTGAGTTCAACATGTAAGAAGTAGAAAGTACAGGTATTTGTGTTCAACATGTAAGAAGTAGAAAGTACAGGTATTTGAGTTCAACATGTAAGAAGTACAAAGTACAGGTATTTGAGTTCAACATGTAAGAAGTAGAAAGTACAGGTATTTGGGTTCAACATGTAAGAAGTAGAAAGTACAGGTATTTGAGTTCAACATGTAAGAAGTAGAAAGTACAGGTATTTGAGTTCAACATGTAGGAAGTAGAAAGTTCAGGTATTTGTGTTCAACATGTAAGAAGTAGAAAGTACAGGTATTTGAGTTCAACATGTAAGAAGTAAAAGTACAGGTATTTGAGTTCAACATGTAAAAAGTAGAAAGTACAGGTATTTGAGTTCAACATGTAAGAAGTAGAAAGTACAGGTATTTGAGTTCAACATGTAAGAAGTAGAAAGTACAGGTATTTGGTTCAACATGTAAGAAGTAGAAAGTACAGGTATTTGAGTTCAACATGTGAGAAGTAGAAAGTACAGGTATTTGAGTTCAACATGTAAGAAGTAGAAAGTACAGGTATTTGAGTTCAACATGTAAGAAGTAGAAAGTACAGGTATTTGGGTTCAACATGTAAGAAGTAGAAAGTACAGGTATTTGAGTTCAACATGTGAGAAGTAGAAAGTACAGGTATTTGAGTTCAACATGTAAGAAGTAGAAAGTACAGGTATTTGAGTTCAACATGTAAGAAGTAGAAAGTACAGGTATTTGAGTTCAACATGTAAGAAGTACAAAGTACAGGTATTTGAGTTCAACATGTGAGAAGTAGAAAGTACAGGTATTTGTGTTCAACATGTAAGAAGTAGAAAGTACAGGTATTTGAGTTCAACATGTAAGAAGTAGAAAGTACAGGTATTTGAGTTCAACATGTAAGAAGTAGAAAGTACAGGTATTTGGGTTCAACATGTAAGAAGTAGAAAGTACAGGTATTTGAGTTCAACATGTAAGAAGTAGAAAGTACAGGTATTTGAGTTCAACATGTAAGAAGTAGAAAGTACAGGTATTTGAGTTCAACATGTAAGAAGTAGAAAGTACAGGTATTTGGTTCAACATGTGAGAAGTAGAAAGTACAGGTATTTGAGTTCAACATGTAAGAAGTAGAAAGTACAGGTATTTGTGTTCAACATGTAAGAAGTAGAAAGTACAGGTATTTGAGTTCAACATGTAAGAAGTAGAAAGTACAGGTATTTGGGTTCAACATGTAAGAAGTAGAAAGTACAGGTATTTGAGTTCAACATGTAAGAAGTAGAAAGTACAGGTATTTGAGTTCAACATGTAAGAAGTAGAAAGTACAGGTATTTGTGTTCAACATGTAAGAAGTAGAAAGTACAGGTATTTGAGTTCAACATGTAAGAAGTACAAAGTACAGGTATTTGAGTTCAACATGTAAGAAGTAGAAAGTACAGGTATTTGGGTTCAACATGTAAGAAGTAGAAAGTACAGGTATTTGAGTTCAACATGTAAGAAGTAGAAAGTACAGGTATTTGGGTTCAACATGTAAGAAGTAGAAAGTACAGGTATTTGAGTTCAACATGTGAGAAGTAGAAAGTACAGGTATTTGAGTTCAACATGTAAGAAGTAGAAAGTACAGGTATTTGAGTTCAACATGTAAGAAGTAGAAAGTACAGGTATTTGAGTTCAACATGTAAGAAGTAGAAAGTACAGGTATTTGAGTTCAACATGTGAGAAGTAGAAAGTACAGGTATTTGAGTTCAACATGTAAGAAGTAGAAAGTACAGGTATTTGAGTTCAACATGTAAGAAGTAGAAAGTACAGGTATTTGAGTTCAACATGTAAGAAGTAGAAAGTACAGGTATTTGTGTTCAACATGTGAGAAGTAGAAAGTACAGGTATTTGTGTTCAACATGTAAGAAGTAGAAAGTACAGGTATTTGAGTTCAACATGTAAGAAGTAGAAAGTACAGGTATTTGAGTTCAACATGTAAGAAGTAGAAAGTACAGGTATTTGGGTTCAACATGTAAGAAGTAGAAAGTACAGGTATTTGAGTTCAACATGTAAGAAGTAGAAAGTACAGGTATTTGAGTTCAACATGTAAGAAGTAGAAAGTACAGGTATTTGAGTTCAACATGTAAGAAGTAGAAAGTACAGGTATTTGTGTTCAACATGTGAGAAGTAGAAAGTACAGGTATTTGAGTTCAACATGTAGAAGTAGAAAGTACAGGTATTTGTGTTCAACATGTAAGAAGTAGAAAGTACAGGTATTTGAGTTCAACATGTAAGAAGTAGAAAGTACAGGTATTTGAGTTCAACATGTAAGAAGTAGAAAGTACAGGTATTTGAGTTCAACATGTGAGAAGTAGAAAGTACAGGTATTTGGGTTCAACATGTAGAAAGTACAGGTATTTGTGTTCAACATGTAAGAAGTAGAAAGTACAGGTATTTGTGTTCAACATGTAAGAAGTAGAAAGTACAGGTATTTGGTTCAACATGTAAGAAGTAGAAAGTACAGGTATTTGAGTTCAACATGTAAGAAGTAGAAAGTACAGGTATTTGAGTTCAACATGTGAGAAGTAGAAAGTACAGGTATTTGTGTTCAACATGTAAGAAGTAGAAAGTACAGGTATTTGGGTTCAACATGTAAGAAGTAGAAAGTACAGGTATGTGGATTCAACATGTAAGAAGTAGAAAGTACAGGTATTTGAGTTCAACATGAGAGAAGTAGAAAGTACAGGTATTTGAGTTCAACATGTGAGAAGTAGAAAGTACAGGTATTTGAGTTCAACATGTAAGAAGTAGAAAGTACAGGTATTTGGGTTCAACATGTGAGAAGTAGAAAGTACAGGTATTTGAGTTCAACATGTGAGAAGTAGAAAGTACAGGTATTTGAGTTCAACATGTAAGAAGTAGAAAGTACAGGTATTTTTAAGATCAGTATTTGTACTCCACTACTTCCCACCTCTGCACGGCAGGGAAAGTGTTAACGTGTCTCATCAGAGTCAGAATCGTCTGTGATATCTGTTCTGATGGATCTGCAGCGTGACGGCGTTAACGGTTTAATTTAATTAACCACCAGGAGAAGATAATCTATCGAGGAGGAACATGTCAGTTATGAATGCCTAATGACACGAGCGGCCTTTTGCTGTTCCTGCTGCATATCTTAATCTTTCCATCCTCCTCCGTAAGGGGATTATATATTAACATGCAGAGCTCCGTGCACACACACTTTAATGAGCATGCGTGCAGAGTGAAGTGCAGTTTCTGCATTTGGGACGTGATGTGCTTGGTTTTAAAAGAGCACTTTAATGTACCAACTCAAAAGGCCTCAAATGAAAGGAACATATTTACAGTTTAAAGAAATGGGGAGGTTTAAGGTCACATTTCATAATTAAGGCTGGATCAAGAACAAGACCCGAGTACTTCTACTTTACTCAAGAACAAGATCTGAGTACTTATACTTTACTCAAGAACAAGATCTGAGTACTTCTACTTTTACTCAAGAACAAGATCCGAGTACTTCTACTTTTACTCAAGAACAAGATCTGAGTACTTCTACTTTGACTCAAGTACAAGATCTGAGTACTTCTACTATTACTCAAGAACAAGATCTGAGTACTTCTACTTTTACTCAAGTACAAGATCTGAGTACTTCTACTTTACTAAAGAACAAGATCTGAGTACTTCTACTTTACTAAAGAACATGATCTGAGTACTTCTACTTTACTAAAGAACAAGATCTGAGTACTTCTACTTTACTCAAGTACAAGACCTGAGTACTTCTACTTTTACTCAAGTACAAGATCTGAGTACTTCTACTTTTACTAAGAACAAGATCTGAGTACTTCTACTTTTACTCAAGTACAAGATCTGAGTACTTCTACTTTACTAAAGAACAAGATATGAGTACTTCTACCTTTACTCAAGAACACGATCTGAGTACTTCTACTTTACTCAAGTACAAGATCTGAGTACTTCTACTTTACTAAAGAACAAGATCTGAGTACTTCTACTTTTACTCAAGTACAAGATCTGAGTACTTCTACTTTTACTAAAGAACAAGATCTGAGTACTTCTACTTTTACTCAAGTACAAGATCTGAGTACTTCTACTTTACTAAAGAACAAGATATGAGTACTTCTACCTTTACTCAAGAACACGATCTGAGTACTTCTACTTTACTCAAGTACAAGATCTGAGTACTTCTACTTTACTAAAGAACAAGATATGAGTACTTCTACTTTTACTCAAGTACAAGATCTGAGTACTTCTACTTTCCAAATTCATTATAATGCTGATTGATTTCCGGGTTAGGAACGTATTCCACTCTCTTGAATCATCTTGAGAAGAAAGCGCTATAGCGCTGAAAAACCCAACAGGGAACCTTTTTAATGTCACCATAAAAGACGACTTTCAGAACATATAAGAGAATAGCTTCAGGTTTCTAAAGAAAAACAACATTATATAAAACTCGCTGCAGCAATTCTCGACTAAATGCGTTTTCTTTTGTCAAGGAAACGGGAGGAAATAGTGCTTTTGTTGGGGACAATTTTCAGCGGCGTATTAATCCACAGTTGGTGCTCTAGTGAGTGAGTGGTCATGGTGACGAAGGAACATGTCACTCAGTGAAACCTCGATGTGTTTTTAAATAGTTGTTGGACAACAGGAGCTCTTTGGCACAGACAGGCCCGGCCTGGCCATTGGGAGCACCGGGATCGTTTCCCGATGGCCAGGCCCGCTAAGTGGCCTGCTGGCCTGGGGATTTGTTGTATGTATTGTGAACGCAGCGCTGCGCAAATGTGGGTCTGACTCTGCCTCACAGAGGGTGACTGGCTGTCTCCATGATGTGTCCTGCCGACATGGCCACTTTCATACAGATCATACACTAATGCCCTCGATTGGTCTCTGTGTGTCATTCAAGCTCGAGAGGGTGTGTGTGTATGTGTGGCGCACTGGCGCAAGTGAGTGTGAAGCTGACCGATGAGCGGCCCGACCAAGCAAGGAGAAAGAGGCAGAGAATTCAAATGTAACCCGGTGTGGGCATTTATTACTCACAAACATGACACGGCCTCAATCTGCTGTTCACATGAGCACAGCCACCAGGATCTCACACACACTACCAGCCTTCACCAGACAGGAAACACAGAGCCTAAATACACACCCACTAATCAGCAATTAGACACAGATGGGGGCAGGGCCGGCCCTGACCAATTTGCCGCCCTAGGCAAGATTTTAGCTGGCGCAAAATGCAGACACTCACTATGATTTGCGCGTGCATGGTTGTGGCATGACCACAAAAACAAAGATATTGACACAAGATGTGTGCAACTGTATTTAGTTTAGTTTAGATTTAAGTGGCCCCCCCCCGCTTAAATCATGTTCAAATGGATAGGAAACTAAATACTCCTCTAGGGGGGTCCGGGGCAGCACCCCCGGAAGACTTTTTTTTATATTGAAGTTGAAGGCATCGATCTGGTGCACTTTGAGAGCAGCATGAGGAGATCTGGATACTCTCTCAGCACCAGATGAAACAGAACTGGAAGCAGATTTTCTTTTTCTTTATGGATATTTTACAAATCACTCTCCTTTCAAACTGTGTTCTTGTTTATTAATAACTACTTTTTGTACTGTCAGTATTTTATACCTGCTGTTCTCTTATTCTGTATAACTCTAATGATCATATAGAGGCGTGCCTTTGCCTCTCTGAGCTGAGGCTATCAGAGCCGCTCAGTCTGTCAGGAGAGAGCTCTCTAAAGCCCCGCGGCCGCTTACACAGTAAATTCCAATGTTAATAAAAGCACACAGAAGCTTTTTGATTTATTTGAAATGAACACAAACACCAAATTAAAACCTGTAATCGCACACTAAAACCATTATTTCATAAAAAAGAACAATTTCACATAAACCTCTGGTTTTTACTGGGACTGGCAGTTCAACTTGATTTGGGGGGGGTGTGCCACAGTTTATGGGTGCTGTACGCAATATAGGCGTAGTTCTGTTAGTATAAGATGATAAGATGTACTTTGTTGATCCAAAATCGGGAAATTGTGTTGTTATGAAATAAAAAAAAATATATATATATATTTTTTATTTCTAACTCAATTGTCGGCGCCCCCTATGGGTCGATGCGCCCTTAGCATTCGCCTATACTGCCGAGGGCCGGCCCTGGGTGGGGGGGACAACACAGGGCACCAGGTGAACATAATCAGGAGTAACAGAAAGAACGGGAGGGGGAACACTTTTCAAAATAAAAGACATGTGCAATATACAAGACAGAGAAAGCGCGCAGCGGTTACGTGTCGGCTATTGTTGTTGTTAGCATCTGGTGCTAGCTAGCTGCGCTAACGGATATAAGGAGCTGTTTCAACAACAAGGTGGAGGAGAGTCCTCTCCTGTCAGACTGAGAACTACAGCTCAGGTGAGGTAAAGGACTCTGCTGAGTGTTTACATAGTTAACTTAGTTCTCAGTGGGTCTCACGGTTTGGTCACCATTCACGTAAACACATATTACCATTTGAAGGGAGAGTGATTAGTAAAATGTGCATGAATAATAAAAGATAAAAAGTTAACTGGGTGAAAAAATATAAGATACACTTAAAAAACGTGTTGAGAGCTAAAACTAGTCTTTGCTGCTGCCTCAAAGAGGAGCAGGGGGAGAGGAGGAGAGGAGCGGGGAGAGGGGAGAGCAGGGGGGACAGGGAGAGCAGGGGGAGAGGAGGGAGACAGGTGAGGCTGATTCAGGAGCACAGACACTCACAACTATAAATGAACCAAAAACAAATAAATAAACACGTTTCAATGTTTTTTCATATTGGATATGGGATGTTATTGGTTTGGCCATGTTATTGTGATTTTATGATTATTTGAAATGTATACAGTTCTGTTTCATGTGGGTGTAGTCTCTTTAGTTCCCCCTCAAAGTGCACCAGATGGATGCATTAAGTCCAACATTAAAAAAAAATCTTACCGGGGGAGCATGCCCCCGGACCCCCCCTATAGGATTTGAGGTCCACCCCCACTTAAAATATGTTCACATGAATAGGTTCCTAAATAGATTTGCACATTTTTTTAAATAGTAACCCATTTCCATATGTTTATTTTTGGGTAGTAGATTTAGAGGGGCTATCACTACGGGCAGCACCGCTGTCAAAGATTGATAAATAGATCCAGCAAAATGGCACAAAAAACTGGAAGTGGCCTGGCTGGGTGTATAATTCCCGGCCTGACTTATTGTCCCAGTCCGGCCCTGGGCACAGAGGATATATCAGGCTGTGATTCACACACAATGTGTTGTTAAGATATATATTTGGGCTTCTTTCATGACGAAGTACCACTCCTGTCCTTTCATAAGAAAACCTTTCGGATGATTGTGAATCAGAGGAAAAAGCTCTGAGTGCTTTTTTTCATTCAGCTATATTATGAAAATGGTGGATATCCTACTTTACTCCCAAACTGTTTCAAATCAGTTTGATGGGGCAGAACATTTCAGAAATGACAGAGGCTATTTCAGAAATATCTTGAAACTTCCTGTTTGCAAAGTGCACATTCTATTTTGATATATTACGTGTTTTTATAGCCGCACAAAACACGCAAACCTGCACGTCGTCCTCACCCACCTGTTTGCATCCATCAAACCCCCATCACGAGCAACCCCTGAGCCGATGTCACGGTTTTCCTGTTGTCTGAAATTAATTTGGTCGGCTCCCTGTGAAATTGATCAGCTGATTACCGTTTCCATGGTTTGATGCTCGGGTAACCATGGCAACACGGCGGCGCTCGGCTGGGAGTGTGTGATGATGCCAAATAAAACACATGGGCTGGAAATCAAGATGAAGACGGAGAGCAGCGTCTCTCAACAGCAAACAGAGACGACACCGAGGGGCTTCTGGGTAAATCTCTCCTGCTGTCGAGGGAAAGCTGGAAACACTAACGTGTGTGGAGATGAGATTTATGTCACACCTTATCTTTCACCTGAATAAGAGCGCTTCCACATTATTTTGAGATCCCATTTCCATTTGAGAGCAGAAGTGCTAAGTATTACCACACTGCATATTGTCATCAGCATTATCTCTTAACGCCTCCCCAACAGAAGATACGTCTTTAGCCACATGGTATATGAACTATCTTTTAAACCAGTCGGGACCCCCTTGGGTATTGGAAATATTTTCGGGACCCCCCCCAACCCGGTTCCCATCTATATTGGTAGGATTAATTGTATATTGTTGTAAAAACATTACATTTTCTCTGCTGATCATAAGAAGATACAAAGATCCAACTATCATTGTATATTTTATTATGGATTACACATGAACACACGTGCTTGTAATCGATACTGTGAATTAATTTGAACTAATTAAAACTGGTTGGCCTTCTTCCCAGAGTAGTAGATTTTTAAATTCAAATTTCTTTAAGGAAAATATATTAATGAACTTCTATTTCTACTGCAGGTTGCAAACGATCACATCACGTTACCATTCCTATTCCACACACAGCCTATCAGTGACTTGTGCGCTTGCTGTCCCTCGCAGGTCTCCTCAAAGCGGGGCTGCTGTTTTGAGACTGCCCTCAGTTCATTCTCAATGTTCAGCTTTGATCTGTGTTTCGTTTTGATGGCAGCAGAAAAAGCCTCTCTCACAAGTAGGATGTTGCAAAAGGCAGCGTTAGCCCACAGCTCTCTGACCAATGAGATATTTTCGAGCAATGTTTGTTTACAATTGAATAATAATAATAACAATACATTTGATTTATATAGGTGCACTTTAAAAACAACGTCATCTCAAGGTGCTTCACAAAGCTAAAAGGAGAAATTAATAAAATAAAAAAATCTTCCCGCGACCCCCCTGCAGTACCTCCGCGACCCACCAGGGGTCGCGCCCCACAGTTTGAAAACCACCGATTTAAACTATGAGAACCATATTTCCATTTTAGAGCAGAAGTGCTAAGTATTACCACACTGCATATTGTCATCAGCATTATCTACCTTAACGCCTCCCCAACAGAAGATACGTCTTTAGCCACATGGTATTTCATATGAACTATCATTTAAACTATGAGAACCACCAATGGGCAATCTAGATCAGAATTCCTGTATCCGTCCCATAAGGAAACGTTAACATTGTTACAGAAAAGGGAAGATAGAGACGAAAAATAAAAGATAAGGCAACCCGGTCTCGGTCTGTTATCACGAAATGAAATCAATCTCTTGATTCGCCATCACGATTTCCCCCTTTTCTTCGTGTCACACAGAACGATTTTCAAAGCAATGTATTTCTATTGATAGCATGTTTCGTGCCTGCGTCTTTTTGTCCAGTCGGGTCGTGGAAGACGGGAAGCTGTGGGGTTCATAAAAACATGTTCTTACTCAATATCAAGCCACGATTATTGCTTTTATTTTAAATTGTATAATGTCGGACTTTTTTTGCCGCTCGCGAGGAAAAGAAACGGCTCAGAGCCTCAGGATACTGACATCTGTGTTTTTTAAATCTTTTTTTCCTTCATATTGTTATTAAAATCGTTCTGGGTGACACGAAAAAAATTGGGAAATTGTGTTGGTGAACACGTATCAATAGATTACATTTTGTGACTATAACACGACATGCCGTGAGACTGGGTTGGATAAGGGGCATGCGCATCATATTTCAAGCAAAAAAGTAAACTTTCACTAGCTAGCTTGTTATTCATGTTAACTATCAAACAATAGATTTAGCTATCTAGCTTCTTAGATAGCTACCATTCGCAAGCTAACTAGTTACATAGATGACCACCAAAGTTCGCTGGCTACATTTATAGATAGATAGTGAATTATAGCTAGATAGGCCTAACTAGTAAGATAAGACAGCTAAACATGTGTTAGCTAGCCCTTTAGATACCTGAAGAACTAGTTACCTGGATCACCAAAGTTAGCTGGCTGGGTTTAAGAGTGAATTATAGCTACATAACTCGTAAGATAGATAGCATAACAATTCATTACCTAGCTCTTTAGATAGATAGCTAATGTGGCAAGCTAACTAGTTACATAGATCACCAAAGTTCAAGGGATAGGTTTAAAGAAAGGTAGTGAATTATTAACCAAGATAGCTAAAATGTGTTAGCTAGCTCTTTAGATAGACTGAACTATAAAAAAAATATAAAAAATATAAAATATAAAAAATAAAATGCAACACTTTTGTTTTTGCTCCCATTTTTCATGAGATGAACTCAAAGATCTAAAACATTTTCTATTTACACAAAATAACCATTTCTCTCAAATATTGTTCACAAATCTGAAAGCATGTGTGACAGTGAGCACTTCTCCTTTGCCGAGATAATCCATCCCATCTCTCAGGTGTGGCATATCAAGATGCTGATTAGACAGCATGATTATTGCACAGGTGTGCCTTAGGCTGGCCACCATAGAAGGCCACTCTGGAACGTGCAGTTTTGCTTTATTGGGGGGGTCTGGGGGGGGTCCGAAAACCAGTCAGTATCTGGTGTGAGGGGTAGGGTTAGATGGGTAGCAAACATTAGCTGATCAGGGGGCACAAGTTCAAACCCCACTGCAGTCAGCATGTCGTTGTGTCCCTGAGACGCTTCACCCCAAAGTGCTCCTGTGGGGATTGTCCACAGTATTGAGAATGTTAGTCGCTTTGGATCAAAGCGTCTAACAAGAGAAATGTCATTAGCTAGCTAACAATCCAGATCCGTTGGCTTCATTTCTCACTCATACAGATAGCTAACATTGGCTAGCTAACTAGTAAGATAGATAGCTAATCTGATCTAGTTTGTTAATTGGAAAGCTAACGTTGGCTATCTAGCTAATAAGATTTAAAAGGTCTCTGATGCTGGAGAGGAAAGTCCTGGAAACACAATTCCAAATGTCAGACTTAGCATATTTAGCGTTGATTAAAACGAAGCTGGATTGTGTGATAATTTATGTTTGTGTCACAGCATGAAGAAGAACATGTCCTCTGCTCCTTTAAAACTCCTTCTCTCTGCTTCGCCATGTTTTCACAGCTCATTGTCTGCGGAGCTGCGACAGACTTTCTACCTCTCCAAGGTTTCACAGTTTTCCCTCCTTTGTGTTGTGGCCTCGAAAGCGACTGAAAAAACAGTCCTGCTCTGAGGGAAGCTGAATGTGAGGATTGTTGAAGTGCAGCCTTTCACATTTCCCTTTCTTCTGGAGATGGACAAACGGCAACAAAGCCATTATATCTGAACCATAAAAGTCTTTTCTGAGAGTCTGTCCTCTTTAACGTCAACATAAATGTTCATTTTCTAAATGTGAGGCAGTACAGAGCAGCAGAGGTGGAATACTATTCTTATAAGAGAATAATAAATGAACATAATGAAATGTGCATTCATTCATAAATTAACCACCGGCGAACCGTGTCTATCACAACTGGACCTTCTTTAGACAACGCTGTTATAATGTCCGTCTTTCACCGAACTGTCGTCTTGAAAAAGGTACTTGCAACAATTCCGCAACAACTTCCTCTCCACCTGTTGCACTCGTCATTTCAACGTTAAAAACTATAAAACGGCTTTGTCGCATTCATCTAGATCAGGGGTGTCAAACTCGAGGCCCGGGGGCCAAATCCGGCCCGTGACTTAATTTAATGCGGCCCCACAAGAGCCTGCAAAGAATATAATATGTTTACTATACGGTTACATGCTACTTTACAGAAGCACGTTGCCCATAAACTACATGTCCCACAATGCATCTGAAGTTTGACTTTTCTTCTCAGAATCTGACTTTTTTTTGAAAATGTCACTTATTTTATTTTGACTTTTTTTTTGTGTGACATTCTCACTGAAGGGACTTAAGTTATTATTTTCCCCGGGCGCCGTTCAAAATGGCAGCACACTGCTCCGAACACTAGGATGGGTCAAATGCAGAGAAAACATTTCCCCATGAGGGATTATAAAGTATATCAAAATAAAAAAAATTAAAAAAATGACCCTATCCGATAATAATCCAATGCAGACGGCAATAAATTAAATTAATACATTCTTTTAAATGTATTAAATATTTATATATGTATTTTTTGTATGTATATAAAAGCGGCCCTTTGATGCTGATGTGGCCCGAGATGAAATTGAGTTTGACACCCCTGATCTAGATCCTCTGTCTCGAGCCAGTGAACTAGCGGGCCTTCTCGAGCACCTGGAACCCAGAGCCGTATAATAGAAGAGTTACGACTTCTCCGTCCACTCCAATGGACCACTTGTTTACAGCAATGGCGGATCGTGGAGCCTCTCATCGAACTATCGAGAGGCTCTGCGGCTAGCGGTCGATGGTCGCAGCATAATAGACCGTTCGTGACGGACTTATATTGTGGATATTATCAGAACATCTGAATCAAATTAACTACACGTGTGTATTAAATGATGTTAGTGGGTTATCCCTTCAATCAGTATATTTAACGTTTACAGATAACAGATGAGGCTAGGATACCGGATAACGTTAGCAACACACGTTAACCACGAACAGCCTATCAATCCGTTCTCCTCACGTTATTTCCTCCGACGTTGTGGACTTAGAGAAAAGGGGCTTCTTAACGTATTCATCCGGGTGGAGGGAGTTGCGTATGAGTTAGATATAGCATTGGGGGCGTGTGATTGTAGTGGGCGGAGATGGGGAAGTGAGGATATCCATCTTGGAGTTCAAGCTAGTATAATGTAGTTGGATATGGATTTAGAGTGAATATTTGAGACTTCCAAACAGCAAACTAAAACGTAACTTATGGGTGAGTGT
This sequence comes from Champsocephalus esox, assembly GCA_036324585.1. Taxonomy (NCBI): domain Eukaryota; kingdom Metazoa; phylum Chordata; class Actinopteri; order Perciformes; family Channichthyidae; genus Champsocephalus; species Champsocephalus esox. The sequence continues at coordinate 3,080,158 of CM070490.1, forward strand.
TTTTAGCAGAGCCATATTGTGTCCTTGTGATTCTGTTGATTATTACCTGTCTGTATTATGGTGCAGCCCAGCTGATGTTGGGTTGATGGCAAAGGGAGAGGGACTCAAGTGAGAGTGGAAACACATGGCTAGATGTATCTAACCCTTTCTCCCGTCTCCCTCTCTCAGCACCAGACCCCCAGGGGGTTCGATGGAGCCTGAGGACCTGCTCTGAGACCCTCACCCTGAGTCTCACCTCCCAGAACGTTGCAAGCCTCTCCCTGGTCCTTATTTTTGATTAAACAGACGTTAAGCTTCCCGATGGTGTGGTCTTCGCTTTGTGAACAATATGATTACCCCACATGTTGTTGTTGTCTTTTGTGATAGTTAAATTGCTGCTGCTGACTTGAGCCAGCCATTCTTTGCTCCTCTCTGTGTCAGTGGGGAAACCTTACATTCATACTCCTTTCTCTGAGCGCTTGGAGCATTGCCCGGCAGCACAGCAAACCATGGGGGAGACGATATGCCGGACGACACGTAGGAAAAGGCTCAGACAAACTGCATGACATGCTGTTCAATGCTTATAGAATTCCATGTATTTGCAATGGATGTTCCTAAAGCAACACATTTAACATCATCATCATCATCATCATCATCATCATCATCATCATCATCATCATCATCATCATCATCATCATCATCATCATCATCATCATCATCATCATCATCATCATCATCATCATCATCATCAGCTGCTGCTAGTCCTTTGATAGCCACCTGTCGGTCTCCTGTCCTTTCTGAAAGCCATAAAGATGACATTAGTCATGTAGATAACTTGTGTCCTCTGTTACCATGGGGATTACTGAAGCTACCATGAATCTAAGAAAATGGTAGACATAATTCTAAATCTGCATTTTAAAGCATTACTTTAGATCCCCTCCCTCTAAATGTATCAATACACATTAGAAAGTGATGCTCCTGACTACCATACAGGTTTAAGAAGATACTATTGGTTTTGAAAGAATTCAAAGCTATAAATAAACAGAACAGGCTCTTTAACCAAGGCTCTGTCACGGAGCGTCCACAATACAGCTTCAAAGGAAGCTTGGAGCTGGGCGTGTCTGGAGCTTGGGGATATCTCTCCCAGCTTAGACGCGGTTTGATTGGCTGCGGCTTCAACTGTCAGATTTTCAGAAACGGGATTTGATTGGCTGGCGCTGGCTACTCCTACAACTTCTGGCGTCTCCGGCGACAGAAGTTGAACAATGTTCACTTCATATTAGCAAATTCGATTTTATGTTTTAAAACATATTGATGTGAATACACACACATATCGATATGTTGTATGAAATATTGCAAATCAAAACCTTTATTCACTAATACCAAACATCTCTATCTCCTGTTATCAACGCATTCACTTTGCCCGCCACGAACCTCCGGGGAACGATCCTCGTCTCCGTGAACCACGTGGCGATAACCGTTTTTGGACTTCCGTTGTCGTAACTCTTCTATCTATACGGCTCTGCTGGAACCGAGGGGAACTCTGGAAGAACACGCCCATTGGCTACAAGTCAATATCTGATTGGTTGATCAAACCGTCAGTCCAGACGTACGCTCTCACTCAGTGCAACGGCCAGGGCCTTCGATCAAGGATGCAGAATACCTGGGTGAAGGATGTCCTACCCAGAGACCCAGAACACGATCTGATTGGTTGCTTTCTTTTCTAACACAAACCACTGAAATGCGCAGCGTGGTCCGAGAAGGACAAACACTGTGATATTACAGATCAACACAGATACCGTTCTCATTTATTCATTTTATTTATATAATTAAATCTATTGTTTGTTTTATCTGAGTGCTCCAGGTGTTCTCTGACACCTCGAAGGCCCTGACGGTTCGCCACTGAAATTAACTATGTCTCAAGAATTAATACTTCCTTTCAAAGCTCATTTGTGTTTCAGACGGGATCAACATTTCCCTAACCCTCAAATTCAATCCTCGACTAAATAATATATTGTTGGCAGAAATCACAGGTTTTTAACTTTTCCTTTTGGGATGAAGTCAAACGTTTTTTTCAATAAAGTAGCTTTTACAATTCGCAAATAAAATATTAGTACCCTGGAGAAAATGAAATGATACAGTATTCTGAAGTGGGCCTCTCTGAACTCGTGCACCTTTACTTGAGTGACTTCTCTGAGTCCCTGCTGCACCACAGAAGAAGAGGAAGAGGAAGAGGAGAAAATAAAGCCTGGGATGATATGTGTGGGAGAAGCAAGAAACACGACAACAATGAGGAGATCGGTGTGTGTGTGTGTGTGTGTGCCTGTGTGTGTGTGTGTGTGTGTGTGTTTCCTTCTCACCGCTAACTATGCCCACAGCCTTGAATGTTGCATGAGTTTCGTCATGCGATGAACTTGTGATAAATAATTGAACCTGCTGACGGAGGGATCCTGATGAGCTGCTGCGGAAATGTGAAATCAGTTCTGCACGAAGGCTAGGTTTCAGAAGAGGTGGTAGAAGTACTCAGACCTCGTACTTGAGTACAAGTAGAAGTACTCAGATCTTGTTCTTGAGTACAAGTAGAAGTACTCAGGTATTGTACTTGAGTACAAGTAGAAGTACTCAGATCTTGTTCTTGAGTACACGTAGAAGTACTCAGATCTTGTACTTGAGTAAAAGTATAAGTACTCAGATCTTGTACTTGAGTAAAGTAGAAGTACTCAGATCTTGTTCTTGAGTAAAAGTACAAGTACTCAGATCTTGTACTTGAGTAAAAGTACAAGTACTCAGATCTTGTTCTTGAGTAAAAGTAGAAGTACTCAGATCTTGTACCTGAGTAAAAGTAGAAGTACTCAGATCTTGTAGTTGAGTAGAAGTAGAAGTACTCAGATCTTGTAGTAAAAGTAGAAGTACTCAGATCTTGTAGTGAAAGTAGAAGTACTCAGATCTTGTAGTGAAAGTAGAAGTACTCAGATCTTGTAGTAAAAGTAGAAGTACTCAGAGTGTAGGAATACTCTGTTACAGTAAAATCCTGCATTCAACATGTTACTCAAGTGAAAGTAGAACAGTTTATTATCCTCATTAACCCAAATCTGTGAAGTAACTAAATAAATACATGTCGTGGAGTAAAAGTACACCATTTACCTCTGAACTGTAGTGGAGTAGAAGTAGCACACAATGGAAATACTCAAGTAAAGTACAAGTATTACTTACGTTAGCTTAACTAAATTACACATTTCTCTCAAACCAAACGTAGGTCGAGTTGAATGCAGAAATATGACATTATAAAGTCAAACATTTACTGCAATGTTTTATCTCTTGCTGTTTGTTGTTCGAACATTGAAGACGCTGCATCTCCACCTCCAACGATCAAACAGAATATCTATCTGGCCGCTTAAGAGAAGTCTCGGTGCACAGAGACCACGATGAAAGAAGAAGGCGGCGGCCGCGTAATGAATGGCTTTAATAGCTCCTTTCACGGTGAGTCATTACTTAGGACGACAGCCGACAGGTCTAGAGGCGAGCGAGGCGATGATTAAAATAATAATTTCAGATTGTGCACGAAGCAGGAAGTCTGGCTAAACTTAGAGACATCAAATTGAATATCACGGACCGGGACTTCGGACCTTTAAAGGTCACTTCAGAAAATAAAAACTTCCCACACATAAAAAATAACAAACGGTTGTTTTATTCTTACTTTTAGGCATTATATTAACTTAAAGGTCACCTATCGTGCTATTTGAATACGATGGGTCTCAGATATATACAAATATATATTAAAAACATGTCTATGAAGTGTTTTGCTCAAAACAGATCGTTCCAGCCACGCCTCATCTCCCTCTGTTCCACTTCCTGTTTCTAAAGTGCTGATTGGGGGATAAGGCTTTAAAGAGGAGGGGGCGGAGCTTATGGGGACCCGGCAGCTACCGTCCAAACGAAATGCTGCCGTGATGAAACGCCATATCATGGATCATCAAGGCTCTGAAACAGTCTGGAGCTCAAAGGCTTTCTCTCTCCCGGTTACACCACAAGCTGAGTTCCTTTCTACTTCCTGCTTCTTCACACACATGCTCTCCAGCACAGGTTAGCTCTGAGTGTTAGCGATGCCAATGTAAACACCGACCATATTACGTCCAAAACAGTTGCGCATTGTTTCTGATAGCAACGTTTCTGATTGGCCCGTGGGTCCACATTTCAGATGTTACGTCATATCGGACTCACATCTGGATCAGCTCCGTTGTTCCCCGTTTTTAGAGATTTGGGTACGGAGGAGAAGAGAGAGGGTTTTATTTCCTGACGCTGCGTGAGTTCCCCGACACACCGGGGACACACCGGGGACGCACCGGGGACACACCGGGGACACACCGGGGACGCACCGGGGACGCACCGGGGACACACCGGGGACACACCGGGGACACATGGTGATGGAGAGAAGACATCAGAAAGTGACTTTGGCACGATAGGTCCCCTTTAACTCAGTATTTGTATCAGAAATAAGAACTAGAACCTTCGCCAGGATTAAAAACATACGGTACATTTATATTTAATATCATGTATGTAATTGATGCGGACAGCACTAAGGGAACATGATAAATGCATTACTGCACCTGCTGCTCGTGCATCCGGACGGAAACAGAGATGACAGAGCTTTTAGTTTAACGTATGAATAATATTAAGCTTGGGTTCTGTAGGAGCAGACCCAGCAGAGGTGGCTTAAAGCCCAGCTCCGCTCCGCGCCGTCCGTTAGATGAGCCGGTCAGATTAATGAGAGAAGGAGTTCAAAACACCGGCAGAAAACGTTATAACAATAATCTGGTTTTAATGGTAAAAAGACACGATACGAAAATACAGAGTGCCCTGTGACGGAGCGCTCCGGGCTCCCCGCTCCACTGCCGAGCGATACAGGCATCGGGACCGGCCAGTCAGCGACAGGGGCACCGTGCATGAATACACAACAGTATATATGGACATTTTTCACTGATTATCTTCCACCCGACTCCACTCCTTTAATTTCCCAGGGAAGGTTTCCCATAAACTATTCTTTCTCAAACAATCAAACATTGTACACAGATATATAAGGACATGTGTGTGTGTTGGTAAGATGAAGTGTATGTGTGTGTGTGTGTGTGTGTGTGTGTGTGGGTGTGTGTGTGTGTGTGCAGAGGCGCGGGAAGGTATTTTGAGTGGGGGTGCTGAGGTGCTGGACTCCAGTGAACACTATTACGGGCACTATAGAGCACGCACAAAAGCACTCCCCACACACACAAACACACACACACACACACACACACAGCACACACACACACACAGCACACCCGCGACTGTTACAATGAAGGCTCGATAACCAGCTCACGGCATGTAGGCACTGAAGCAGGGGTAAAGTGCTTTTCTTTACGAGTGGGGGGGGGGCCTCACCTCCTCTAGGGGGTCCGGGGGCATGCTCCTCTGGGAAGATTTGTTTTAAATATTGAAGTTGAAAGCATCAATCTGGTGCACTTTGAGAGCAACATGAGAGACCTATGGATACCTCTCTCAACACCAGATGAAACAGAACTGGAAGCAGATTTATTTTTCTAGCTTGTAGCTAGCTTGCATGTGAATATAGTCCAAGGTAAATCACTTGTGAGTAAGAACAGTAAGTGAGAAGATGCATGTTGGGTGATCTCTTAAAGTATCTTTATACTCTTATTCATACTTTAATCTTCTTAAACCCCTCAAGGGTCCGTAAATAATGCATTGCCATATATGTCAACTTGATTTGCAGAAGATTCAGAAGGAATGTATTAAAACTCTACGCTGTTATAGGAGCAGATTTAGGAGATTAATTTAGGATCCAAATCTGTATTCTTTTAGCTTAAAGTCACACATGTCATGAATATCTTTCGTTTAATGCACATATAAAACACAACGGGCTTATTAAGGGCTTTGTTGTGAAGTAACACTGATAGCTGTTCTGGTGTTTCTTCAGTTTCTGAGCAGCAGCAATATTTATTTAGTGTCATGTTTGTTTTGTAAAGTCGGGACTTCTGCCTTCAGCTGCAGATGATTCAGAGGCCAACGGGAAACAAGAGGAGGAGGAGGAGGAGGAGGAGGAGGAGGAGGAGGAGGAGGAGGAGGAGGAGGAGGAGGAAGAGGAAGGGGAGGAGGCGGAGGAGCAGGAGGAGGAGGAGGAGGAGGAGGAAGAGGAGGAGGAGGAGGAGGAAGATGAGGAGGAAGAGGAAGGGGAGGAGGATGAGGAGGAGGAGGAGGAGGAGGAGGAGGAGGAGGAGGAGGAGGAGGAGGAGGAGGAGGAGGAGGAGGAGGAGGAAGAGGAAGGGGAGGAGGATGAGGAGGAGGAGGAGGAGGAGGAGGAGGAAGATGAGGAGGAGGAGGAGGAGGAGGAGGAGGAGGAGGAGGAAGAGGAAGGGGAGGAGGAGGAGGAGGGAGGAGGAGGAGGAGGAGGAGGAGGAGGAGGAGGAGGAGGAGGAGGAGGAAGAGGAAGGGGAGGGTCCCTCAGACAGTCCGAGCACTTAGTAAAACCACATCATGAGATCTCAGGCAACACGTACTTTCAATTCGTCCAGAGATCAGAGAGCAGATATAAGAAGGTAGTTTACCAGCATGGCTTTGTCGATGAACGTGAACCAGTGACTGAGCCTCCGTGCAGGAAGTGAAGGCAGACCTGGCCTCCCCTCCTTTCAGCAAAGGCAGGACGTACGCTGACTTCCACACTTTAGGGAATGTGTTCGTGCTGAGGGAGAGGTTAGAAAGAGAAGTGAGAGGTGGAGCAATAACATCTGCAGCTATCTTTAAAAAGAAAGGTTCTACGTTGTCCGGGCCGGCCGGCTTCCTAGGATCTAGCTTGGTTAATGCTTCATGAACAACATCAACAGAAAAAGGAGTCAAACTGAAAGGGTTTTCCAGACCACGTTGTTCAGAGTCATGGATTGGAAGAGGAGGAGGAGGAGGAAGAGGAGGAGGAGGAGGAGGAGGAGGAGGAGGAGGAGGAGGAGGAGGAGGAGGAGGAGGAGGAGGAGGAGGGGAAGAGAGACGTAATGATCTGAGAAACAACATGTTCGAGGTGGGAAGTATAGAGGTGTACAAATACTTTGTTACTGTACGGCTTTTTACTTTTACTACTTATATGTTGAACTCAAATACCTGTACTTTCTACTTCTCTCATGTTGAACTCAAATACCTGTACTTTCTACTTCTTACATGTTGAACTCAAATACCTGTACTTTCTACTTCTCACATGTTGAACTCAAATACCTGTACTTTCTACTTCTCACATGTTGAACACAAATACCTGTACTTTCTACTTCTCACATGTTGAACTCAAATACCTGTACTTTCTACTTCTTACATGTTGAACTCAAATACCTGTACTTTCTACTTCTTACATGTTGAACTCAAATACCTGTACTTTCTACTTCTTACATGTTGAACTCAAATACCTGCACTTTCTACTTCTTACATGTTGAACCCAAATACCTGTACTTTCTACTTCTTACATGTTGAACTCAAATACCTGTACTTTCTACTTCTTACATGTTGAACTCAAATACCTGTACTTTCTACTTCTTACATGTTGAACTCAAATACCTGTACTTTCTACTTCTCACATGTTGAACCCACATACCTGTACTTTCTACTTCGTACATGTTGAACTCAAATACCTGTACTTTCTACTTCTTACATGTTGAACTCAAATACCTGTACTTTCCACTTCTTACATGTTGAACTCAAATACCTGTACTTTCTACTTCTTACATGTTGAACTCAAATACCTGTACTTTCTACTTCTTACATGTTGAACTCAAATACCTGTACTTTCTACTTCTCACATGTTGAACCCAAATACCTGTACTTTCTACTTCTTACATGTTGAACTCAAATACCTGTACTTTCTACTTCTTACATGTTGAACTAAAATACCTGTACTTTCTACTTCTTACATGTTGAACTCAAATACCTGTACTTTTCTACTTCTCACATGTTGAACCCAAATACCTGTACTTTCTACTTCTTACATGTTGAACTCAAATACCTGTACTTTCTACTTCTCTCATGTTGAACTCAAATACCTGTACTTTCTACTTCTTACATGTTGAACTCTAATACCTGTACTTTCTACTTCTTACATGTTGAACCCAAATACCTGTACTTTCTACTTCTTACATGTTGAACCCAAATACCTGTACTTTCTACTTCTTACATGTTGAACTCAAATACCTGTACTTTCTACTTCTCACATGTTGAACTCAAATACCTGTACTTTCTACTTCTTACATGTTGAACACAAATACCTGTACTTTCTACTTCTTACATGTTGAACTCTAATACCTGTACTTTCTACTTCTTACATGTTGAACACAAATACCTGTACTTTTTACTTCTTACATGTTGAACCCAAATACCTGTACTTTCTACTTCTCTCATGTTGAACTCAAATACCTGTACTCTCTACTTCTTACATGTTGAACCCAAATACCTGTACTTTCTACTTCTTACATGTTGAACTCAAATACCTGTACTTTCTACTTCTCTCATGTTGAACTCAAATACCTGTACTTTCTACTTCTTACATGTTGAACTCTAATACCTGTACTTTCTACTTCTTACATGTTGAACACAAATACCTGTACTTTCTACTTCTTACATGTTGAACTCAAATACCTGTACTTTCTACTTCTTACATGTTGAACTCTAATACCTGTACTTTCTACTTCTTACATGTTGAACTCAAATACCTGTACTTTCTACTTCTTACATGTTGAACTCTAATACCTGTACTTTCTACTTCTTACATGTTGAACTCAAATACCTGTACTTTCTACTTCTTACATGTTGAACTCAAATACCTGTACTTTCTACTTCTTACATGTTGAACACAAATACCTGTACTTTCTACTTCTTACATGTTGAACTCAAATACCTGTACTTTCTACTTCTTACATGTTGAACTCTAATACCTGTACTTTCTACTTCTTACATGTTGAACTCAAATACCTGTACTTTCTACTTCTTACATGTTGAACTCAAATACCTGTACTTTCTACTTCTTACATGTTGAACTCTAATACCTGTACTTTCTACTTCTTACATGTTGAACTCAAATACCTGTACTTTCTACTTCTTACATGTTGAACTCAAATACCTGTACTTTTCTACTTCTTACATGTTGAACTCAAATACCTGTACTTTCTACTTCTTACATGTTGAACTCTAATACCTGTACTTTCTACTTCTTACATGTTGAACTCAAATACCTGTACTTTCTACTTCTTACATGTTGAACTCAAATACCTGTACTTTTTACTTCTTACATGTTGAACTCAAATACCTGTACTTTCTACTTCTCTCATGTTGAACTCAAATACCTGTATTTTCTACTTCTCTCATGTTGAACTCAAATACCTGTACTTTCTACTTCTCTCATTCTCCAAACAGCTGGTTCCTTTAGTCTGAATGCATGTTGGTGCGTGGTCATTATTCTGTAGAGTCATTGCGTGCCTATTGGTTGGAACACGATCCGTGTATCCATCACTTCCTGGTCTTCTCTAAAGAAGAGGGACCAATGGAAACGTTGTCATGTTGCCGTTGGTCACCATGGAAACATTCATTAGCTAACAATGACATTATTGTTCTGTTGATATAAAGGGAGGTCAGGTACTCTTTAAAGCAGCTGCTAGCTATGGGTACTTTTTACTGAAGGACACTTCAAAGCCTCTTTACTTTGACTTGAGTAAAGAAGTTTAGTCAGTACTTCTACTTTCACCAGAGTATCTTTAAACACGAGTATCTGTACTTCTGCTTGATGTGTGTACTTTTGATATTTTGACAGATTTCCAGATCTGATTCAGGAGCAGCTGGGGATATGTGAGGAACAGACTGAGGACGATTGAGGACATCTGTTGATATTATTTTTAAATGAATACATCAGATAAGATAAACCTCTAAAGATCCCCCTAATTTAATGCAAAAAATATATTTAAAAAAGATGAAGGCCCAGCAACTCAACATAATGCATTAAAGATAAAATGCAACATTATAATGAATAAAGTGATAAATAGTGGTAAAAAAATCTCACAATATTAATAAAAATGATAATATGAATAATTGTAATGATAATAATAGTTCAAAATACAAATTAAAACAAGAACAAATATTTGTAGTTCATGCTCGAAAAGTATATTGTGTTCCTTGTAAAGACAACATGTTATTCTACAGGATATTCCCAAAGCGTGTATCGATGTGGTAATTGCACAAAGCTTGGGCGATGCTTCGGGTCCGGACGATGAAGCTATTTGAATCGTCTCCTCAGATATAACAGAAGCTCCCTTGTTTCTTTCTGGACCTCTCGGGTCAGTTTGTCGTTAGAGCTCAGTATGGATGTGAGACTCTCGTGGAAACACTGAATAACGAACATCGGCAAAAGAGCGAGAAAGCGGCTTCACACAAACACAAGGCGGTTTCACATCAGATCCTTGAACACTCAGATCCGTCCTGCATCTTTTATTCATCACCGATGCTGCTAAAACCATTCGGGCTTTTATTCTTTCTTGCGTAGTCGATGCCCGTAATGAAGTACCCGCTTTAACAGAAGCTTTTATTCAAGACAATGACTCTCCCTGCACATTTGCACTACTCCATTTCATTTCTTACGTTCATAAATATCTTTGTTTTCTTCTATTTTGTTTTTAATTTGACATTCTTGTGTTTGTATAAATATAACTTTTATTTTTTTTTATTTTAAATTCTTACTTTAACTTCAAATGTCTATTAACATGTGGTGCAGTGGATTGTGCGTAGGTGTTGGGGTCAGGGGGTCACAGGTTCAAACCCCACTGCAGTCAGCATGTCGTTGTGACACCCTTCACCCCAAAGTGCTCCTGTGGAGATTGCCCTCAGTGTGTGAGTCGCTTTGGATAAAAGAGACTAACAAGTGACATGTAATGTTTTAACTTAAAGGGGACCTATCATGCCAAAAGCACTTTCTGATGTCTCTTATAAATCACCACGTGTCCCCGGTGTGTCCCCGGTGTGTCCCCGCTGTGTCCCCGGTGTGTCCCCGCTGTGTCCCCGGTGTGTCCCCGGTGTGTCGGGGAACTCACGCAGTGTCAGCAAATAAACCCTCTCTCTTTTCCTCCGTACCCAAATCTCTAAAAACGGGGAACAACGGAGCTGATCCAGATGTGCGTCCGATATGACGTCACATCTGAAATGTGGACCCACGGGCCAATCAGAAACGCTGCTATCAGAAACAATGCCCGTCTGTTTTGGACGTAATATGGTCGGTGTTTACATTAGCATCGCTAACACTCAGAGCTAACCTGTGCTGGAGAGCATGTGTGTGAAGAAGCAGGAAGTAGAAAGGAACTCGCCTTGTGGTGTAACCGAGAGAGAGAAAGCCTTTGAGCTCCAGACTGTTTCAGAGCCTTGATAATCCATGATATGGCGTTTCATCACGGCAGCATTTAGTTTAGACGGTAGCTGCCGGGTCCCCATAAGCTCCGCCCCCTCCTCTTTAAAGCCTTATCCCCAAATCAGCGCTTTAGAAACAGGAAGTGAAACAGAGGGACATGAGGCGTGGCTAGAATGATCTGTTTGATATTTTGTTATTATGTTCATCCAAATATTTTTATTTGATTTGTTTATGTTTCATTTATTCTTAATTTAACTTTTAATGTTTGTATGAACATTTATTTATTTTTATTTTATTTGATCTTTTATTCCAACTGTGTACTTCTTCTTCTGTTGATATGAATATTAGTGTTTTCAGGTGTTTCCCCTGTAGCTCCGACCGATTCTCACTCGTGGTTTAACGTCAGGAATTGAACCGGCGCAGCAGCTCTGTGCCGCTTCACGTCCACAGGAAGTCAAGAAGAAGAGAAATCAATCAGAGAAACGCCACCGAGGCTTCAGGGAGACGCCTTTGTTCCTGAGCGTGAATACGATAAGTCGATGAAGTCTTTTGTTTGTACAGTTATTCCATCAGAGCATGTATCGAAAGAAGGTAAACAAATCTTCACTTCACTGCACAGCATGTCCTGATTCTGCTCAAATGTAGTTCAGAATGAGATTTCCAGCTGATTTCAAGATGTGATTTCTCTAAATATCCCGTCTTAGTTCACGTTCTCTCACCGAGCCAATGCTCACTTGTTCTCTTGGCAGATGTATGCACTTATTTCAAGTGAAAACAGCTTGATTTCATTGTTGTTTAACTTGTTTGTGGAGCACTCTTTCCAGTGTGCCACCGCACTTCATTAAATCTAATAAGTGTATGCAGGTGTTCTTGCTGTTTCCAGAGACGCCTCTGTGTATCCAATGATTCCATTTCCTCCTGATACGAAGCAACATGCCGGAGCAAGGTTTCTGGAGTCGACAGTCTGTGAGATATCGACTTTCTGTCTCTCGCATCATTTCATCCCGAGCTATTGATCGTGATGTGATGTGTTTTCCAGACAGGACTCAAGCACCCTGCCTTTAATGCAATGCATGCTGGGGGAAACTGCTTCGTCTGCAGCTCTGAACATTGAGATCCTGGTCAGCATGTACGGAAAGTTTCATGTAAAATTTCCAATTTAAACTTCCCATTTTCTTTTCTCTCATTCTGCCAATAAAATGTTCAGAATAGGAACATTTTATTTCCGATAGTGAGCGGGAGAGGAAGTGCAGCTGCAGCCGGGAAATGATCATCATTTTTCAGATGGAAATCACAGGAATTGGTCGTGACATTTCACTCCGCCTCGGTACGGAAATAAAGCTTCACGTCCCACAGAGATTATTTCACTACAATATACTTATTTGTCTCAGGGTTCGTACGGATCCTGAAACTATTAAATATATTTGTTCAGTACAGTGAGATGCAGAGAGGCAACGCTGGGAAACAGTTTTTACTCGGTGCACAGATACTGCATTATAATCACTCTGTGCGACCGTTTTATGAAATACTGCATCGAAAACATGTTTAATAATAAAACACGTTCGTTTATCTTGTATTTAATGTGCTACAGTAGGTGCATGGACCTGCACGGATACTCAAGCAAACATATCGGGGGAATTCCAGGGACAATATAATGATACAGATCTTCTTCTTTCACAGTATTTAATCACCTCTTTATCAAATTGTTGTTGTTGTCTTTATTTCCTCAGATTGTAGAGAAGTCTATGAGGAAATATTCCTACTTCTCTCTCTCTCTTTATTACCTCAGATTGTATAGAAGTCTATGAGGAAATGTTCCTACTTCTCTCTCTCTTTATTACCTCAGATTGTAGAGAAGTCTATGAGGAAATGTTCCTACTTCTCTCTCTCTTTATTACCTCAGATTGTAGAGAAGTCTATGAGGAAATGTTCCTACTTCTCTCTCTCTTTATTACCTCAGATTGTATAGAAGTCTATGAGGAAATGTTCCTACTTCTCTCTCTCTCTATTACCTCAGATTGTAGAGAAGTCTATGAGGAAATGTTCCTACTTCTCTCTCTCTTTATTACCTCAGATTGTAGAGAAGTCTATGAGGAAATGTTCCTACTTCTCTCTCTCTTTATTACCTCAGATTGTATAGAAGTCTATGAGGAAATGTTCCTACTTCTCTCTCTCTTTATTACCTCAGATTGTATAGAAGTCTATGAGGAAATGTTCCTACTTCTCTCTCTCTTTATTACCTCAGATTGTAGAGAAGTCTATGAGGAAATGTTCCTACTTCTCTCTCTTTATTACCTCAGATTGTAGAGAAGTCTATGAGGAAATGTTCCTACTTCTCTCTCTCTTTATTACCTCAGATTGTAGAGAAGTCTATGAGGAAATGTTCCTACTTCTCTCTCTCTTTATTACCTCAGATTGTATAGAAGTCTATGAGGAAATGTTCCTACTTCTCTCTCTCTTTATTACCTCAGATTGTAGAGAAGTCTATGAGGAAATGTTCCTACTCCTCTCTCTCTTTATTACCTCAGATTGTATAGAAGTCTATGAGGAAATGTTCCTACTCCTCTCTCTCTTTATTACCTCAGATTGTATAGAAGTCTATGAGGAAATGTTCCTACTTCTCTCTCTCTTTATTACCTCAGATTGTAGAGAAGTCTATGAGGAAATGTTCCTACTTCTCTCTCTCTTTATTACCTCAGATTGTATAGAAGTCTATGAGGAAATGTTCCTACTTCTCTCTCTCTTTATTTCCTCAGATTGTATAGAAGTCTATGAGGAAATGTTCCTACTTCTCTCTCTCTTTATTTCCTCAGATTGTATAGAAGTCTATGAGGAAATGTTCCTACTTCTCTCTCTCTCTATTACCTCAGATTGTATAGAAGTCTATGAGGAAATGTTCCTACTTCTCTCTCTCTCTTTATTACCTCAGATTGTAGAGAAGTCTATGAAGAAATGTTCCTACTTCTCTCTCTCTTTATTACCTCAGATTGTATAGAAGTCTATGAGGAAATGTTCCTACTTCTCTCTCTCTCTTATTACCTCAGATTGTATAGAAGTCTATGAGGAAATGTTCCTACTTCTCTCTCTCTTTATTACCTCAGATTGTATAGAAGTCTATGAGGAAATGTTCCTACTTCTCTCTCTCTTTATTACCTCAGATTGTAGAGAAGTCTATGAGGAAATGTTCCTACTTCTCTCTCTCTCTATTACCTCAGATTGTAGAGAAGTCTATGAGGAAATGTTCCTACTTCTCTCTCTCTTTATTACCTCAGATTGTAGAGAAGTCTATGAGGAAATGTTCCTACTTCTCTCTCTCTCTTTATTACCTCAGATTGTATAGAAGTCTATGAGGAAATGTTCCTACTTCTCTCTCTCTCTATTACCTCAGATTGTAGAGAAGTCTATGAGGAAATGTTCCTACTTCTCTCTCTCTTTATTACCTCAGATTGTATAGAAGTCTATGAGGAAATGTTCCTACTTCTCTCTCTCTTTATTACCTCAGATTGTAGAGAAGTCTATGAGGAAATGTTCCTACTTCTCTCTCTCTTTATTACCTCAGATTGTGTAGAAGTCTATGAGGAAATGTTCCTACTTCTCTCTCTCTCTATTACCTCAGATTGTGTAGAAGTCTATGAGGAAATGTTCCTACTTCTCTCTCTCTCTATTACCTCAGATTGTAGAGAAGTCTATGAGGAAATGTTCCTACTTCTCTCTCTCTTTATTACCTCAGATTGTGTAGAAGTCTATGAGGAAATGTTCCTACTTCTCTCTCTCTTTATTACCTCAGATTGTATAGAAGTCTATGAGGAAATGTTCCTACTTCTCTCTCTCTCTCTACTACCTCAGATTGTATAGAAGTCTATGAGGAAATGTTCCTACTTCTCTCTCTCTCTGTATTACCTCAGATTGTAGAGAAGTCTATGAGGAAATGTTCCTACTTCTCTCTCTATTACCTCAGATTGTATAGAAGTCTATGAGGAAATGTTCCTACTTCTCTCTCTCTTTATTACCTCAGATTGTATAGAAGTCTATGAGGAAATGTTCCTACTTCTCTCTCTATTACCTCAGATTGTATAGAAGTCTATGAGGAAATGTTCCTACTTCTCTCTCTCTCTCTACTACCTCAGATTGTATAGAAGTCTATGAGGAAATGTTCATACTTCCGAGCTATTGATCGTGATGTGATGTGTTTTCCAGACAGGACTCAAGCACCCTGCCTTTAATGCAATGCATGCTGGGGGAAACTGCTTCGTCTGCAGCTCTGAACATTGAGATCCCGGTCAGCATGTACGGAAAGTTTCATGTAAAATTTCCAATTTAAACTTCCCATTTTCTTTCCTCTCATTCTGCCAATAACATTTTCAGAATAGGAACATTTTATTTCCGATAGTGAGCGGGAGAGGAAGTGCAGCTGCAGCCGGGAAATGATCATCATTTTTCAGATGGAAATCACAGGAATTGGTCGTGACATTTCACTCCGCCTCGGTACGGAAATAAAGCTTCACGTCCCACAGAGATTATTTCACTACAATATACTTATTTGTCTCAGGGTTCGTACGGATCCTGAAACTATTACATATATTTGTTCAGTACAGTGAGATGCAGAGAGGCAACGCTGGGAAACAGTTTTTACTCGGTGCACAGATACTGCATTATAATCACTCTGTGCGACCGTTTTATGAAATACTGCATCGAAAACATGTTTAATAATAAAACACGTTCGTTTATCTTGTATTTAATGTGCTACAGTAGGTGCATGGACCTGCACGGATACTCAAGCAAACATATCGGGGGAATTCCAGGGACAATATAATGATACAGATCTTCTTCTTTCACAGTATTTAATCACCTCTTTATCAAATTGTTGTTTTATTTGAAGGACTTGTTTTGAACATGGAGAACTAAACTCTGACTGAAGGTGGAAAGAGTTGACAAAGAATCAAAGAAATAAACAGTATTATGTAAAAGAAACGTAATGTTTGCAGATATAAACGGCAACAGACTCCTCTCTTTACTCCACTG
>CM070490.1:3097065-3207065 GCA_036324585.1 Champsocephalus esox
CTTTAAAGAGTCCTCCCTGCTGATGTTCAGGTGTATATCAGTATGTAGTGTCTCTACTTTAAAGAGTCCTCTCCTGCTGATGTTCAGGTGTATATCAGTATGTAGTGTCTATACTTTAAAGAGTCCTTCCTGCTGATGTTCAGGTGTATATCAGTATGTAGTGTCTCTACTTTAAAGAGTCCTCTCCTGCTGATATTCAGGTGTTTATCAGTATGTAGTGTCTCTACTTTAAAGAGTCCTCTCCTGCTGATGTTCAGCTGTTTATCAGTATGTAGTGTCTCTACTTTAAAGAGTCCTCTCCTGCTGATGTTCAGGTGTATATCAATATGTAGTGTCTCTACTTTAAAGAGTCCTCTCCAGCTGATGTTCAGGTGCATATCAGTATGTAGTGTCTCTACTTTAAAAAGTTCTCTCCTGCTGATGTCCAGGTGTATATCAGTGTGTCTCTACTTTAAAGAGTCCTCTCCTGCTGATGTTCAGGTGTATATCAGTATGTAGTGTCTCTACTTTAAAGAGTCCTCTCCTGCTGATGTTCAGGTGTATATCAGTGTGTCTCTACTTTAAAGAGTCCTCTCCTGCTGATGTTCAGGTGTATGTCAGTATGTAGTGTCTCTACTTTAAAGAGTCCTCTCCTGCTGATGTCCAGGTGTATATCAGTATGTAGTGTCTCTACTTTAAAGAGTCCTCTCCTGCTGATGTTCAGGTGTATATCAGTACGTAGTGTCTCTACTTTAAAGAGTCCTCTCCTGCTGATGTCCAGGTGTATATCAGTGTGTCTCCACTTTAAAGAGTCCTCTCCTGCTGATGTTCAGGTGTATATCAGTATGTAGTGTCTCTACTTTAAAGAGTCCTCTCCTGCTGATGTTCAGGTGTATATCAGTATGTAGTGTCTCTACTTTAAAGAGTCCTCTCCTGAGGATGTTCAGGTGTATATCAGTATGTAGTGTCTCTACTTTAAAGAGTCCTCTCCTGCTGATGTTCAGGTGTATGATGATTATGATATTAAAGTCACCGTGTTATTGCTGCAGGTGCAGAAGTTCAGACGGTCTCCATGTCCTCTATCACCACCATCCCCCCGCCCATCATCAGTGCCTCTCCCACCCCCGAGGAGACGAAGAAAGCAGAGGAAGAGGAAGAGGAGGAAGAGGAGGAGGTAACGAAAAACTATTATACTTACATGTTGAAAAGGAAACCATTATCTTTGATTCTTAGATGATAACATTGAAGAGTTAAACGGTAGTCTCGTCTTCCACACAAGTTGCTGATATCTGCGTCTCTTAATAGGCACGATGGGAATTGTAGTCCTTTGTCTTCAATGGACTACAAAAGCTGCTACTATGTGCCAATAATATAAGAACATTGGCACAAACAGAAAGTCCCTCCAACATGGTTTCAGGGGTAATTTAATGATATTTGAGTCGTCCAATCAGAAGTCTTCTGTCCGTCACATGACTGCTGAGCGTTCCCCAGTGGCGCTAATCTGCTGTCCATTCATGAGCAGCTCAGCCGGAGCAGTTAAACGGATTACGTGTTGCGTTCAAAGACTCATCGATGCTGCTGAATGCGTGCTGCGTTCAAAGACTCATCGATGCTGCTGAATGCGTGCTGCGTTCAAAGACTCATCGATGCTGCTGAATGCGTGCTGCGTTCAGAGACTCGTTGATGCTGCTGAATGCGTGCTGCGTTCAAAGACTCATCGATGCTGCTGAATGTGTGCTGCGTTCAAAGACTCGTTGATGCTGCTGAATGCGTGCTGCGTTCAAAGACTCATTGATGCTGCTGAATGCGTGCTGCGTTCAAAGCCTCATCGATGCTGCTGAATGCGTGCTGCGTTCAAAGACTGATTGATGCTGCTGAAAGTGGAAATTCCTGAAGCTTTGTTCATAACACAATAGTCCCAGATGTTCTCCCAAAAACTATAATAGGATAAAACTATTAGGCGCTTTCACACTGCGGTACTTTTCCCACAAAGGTTCATCAGAACTCTCTAGTTCTCATGAAATAAGTACAGATCGCGTTCACACCGGAAAAAGTCCCTGGGGGAGGATTAGGCAAATGAAGCCTCTGACGTCACTTCTTCTTCTTCTGCTTTGGGTTTACTGGCAGGCCGCAACCCACTTCACGGCGTATACTGCCGCCCAAAGTCCCCGGCCGGAAGTCCCCGGAGTTGGGGAAGGCTTCAGTAGAAGCTGCTGGGAGTCCCAGCAGCTTCTACTGAAGCCTTACGAGTAAATCGCCAGAACGCCGACACCTCCTCATCTCCACCGCTCCCATGTTTTATTTTGTGTTGCCATAAGTTCGTCTCTCTGTGTTTCTGCGCTGGGCTAATGCTAATGCTAATGCTAATGCTAATGCTAATGCTAATGCTAATATGCTAATGCGAGGATAATAAAATGGCGGCTTCACAAAACTTTTTGGGAGTTTTACGGGGCGTGGTTTGCAATCCGCCCAGCCAATCAGACATAGGAACCCTTTTCTCCCTCTTCAGTCCCTGCTCTAGAGCAGGGACTGAAGAGGGAGAAAAAAGGTTCTCATGAACTAATTTTAGTACCGGCTCTTTTTGGTGTGAACGAGACAAAAGAGTTCTCACGAACCTTTGTGGGAAAAGTACTGCGGTGTGAACGGCTTGTTTTTGAGAGGAGCTGGTGCTGACTCATCTATTCAGACCATTTTTAATACACTTCAAAAGTAGTGTTGAAGAGCAGCATCTCCCTGGTTACATAGGATTTCTTCAGAGATGGCAAAAGTACACACATCCTTTACGCAAGCAGAAGTACAGATACTGGTGTTTAAAAATACTCTGATGAAAGCAGAAGTACTGACTAAACTTATTTACTCAAGTCAAAGTAAAGAGGCCAAACACACATTCAAACTGAAGGTACCAGCTGTTTGGAAAATGAGAGAAGTAGAAAGTACAGGTATTTGAGTTCAACATGTAAGAAGTAGAAAGTACAGGTATTTGAGTTCAACATGTGAGAAGTAGAAAGTACAGGTATTTGAGTTCAACATGTAAGAAGTAGAAAGTACAGGTATTTGAGTTCAACATGTAAGAAGTAGAAAGTACAGGTATTTGAGTTCAACATGTAAGAAGTAGAAAAGTACAGGTATTTGAGTTCAACATGTGAGAAGTAGAAAGTACAGGTATTTGAGTTCAACATGTAAGAAGTAGAAAGTACAGGTATTTGAGTTCAACATGTGAGAAGTAGAAAGTACAGGTATTTGAGTTCAACATGTGAGAAGTAGAAAGTACAGGTATTTGAGTTCAACATGTAAGAAGTAGAAAGTACAGGTATTTGAGTTCAACATGTAAGAAGTAGAAAGTACAGGTATTTGAGTTCAACATGTAAGAAGTAGAAAGTACAGGTATTTGAGTTCAACATGTGAGAAGTAGAAAGTACAGGTATTTGAGTTCAACATGTAAGAAGTAGAAAGTACAGGTATTTGAGTTCAACATGTAAGAAGTAGAAAGTACAGGTATTTGGGTTCAACATGTAGAAGTAGAAAGTACAGGTATTTGAGTTCAACATGTAAGAAGTAGAAAGTACAGGTATTTGAGTTCAACATGTAAGAAGTAGAAAGTACAGGTATTTGAGTTCAACATGTGAGAAGTAGAAAGTACAGGTATTTGAGTTCAACATGTAAGAAGTAGAAAGTACAGGTATTTGAGTTCAACATGTAAGAAGTAGAAAGTACAGGTATTTGGGTTCAACATGTAAGAAGTAGAAAGTACAGGTATTTGAGTTCAACATGTAAGAAGTAGAAAGTACAGGTATTTGAGTTCAACATGTAAGAAGTAGAAAGTACAGGTATTTGAGTTCAACATGTGAGAAGTAGAAAGTACAGGTATTTGAGTTCAACATGTGAGAAGTAGAAAGTACAGGTATTTGAGTTCAACATGTAAGAAGTAGAAAGTACAGGTATTTTGAGTTCAACATGTAAGAAGTAGAAAGTACAGGTATTTGGGTTCAACATGTAAGAATTAGAAAGTACAGGTATTTGAGTTCAACGTGTGAGAAGTAGAAAGTACAGGTATTTGAGTTCAACGTGTAAGAAGTAGAAAGTACAGGTATTTGAGTTCAACATGAGAGAAGTAGAAAGTACAGGTATTTGAGTTCAACATGAGAGAAGTAGAAAGTACAGGTATTTGAGTTCAACATGAGAGAAGTAGAAAGTACAGGTATTTGAGTTCAACATGAGAGAAGTAGAAAGTACGGGTATTTGTGTTCAACATGTGAGAAGTAGAAAGTACAGGTATTTGAGTTCAACATGTAAGAAGTAGAAAGTACAGGTATTTGAGTTCAACATGTGAGAAGTAGAAAGTACAGGTATTTGAGTGCAACATGTAAGAAGCAGAAAGTTCAGGTATTTGAGTTCAACATGTAAGAAGTAGAAAGTACAGGTATTTGAGTTCAACATGTAAGAAGTAGAAAGTACAGGTATTTGAGTTCAACATGTAAGAAGTAGAAAGTTCAGGTATTTGAGTTCAACATGTAAGAAGTAGAAAGTACAGGTATTTGAGTTCAACATATAAGAAGTAGAAAGTACAGGTATTTCAGTTCAACATATAAGAAGTAGAAAGTACAGGTATTTGTGTTCAACATGTAAGAAGTAGAAAGTACAGGTATTTGTGTTCAAAATGTAAGAAGTAGAAAGTACAGGTATTTGTGTTCAACATGTGAGAAGTAGAAAGTATAGGTATTTGGGTTCAACATGTGAGAAGTAGAAAGTACATGTATTTGTGTTCAAAATGTAAGAAGTAGAAAGTACAGGTATTTGTGTTCAACATGTGAGAAGTAGAAAGTACAGGTATTTGTGTTTAACATGTGAGAAGTAGAAAGTACAGGTATTTGAGTTCAACATGTGAGAAGTAGAAAGTACAGGTATTTGAGTTCAACATGTAAGAAGTAGAAAGTACAGGTATTTGAGTTCAACATGTGAGAAGTAGAAAGTACAGGTATTTGAGTTCAACATGTAAGAAGTAGAAAGTACAGGTATTTGAGTTCAACATGTAAGAAGTAGAAAGTACAGGTATTTGAGTTCAACATGTAGAGAAGTAGAAAGTACAGGTATTTGAGTTCAACATGTGAGAAGTAGAAAGTACAGGTATTTGAGTTCAACATGTAAGAAGTAGAAAGTACAGGTATTTGAGTTCAACATGTGAGAAGTAGAAAGTACAGGTATTTGAGTTCAACATGTAAGAAGTAGAAAGTACAGGTATTTGAGTTCAACATGTGAGAAGTAGAAAGTACAGGTATTTGAGTTCAACATGTGAGAAGTAGAAAGTACAGGTATTTGAGTTCAACATGTGAGAAGTAGAAAGTACAGGTATTTGAGTTCAACATGTGAGAAGTAGAAAGTACGGGTATTTGAGTTCAACATGTAAGAAGTAGAAAGTACAGGTATTTGAGTTCAACATGTAAGAAGTAGAAAGTACGGGTATTTGTGTTCAACATGTGAGAAGTAGAAAGTACAGGTATTTGAGTTCAACATGTAAGAAGTAGAAAGTACAGGTATTTGAGTTCAACATGTGAGAAGTAGAAAGTACAGGTATTTGAGTTCAACATGTGAGAAGTAGAAAGTACAGGTATTTGAGTTCAACATGTGAGAAGTAGAAAGTTCAGGTATTTGAGTTCAACATGTAAGAAGTAGAAAGTACAGGTATTTGAGTTCAACATGTAAGAAGTAGAAAGTACAGGTATTTGAGTTCAACATGTAAGAAGTAGAAAGTTCAGGTATTTGAGTTCAACATGTAAGAAGTAGAAAGTACAGGTATTTGAGTTCAACATGTAAGAAGTAGAAAGTACAGGTATTTCAGTTCAACATATAAGAAGTAGAAAGTACAGGTATTTGTGTTCAACATGTAAGAAGTAGAAAGTACAGGTATTTGTGTTCAAACATGTAAGAAGTAGAAAGTACAGGTATTTGTGTTCAACATGTGAGAAGTAGAAAGTACAGGTATTTGAGTTCAACATGTGAGAAGTAGAAAGTACAGGTATTTGGGTTCAACATGTGAGAAGTAGAAAGTACATGTATTTGTGTTCAAAATGTAAGAAGTAGAAAGTACAGGTATTTGTGTTCAACATGTGAGAAGTAGAAAGTACAGGTATTTGTGTTTAACATGTGAGAAGTAGAAAGTACAGGTATTTGTGTTTAACATGTGAGAAGTAGAAAGTACAGGTATTTGTGTTTAACATGTAAGAAGTCAAAGTTAAAAGTCATCAGAAGAATAAGTTGTGGAGTAAAGTACTGATAACAGACAAATGTACTTAAGTACAGTAATGAAATATTTGTACTCTAATACTTCCCACCTCATGTGATTTTGGATGATAACTCCAACCGATGTTTTGTAAATACCAGCTAACGAAACACAGTCTGTTGCTCCTTCAGGAGTCGGAGCTCCCTAACCTGGTTCCTGAGGGTCCGGTGGAGCAGATGTTGGAGTTCAGCATCGACCTCGTGGACCCGGGTTACCGAGAGCTGCTGGACGACCCCGACTCCCCGCAGTACATCGACCTGGCCCATCACCTGCAGGACCAGGTGGGACTTTATTCTTTTACTGTTATTCTGCGGTCTGAACGTTAAATTACATTGTTTCACTGGTTTGATGACAAATGTTAACGATATTACGTGTTAATATATAATAGTTTTTAAGAAAATGCAATTTGCACCCGGGTGTCTATAGTCAACAACGCTATTTACACCAGGGCCCTTTCTCATTTCATCAAATGTCCCCTCCTCGCTCCTCGACTCCTCGGTCCTCCGGTAGTGACCCGGAAATGAATTTGAGCGCGCCATGTTGAAGGACATCTAATTTCTCTAAATGCACTCCGAGGACCGAGCGTCGAGGAGGCTCTGGAGGAGCTCTAACTGAGGATACAGTGATGGTTCCTCCGCGGATGCATTTCCTGGAACGGCCGGACTTATCTCAGCCAATCACAGCTCTGCATGCATCCCCTGGATATTATTTTAGAAACTGCTTTCATCGCGTCGCGATGTTTCCAGAGAGAACAGCTGAGAGGTCCGTGCAGAAAGCAGAGCAGTGTGTATAATATATATCACTCAGTATAACAGGCCTACTCTCTATTTGCTTTAGTTTGGAAGATATCTACAAACAAAGAGTTCATATTTTTCTAAAACCATTTAGTGCTTCATAAAATAAAATACACAACGGCTGTTAGGCTGTTAGCTGTAGGTGCGTGTGTGTGGTGTATAGGTGTGTGCGTATGGTACAGTGTGTGCGTAGATGCAGCGGACAGACAGGTCTCAGTTGGTTTGGTGCCAGGCCCGGTTCCAGAACAAAATGACTCAGGGTGCATCTGAGATTAGAGAGGGTGCAGGGGTAAAGTGCTATTTTTATAGGTGGGGAGTGGACCTAACACCCTCTAGGGGGGTCCTCACCTCCTCTATGAGGGTCCGCACCTCCTTTAGGGGGTCCGGGGGCATGCTCCCCCGGGAAGATTTGTTCTTAAATATTGAAGTTCAAAGCATCAATCTGGTGCACTTTGAGAGCAACATGAGGAGATCTATGGATCCATGTGCTCTGTGCTTGATCATGCCTTC
This sequence comes from Champsocephalus esox, assembly GCA_036324585.1. NCBI lineage: Eukaryota > Metazoa > Chordata > Actinopteri > Perciformes > Channichthyidae > Champsocephalus > Champsocephalus esox. The sequence goes on from CM070490.1 coordinate 3,104,626, forward strand.
CCAGTCCCTTATCACGTAGCCTATCAGAGCATGGCGCCAGTTGTTGCAGCCAGTTGTGGTGAATGGCATCTGACTTACTTGAACCGAAATGTCTGCATGCAGAAGATGGCATCTTTTTTACATGAATATTCCAGCCCATCTCTGTTTTGAAACCATGAGCTGCAAAATGAGCGCCTCACCCCGCTGTACAGGCGAGTTGGTACTTTTTAGATATACCTGGGCAGGCTCTGTTTAGCCGAGGTCCTCTGGCACTTGCGGGCCGCCGAGGGGTGGTGGTGTTTGGGGCAACGAAGACGGCTGCTCCGCCTCCGTGGGCGAGGCGGGCAAAGCCGGCGAGTCGGGCAGGAGGACGTTAGTGTCCACGACAGTAACGTAATGTCCCCATGATCTGAACTGGTATACCTGCAGTATGCAGTGTGTGCTGGCGATAAGGGCTGGTTGTTTTAACCATTTTCTGATCCATCACTGACTGCTGTGTCAGCACCTTGCAGATGATGAACGCGCAGCGGCACAGGTCACGGGCACCTGACATAATGTTTCAAATGAGGGTGCAATGTACCCTTATGCACCCCTGTAGAACCGGGCCTGTTGCTTTAGTTTGGAAGATATCTACAAACAAAGAGTTCATATTTTTTAAAAACCATTTAGTGCTTCACAAAATAAAATACACAACGGCTGTTAGGCTGTTAGCTGTAGGTGGTGTGTTGTACAGTGTGTGCGTAGATGCAGCGAACAGACAGGTCCCAGTTGGAGAGGGATATATCCAGTCTCTGGTAGTGTTACGTTATTATGAGAGTGCTCTGTGTGATTCTGAAATTGTATATGTATATTGTTAGACATATTTGAATGATATCTGTGCCTGGGAGAATGTTAGTGTTTCCCCTAGGTGTCCTGTTTGTAGTTCACACAGGGCACAGGCCAAAAGGCCCTGCCTCCCTGAGGGGAAGTGTGACCAAATGCACAGATGGTTGTTAATGGATCAGTCCTTGGTCTCGACATGTGTTGCATCGATTAGGATGAAAAGGGCGCGAACAGAGGCTCCTCCTTGATTATCTGTGTAGGTTTGCGCTGTGTTCCTGTGTAATCTTCAGTGTTGGCTGGGGAATCACATGTCTGCCAATGCTCCGGCCGTGACTCTCAAATAAACTCAGGTGTTTGATATAAAGCGGACTCCAGCTTCCATTTCTTCCATGAAATATATACATATATATGTGTGTGTGTGTGTGTGTCCTAGCATTACTATACTTGTGGGGACCTAAATCTGTTTACACAGTCACTTGTGGGGACTCGCCTCCCTCATGGGGACACAATGGAGGTCCCCATGAGGGGGATTATTAATGTTAGGGTGAAGACTTGGTTAAGGTTAGGATAGGTCTCTAATGCATGTAAGTCAATGTAATGTCCCCTGAAGTGATGTATACATGGTATGTGTGTGTGTGTGTGTGTGTGTGTGTGTGGTGTGTGTGTGTGTGTGTGTGTGTCCTCATCTGTAGCCTGTTATTGTCTCATTACACTGCCCTGTGAATGAATCAAAGTAGATATAGAAGTCCTCATGAACACATCTGTCCTCAGACAGAGGCTGAGCCTCCTGTCATCACTAATGGACGTCTCTTTAAGTTTGAGTTCTCCTTTCTCTAACCGCCTGCTGCTTCCCCTCCTCTCTCCTCGGCTCCCCTCCTCTCTCCTCGGTTCCCCTCCTCTCTCCTCGGCTCCCCTCCTCTCTCCTCGGTTCCCCTCCTCTCTCCTCGGCTCCCCTCCTCTCTCCTCGGCTACCCTCCTCTCTCCTCGGCTACCCTCCTCTCTCCTCGGCTACCCTCCTCTCTCCTCGACTCCCCTCCTCTCTCCTCGGCTCCCCTCCTCTCTCCTCGGCTCCCTCCTCTCTCCTCCTCTCTCCTCCTCTCTCCTCGGCTCCCCTCCTCTCTCCTCATCTCCCCTCCTCTCTCCTCATCTCCCCTCCTCTCTCCTCGGCTCCCCTCCTCTCTCCTCATCTCCCCTCCTTTCTCCTCGGTTCCCCTCCTCTCTCCTCGGCTCCCCTCCTCTTTCCTCATCTCCCCTCCTCTCTCCTCATCTCCCCTCCTCTCTCCTCATCTCCCCTCCTTTCTCCTCGCTTCCCCTCCTCTCTCCTCGGCTCCCCTCCTCAGTCCTCGGCTCGCATCTCCTGTGGGCGGGACTAAGTCTCGAGGATAGGAGTCGAGGAGGGGAGTTAGAGAAATGAGAAAGGGCCAGGGCCGTAGAAAGGGAGAAGATTACCCACAATGCACTCTTTCTGCCAGCGTTTCACTCTCATGACTGCATCCAAAACATGTGTAGAAAGTACCTCTGGAGGCTGTTCCTGTCCAGTGGGGGGGGTGTACGGGGGATGGGAATATTGATGTAAGCTGCAGACAGATGCATGTTGGTGGTGTTCTCTCCAAAGGGTCTGACTCCCCGTGGGACGAAACGTTATGGTCACGTGGTCGTTGAGGCCTCTCCGTAAAGAGTCCCGCAGCAGGACGCTTCCTGACGAGGCCCGCAAAGACCATTATGTCATAAGAGTGTCCCAAGATAGATATCGATGAAGCTTTCCCATAATGCACTGCTGTTTTATAGCCACACGTGGGCTGCCAGCTTATTGACGAGCTCAGGGTCATTAGAGGAAGGGGGTTTACAAAGTGTCTTCTCTCGACAGATGCAGCACGTGTTCGTCACACTGCCCGGATTCAAAGCCATCCACGTGCTGGGGATCAGGTGAGCAGAGAGTATACTCACGGACTGTATAGAAGTACTACTTTCATGTACTTTTACTTCACTTTTCAATGTACTTTAGACTAACCAAACAAACTAAAACTAATCCAACCAAAACATCATGAACACAAACACAAAGGGAAAATAAATCTACAAACTAAATGCTTTTCAGAATAAGATAGAAGTCCTAATACATCTTTTGGTCAAAGTATATTTACTCAAGTACTGTATTTAAGTACTACTTTCGTATACTTTTACTTCACTTTTCAAGGTACTTTATACTAACCAAACAAACTAAAACTAATCCAGCCAAAACATCATGAACACAAACACAAAGGGAAAATAACTACAAACTAATTTCAGAATAAGATAGAAGTCCTCACACATCGAGTTTAGTCAAAGTACATTTACTCAAGTACTGTATTTAAGTACTACTTTCATATACTTTTACTTCACTTTTCACCACATGGTACTTTAGACTATCCAAACAAACTAAAACTAATCCAGGCTAAACATCATGAACACAAACACAAAGGGAAAATAACTCGAATGAAATGCTTTTCAGAATAAGATAACTTGTTGAGAAAGTCCTCACACCAGTCAAGTCACTCTCGAGTCCACACTTTTCTTTTCGAGTCTGAGTCACCTAGGGAGTGTCCGAGTTGAGTCACGAGTCCCGAAAATCGGCACTCGAGTCCTCACTCATCTCGTGTCATCAAAGTACATTTACTCATGTACTATTTTGACATACTTTTGCTTCATTTGAGTATTTGTATTGTCTACTCCATTACATCTTCGAGGCGTCGCACTTCATGTCCATATAATATCAATATTAAAGGTATTCTGAAAACATAGCAGGGTCAGCACGACAGTTTAAAAATATTAAATAAATAGTTGTACACATTCTGGTATAGTTGAAATATAGGCATTCATGTACATGTATTAAAGTACTGTACTTAAGTACTATTTTTATACTTGTATGCTACTTTATACTCCTCTACACTTCAGAGGTAAATAAAGTACTTTTGACTCATATTACAGAATACATAAAAGATTAAAAAAACAAAGATTGTGTAGAATAGAAATGTAATAAAGTAGTGCTCTACCAAATATGATAAATGTCACTTTTGAGGCGCATGAATAAACACGATAATTGAAAGTGGCAAAATTAAAAGCAAATATAAAAGACGGTGACTTTGCAATATGTTGAACTCTTCGAGAGACTCAGGCGTCATGGCAGCGTTCCCGTCTGTACTCGGATAACACAACAACACGAGGCGAAGCAGAAAGTCTCGCACATGTTCCTTAAAAGTAAAGTTTCTGAATAAGAAATAAAGAAGCTTTCAGACGGATCTCCTCCCAGAGCACCATTAGGTTCCTTTTAACCAATCATCTCTCAGGGGGGCGTGGCCAGCAGCAGCTCATTAGCATTTAAAGCGACAGACACAGGAACAGAGGATTCTGGTATACATCTGAGCCCTGTAGTGTATAGTGGAAGAAGGGACCTTTGAGGTAAGGTCGCTAGAAGCTCGTGCTTAGGAAGCATGCATCCTGATTTCAAAGAGCTCTTGAGTGTTGAACACATCAGGCCAATCAGGAGAGACGTGATGGATGAGGACATGTGTATTATCGGGTCACATGACATGCGGGATGGTGATCGACGTATTACAGCAAGTGACTGTCATGATGTTTTGGCGATCAGGCCCCGGTCGGCAGGATGACCCTTCAGGAGGGAGGAACCGCTCTGATGACCCCCCGGTGGTGATCGTGGTCCGGTCCGGTCTGAAGGGAGAGGTTCAGCTGGGCCCTGGGTTAGGAGACGCAGGCGGAGGGGGAGGGGTGGAGGGGGGCTGTGCGTTGACGCCTGAAAGGACAGCTGACGGAGAGGGCAGATCTAAGGGGTCAGCGGGTGCGCTGATTGGCCAGCCGGGCGTGACGCCCCGGTCGCTGATTGAGATATCGTGTGACGCCGACGGTGTCGTCTTCCTCATTGAACTTGCGCTGAGCCACATTTATTAATCACTCGTATGAACACGACTGTCTGGCAGAGACCACATCCTTCAGAGGACTCCAGGTGACAGATTTACATTGGATTGTTTCTGTCCGTTCTTATCTCACTTTTCACAATATCTCGTGTTCTCACGGAGTATACTCTAATATATCCAGAAGCTAGTATTCCTCAGGCCCTGTACTGGAGTCAAAGTAGAAGTACTCAGATCTTGTACTTGAGTAAAAGTATAAATACTCAGATCTTGTACTTGAGTAAAAGTAGAAGTACTCAGATCTTGTACTTGAGTAAAAGTAGAAGTATTCAGATCTTGTACTTGAGTAAAAGTATAAATACTCAGATATTGTACTTGAGTAAAAGTAGAAGTATTCAGATCTTGTACTTGAGTAAAAGTATAAATACTCAGATATTGTACTTGAGTAAAAGTAGAAGTACTCAGATCTTGTACTTGAGTAAAAGTAGAAGTACTCAGATCTTGTACTTGAGTCAAAGTAGAAGTACTCAGATCTTGTACTTGAGTAAAAGTAGAAGTACTCAGATCTTGTACTTGAGTAAAAGTAGAAGTACTCAGATCTTGTACTTGAGTAGAAGTACTCAGATCTTGTACTTGAGTAAAAGTAGAAGTACTCAGATCTTGTACTTGAGTAAAAGTAGAAGTACTCCGACCTTGTACTTGAGTAAAAGTAGAAGTACTCAGATCTGGTACTTGAGTAAAAGTAGAAGTACTCAGATCTTCTACTTGAGTAAAAGTAGAAGTACTCAGATATTGTACTTGAGTAAAAGTAGAAGTACTCAGGTCTTGTACTTGAGTAAAAGTAGAAGTACTCAGATCTTGGACTTGAGTCAAAGTAGAAGTACTCAGATATTGTGCTTGAGTAAAAGTAGAAGTACTCAGATATTGTGCTTGAGTAAAAGTAGAAGTACTCAGATCTTGTACTTAGTAAAAGTAGAAGTACTCAGATCGTGTTCTTGAGTAAAAGTAGAAGTACCAGAGTGTAGGAATACTCTGTTACAGTGAAAGTCCTCATTCAAAATGTCCCTCAAGTGAAAGTAGAAAGTATTCTCATCTAAATATAGTAAAGACAGTGAAAGTAGTCGTTGTGCAGATTGGTCCATTTCAGAATAATATATATGATGTGTTTTATAATGATTGATCATGAAAGTGTTCTCAGAGCTGGTGGAGGAGCAGCTAGTCTGAAGTACTTTGTAGACTGCAGGGTAGCTGGTGGAGGTGCAGCTAGTCTGAAGTACTTTGTAGACTGCAGGGTAGCTGGTGGAGGTGCAGCTAGTCTGAAGTACTTTGTAGACTGCAGGGTAGCTGGTGGAGGTGCAGCTAGTCTGAAGTACTTTGTAGACTGCAGGGTAGCTGGTGGAGGTGCAGCTAGTCTGAAGTACTTTGTAGACTGCAGGGTAGCTGGTGGAGGTGCAGCTAGTCTGAAGTACTTTGTAGACTGCAGGGTAGCTGGTGGAGGTGCAGCTAGTCTGAAGTACTTTGTAGACTGCAGGGTAGCTAGTGGAGGTGCAGCTAGTCTCAAGTACTTTGTAGACTGCAGGGTAGCTGGTGGAGGTGCAGCTAGTCTGAAGTACTTTGTAGACTGCAGGGTAGCTGGTGAAGGTGCAGCTAGTCTGAAGTACTTTGTAGACTGCAGGGTAGCTGGTGGAGGTGCAGCTAGTCTGAAGTACTTTGTAGACTGCAGGGTAGCTAGTGGAGGTGCAGCTAGTCTCAAGTACTTTGTAGACTGCAGGGTAGCTGGTGGAGGTGCAGCTAGTCTGAAGTACTTTGTAGACTGCAGGGTAGCTGGTGAAGGTGCAGCTAGTCTGAAGTACTTTGTAGACTGCAGGGTAGCTGGTGGAGGAGCAGCTAGTCTGAAGTACTTTGTAGACTGCAGGGTAGCTGGTGGAGGTGCAGCTAGTCTGAAGTACTTTGTAGACTGCAGGGTAGCTGGTGGAGGTGCAGCTAGTCTGAAGTACTTTGTAGACTGCAGGGTAGCTGGTGGAGGTGCAGCTAGTCTGAAGTACTTTGTAGACTGCAGGGTAGCTGGTGGAGGTGCAGCTAGTCTGAAGTACTTTGTAGACTGCAGGGTAGCTGGTGGAGGTGCAGCTAGTCTGAAGTACTTTGTAGACTGCAGGGTAGCTGGTGGAGGAGCAGCTAGTCTGAAGTACTTTGTAGACTGCAGGGTAGCTGGTGGAGGTGCAGCTAGTCTGAAGTACTTTGTAGACTGCAGGGTAGCTGGTGGAGGTGCAGCTAGTCTGAAGTACTTTGTAGACTGCAGGGTAGCTGGTGGAGGTGCAGCTAGTCTGAAGTACTTTGTAGACTGCAGGGTAGCTGGTGGAGGTGCAGCTAGTCTGAAGTACTTTGTAGACTGCAGGGTAGCTGGTGGAGGTGCAGCTAGTCTGAAGTACTTTGTAGACTGCAGGGTAGCTGGTGGAGGAGCAGCTAGTCTGAAGTACTTTGTAGACTGCAGGGTAGCTGGTGGAGGAGCAGCTAGTCTGAAGTACTTTGTAGACTGCAGGGTAGCTGGTGGAGGTGCAGCTAGTCTGAAGTACTTTGTAGACTGCAGGGTAGCTGGTGAAGGAGCAGCTAGTCTGAAGTACTTTGTAGACTGCAGGGTAGCTGGTGAAGGAGCAGCTAGTCTGAAGTACTTTGTAGACTGCAGGGTAGCTGGTGGAGGAGCAGCTAGTCTGAAGTACTTTGTAGACTGCAGGGTAGCTGGTGGAGGAGCAGCTAGTCTGAAGTACTTTGTAGACTGCAGGGTAGCTGGTGGAGGTGCAGCTAGTCTGAAGTACTTTGTAGACTGCAGGGTAGCTGGTGGAGGTGCAGCTAGTCTGAAGTACTTTGTAGACTGCAGGGTAGCTGGTGAAGGTGCAGCTAGTCTGAAGTACTTTGTAGACTGCAGGGTAGCTGGTGGAGGAGCAGCTAGTCTGAAGTACTTTGTAGACTGCAGGGTAGCTGGTGGAGGAGCAGCTAGTCTGAAGTACTTTGTAGACTGCAGGGTAGCTGGTGAAGGTGCAGCTAGTCTGAAGTACTTTGTAGACTGCAGGGTAGCTGGTGGAGGTGCAGCTAGTCTCAAGTACTTTGTAGACTGCAGGGTAGCTGGTGGAGGTGCAGCTAGTCTGAAGTACTTTGTAGACTGCAGGGTAGCTGGTGGAGGTGCAGCTAGTCTGAAGTACTTTGTAGACTGCAGGGTAGCTGGTGAAGGTGCAGCTAGTCTGAAGTACTTTGTAGACTGCAGGGTAGCTGGTGGAGGTGCAGCTAGTCTCAAGTACTTTGTAGACTGCAGGGTAGCTGGTGGAGGTGCAGCTAGTCTGAAGTACTTTGTAGGCTGCAGGGTAGCTGGTGGAGGTGCAGCTAGTCTGAAGTACTTTGTAGACTGCAGGGTAGCTGGTGAAGGTGCAGCTAGTCTGAAGTACTTTGTAGACTGCAGGGTAGCTGGTGGAGGAGCAGCTAGTCTGAAGTACTTTGTAGACTGCAGGGTAGCTGGTGGATTTACTCCAGGAGGAACTAAAGTCTGATTCAACACTTGATTAGATTTCACATCCTTCATCTGAGAAGTGACTAAAGGGATTAAATACAAGTAGTGGAGTATAAGTCCACCATGTACCTCTGAACTGTAGTCGAGTAGAAGTACACAGTAGCATAACATATAAACAAGTAAAGTACAAGTGCCTCAACATTGTACTGAAGTAAAGTATCAAGGATCCCACAGGAAGCTGCTCGTGTTGCTTCTTCCTGTCAAAGCTTCTTCTATTCCCCGATCTTTAACTTTCTTCTCTTCTTCCCAATGCCAGCGAGATGCAAGACTCTGACGGGTAATATGAAACTCTCCCTGTTCCTGTGTGTGCAGCTCCGCTTTGATTTGATGCCAACAGGGTTCGTTTATGTTATAGTGGAAGTGAGAAACCCCCAGAAAACACACTATACATTCATATATCACATACTACGAGTTAGTAGAAGTAGTATTTCTGTATTTAATACGTAATATAATCAGTATGTTGTGTCTCTACTTTAAAGAGTCCTCTCCTGCTGATGTTCAGGTGTATATCAGTATGTAGTGTCTCTACTTTAAAGAGTCCTCTCCTGTTGATGTTCAGGTGTATATCAGTATGTAGTGTCTCTACTTTAAAGAGTCCTCTCCTGCTGATGTTCAGGTGTATATCAGTATGTTGTGTCTCTACTTTAAAGAGTCCTCTCCTGCTGATGTTCAGGTGTATATCAGTATGTAGTGTCTCTACTTTAAAGAGTCCTCTCCTGCTGATGTTCAGGTGTATATCAGTATGTAGTGTCTCTAATTTAAAGAGTCCTCTCCTGCTGATGTTCAGGTGTATATCAGTATGTAGTGTCTCTACTTTAAAGAGTCCTCTCCTGCTGATGTTCAGGTGTATATCAGTATGTAGTGTCTCTACTTTAAAGAGTCCTCTCCTGCTGATGTTCAGGTGTATATCAGTATGTAGTGTCTCTACTTTAAAGAGTCCTCTCCTGCTGATGTTCAGGTGTATATCAGTATGTAGTGTCTCTACTTTAAAGAGTCCTCTCCTGCTGATGTTCAGGTGTATATCAGTATGTAGTGTCTCTACTTTAAAGAGTCCTCTCCTGCTGATGTTCAGGTGTATATCAGTATGTAGTGTCTCTACTTTAAAGAGTCCTCTCCTGCTGATGTTCAGGTGTATATCAGTATGTAGTTTCTCTACTTTAAAGAGTCCTCTCCTGCTGATGTTCAGGTGTATATCAGTGTGTAGTGTCCCTACTTTAAAGAGTCCTCTCCTGCTGATGTTCAGGTGTATATCAGTATGTAGTGTCTCTACTTTAAAGAGTCCTCTCCTGCTGATGTTCAGGTGTATATCAGTATGTAGTGTCTCTACTTTAAAGAGTCCTCTCCTGCTGATGTTCAGGTGTATATCAGTATGTAGTGTCTCTACTTTAAAGAGTCCTCTCCTGCTGATGTTCAGGTGTATATCGGTATGTAGTGTCTCTACTTTAAAGAGTCCTCTCCTGCTGATGTTCAGGTGTATATCGGTGTGTAGTGTCTCTACTTTAAAGAGTCCTCTCCTGCTGATGTTCAGGTGTATATCGGTGTGTAGTGTCTCTACTTTAAAGAGTCCTCTCCTGCTGATGTTCAGGTGTATATCAGTGTGTGTGTCTCTACTTTAAAGAGTCCTCTCCTGCTGATGTTCAGGTGTATATCAGTATGTGGTGTCTCTACTTTAAAGAGTCCTCTCCTGCTGGTGTTCAGGTGTATATCAGTATGTGGTGTCTCTACTTTAAAGAGTCCTCTCCTGCTGATGTTCAGGTGTATATCAGTATGTAGTGTCTCTACTTTAAAGAGTCCTCTCCTGCTGATGTTCAGGTGTATATCAGTATGTAGTGTCTCTACTTTAAAGAGTCCTCTCCTGCTGATGTTCAGGTGTATATCAGTATGTGGTGTCTCTACTTTAAAGATTCCTCTCCTGCTGATGTTCAGGTGTATATCAGTATGTAGTGTCTCTACTTTAAAGAGTCCTCTCCTGCTGATGTTCAGGTGTATATCAGTGTGTAGTGTCTCTACTTTAAAGAGTCCTCTCCTGCTGATGTTCAGGTGTATATCAGTATGTAGTGTCTCTACTTTAAAGAGTCCTCTCCTGCTGATGTTCAGGTGTATATCAGTATGTGGTGTCTCTACTTTAAAGAGTCCTCTCCTGCTGATGTTCAGGTGTATATCAGTATGTAGTGTCTCTACTTTAAAGAGTCCTCTCCTGCTGATGTTCAGGTGTATATCAGTATGTCGTGTCTCTACTTTAAAGAGTGCTCTCCTGCTGATGTTCAGGTGTATATCAGTATGTAGCGTCTCTACTTTAAAGAGTCCTCTCCTGCTGATGTTCAGGTGTATATTAGTATCAAGGTTTTTCACCCTCTGTCTGAAACCAGAGCCCAGTCTGCTCTGATTGGTTAGCTGGCCGGCTCTGTTGTGATTGGTCAACCGCTTAGAGATGTCCCGCCCCTTTTTAAGCACTTTGATGTCCATGAAAAGCGACATATATATATATATATATATATATATATAACATATATATTATTATTATTATTATTAGCCACGTCCATCACGTACAATGTGTCTCAGCACTAGCCAATAGGAGCGGAGAATGTTCCGTAGTGATTTCACCATGTTCTGGAACTTTTGTACGTTTGCCTTTGCATGCACTAAAACCTATTGAACACACTCCAGGGAAGAGAAAGCTAAATGTCGAATAGGGCCTCTTTAAATACGGCTGAAGTGAAAGGAGAAAGAGGATTATTACCTCAAACACAAACGTCTTCTTGTCCTCTGAGGACGGAATATCCTTTGAGAGATTATCTCCCCTGTGAGTGTCTTTGTAATTAATTGTTGAGTCGATGGGTGGAAGTTTCTCTTATCGTTAATGGTCCTCTAGCTGTGGAGTGTGTGGGTGGGGGGGGTGCCCTCTAATCTCACCAAGCACTCAGAAGGGCTAAAATACAGCACACCTTTTAAAGGTCTCCTATTATGCAAAATGCACTTTTTGATGTCATTTATACATTAAGAAGAAGTAGTTTGAAGAAGTATTCTGTACTTTACTGGGAGTCAGTGTAAATCTGCGGAGTGATGTCATCCTTTTCCCTTGTTTTTGTTGTTGTTGTTGTTGTTAGTAGACAGGCTGCAGAATCTTGTCAAGTTTTTTGAAGGGAACGGTTGGACAGCCTTATAGACAGAGGCGGTTCTAGACCAATTTGAATGGGGGGGCCAGTTATTTTCGGAGGGGGGTCCAGTTATTTTCGGAGGGGGGCCCAATAAATGCAGGACGAAAAAGAGAACTAGACAGTATGAAGTAATTGCGCATAAGAAAACAATGCAATCCAGTTATTGGTATTTGTTTCAGTACACTTATTTATTTCAAATAGATCTTATAGTTATTACTGTTAGCTTCAGCTTAAGTTATAGTGCCATGTTTGCACTAACACCATATTTATATAAAAATAAAGGCAATGAACAGCTACATCTCTACTTTACATAAGGGTGTCTGCACAATCTCACATTACAGCAACACAATCCTGAGTACCAGAAAATATACATTTATGTCATTGTAGGGGGGCCACAGGGGGGTCAGAGGTCAGTGTTAGGGGGACACTGGCCCCCCCTGGCCCCCTTAGAACCGCCCCTGCTTATAGAAGGGTTATAAAAGCATGAATTCGTTTTTCTGCAACGTTTTGATTTCGGACCAATCAGGAATTAAGGTGTGTATAAATTAGAGATGTATAGGTCCATATCAGAACTAAGGAACTACTATCTTAAAAAAGGTCATAAAGCTTGTCATAACTGCAGAGTTTCTCCAGTTATTGAAGTCGTTGATTTGTGAATACGTTTTTGACGTCACCTGGGAATCGTAGGTAGTGGGTGAGGCTTTGAAAATGAGACAAAGAAGAAGAAGAAACAAAGCCGCTTGCATGTCAGATCCATGAAAGCAGATCTGAGAAACTGAGCTGTGCACACGAGGAAAGCATGAGGCTCGTACTCAAGAGGGCTGAGCTCCCAAGGAGAGAAGTTCAAGGCTCATTTCTCGCCTTGTAAAAAAGTCTAATGTGTGGATTGCAGAGGGAAGAACAAAGACAAGCTGAGAGGAGATGAGGGTGATGACATGTAGATGAAACACGTGAGGCACAGTCAGAGGATTCAAACACATTTACACACTATAGCAGCATAAACAAACAAAACAACTCATTTTATTTCACGTGCAGGTGGCTAATGTTGGGCTATAAAGGAACTACAGCACGGTCACATGACTTCACGTCACCACCGCTAAGCTAAAGGCGGCTAATGTTGGGCTATAAAGGAACTACAGCACGGTCACATGACTTCACGTCACCACCGCTAAGCTAAAGGTGGCTAATGTTGGGCTATAAAGGAACTACAGCACGGTCACATGACTTCACGTCACCACCGCTAAGCTAAAGGTGGCTAATGTTGGGCTATATAGGAACTACAGCACGGTCACATGACTTCACGTCACCACCGCTAAGCTAAAGGAGGCTAATGTTGGGCTATAAAGGAACTACAGCACGGTCACATGACTTCACGTCACCACCGCTAAGCTAAAGGTGGCTAATGTTGGGCTATAAAGGAACTACAGCACGGTCACATGACTTCACGTCACCACCGCTAAGCTAAAGGTGGCTAATGTTGGGCTATAAAGGAACTACAGCACGGTCACATGACTTCACGTCACCACCGCTAAGCTAAAGGAGGCTAATGTTGGGCTATAAAGGAACTACAGCACGGTCACATGACTTCACGTCACCACCGCTAAGCTAGAGGAGGCTAATGTTGGGCTATAAAGGAACTACAGCACGGTCACATGACTTCACGTCACCACCGCTAAGCTAAAGGTGGCTAATGTTGGGCTATAAAGGAACTACAGCACGGTCACATGACTTCACGTCACCACCGCTAAGCTAAAGGAGGCTAATGTTGGGCTATAAAGGAACTACAGCACGGTCACATGACTTCACGTCACCACCGCTAAGCTAGAGGAGGCTAATGTTGGGCTATAAAGGAACTACAGCACGGTCACATGACTTCACGTCACCACCGCTAAGCTAAAGGTGGCTAATGTTGGGCTATAAAGGAACTACAGCACGGTCACATGACTTCACGTCACCACCGCTAAGCTAAAGGTGGCTAATGTTGGGCTATAAAGGAACTACAGCACGGTCACATGACTTCACGTCACCACCGCTAAGCTAAAGGAGGCTAATGTTGGGCTATAAAGGAACTACAGCACGGTCACATGACTTCACGTCACCACCGCTAAGCTAGAGGAGGCTAATGTTGGGCTATAAAGGAACTACAGCACGGTCACATGACTTCACGTCACCACCGCTAAGCTAAAGGTGGCTAATGTTGGGCTATAAAGGAACTACAGCACGGTCACATGACTTCACGTCACCACCGCTAAGCTAAAGGTGGCCAATGTTGGGCGTGATGACGTTTAGTCGTCTCATTTAGACTCTTGTTAGCAACCTCAGTTTTTAAATTCAACAGTGGGGTATTTACTGATGTATTTTATGTGGTAGAATTAAAATCTCTTCAGCTTGTGTTAACCACAGACCTTATTTCAGGCTAGCAACCGAAAATATATTTACAAAACCATTGGCCTCCAGACCAAGGGACAGGACAAATATAATTCCTGCCCCTCTCTCAGCTGACCATAGCTCTTCGTTTCCTTAATCATATTTGTTTTTGCTTTAAGTATCGTTAACCTTTTTTCTAGGGATGCACGATAATTATCGGCCCGATATTAGGAATTATGACGTCATCCCGATAAACCCGATACCAGTATTAATAGCCCCGATAATATACAATATATTTTTTGGGTATCCTGCGGTGTGGGTGGATTGGGATGAGGGGCGCTTGTTTTTCACGCGGCTCCTCCCGTTTTGCCAGTACTGTGGTGTTAGTGGTTTAGGAAGAGGGGAGTTCTTCACAAATCCAGCGCTCCCTAATACTTCGAACCTGATCAGTCACCTGAAACATCGCCATCGCTACGATGGTGTGTTAAAAGCGTACGAAGACAATAATACAATACAGTGTGTGTGTGTGTGTGTGTGTGTGTGTGTGTGTGTGTGTGTGTGCGTGTGTCTGCGCGCGCGCGTTGGAGCTATGTGCAACTCAAGGCATATGCTCGAACCGGAGCTGCCTGGACGCTGCAATCATGTTGCTGAGTGTGCTGACTTCTCCTCAATGTCCCGCTGTCTGCTTCCTGCATCAAGTCAAGTGCTCGGCGCAGTTGTGTGGATAGAGCGCTCCTCTGTTTTCCATTTAAACAGCTCCTTATATCTGTTAGCGCAGCTAGCTAGCACCAGATGCTAACAACAACAATGCACGTAAGGTCTCTCTCTTGCTCGCTCGGACCACACGCACACACACCCTCCCGGTCCTCCAGATGGCCAGTCGGTGCCTGCCGGTGAGCGTGGAAGTGTGGTCTGCCACAAGCGGGCGGCAGGAGCGGGGCTGTCAGCATCAGCTTGTAGATGGTATTTTAAACTCGATGCGCTCTGAAGCTACGGGGCGGCCGAGGAAAAAAAATACACATGCGTTAATCGCGTTAAAATAATTAGTGGCGTAATTTTTATTTTTATTATCGGTATCGGTATCGGTCTTGAGAAGCAGGAAGTTATCGGTATCGGTATCGGTTTCAAAAAACCAATATCGTGCATCCCTACTTTTTTCTGTTGCATTTATAAAAGGCCCCAGCACACGGTGTCAGACAACCAAAACATCAGGGAATACACAATCAGAAGTCAGTGAAAGAGAACACGAGGTGTGTGTGTCAGACAGACAGACTCAGGACTCAACCAGGTCCAAACCAGACAAACAGCTGTCTGGGACCAAGTGATGCCCAGCAGTCGCCACGGCAATCTAACGACGAAGCGCCTTTGTTTGGCCGTTCTCACAAAAGCATAGAAATTCGTATAATCAGAGTCCGAGCAAATCAGCTCATTCTCTCTAGATGATGATAGCCGTGCAGAATATAGATAGCTGTAGCTTTGACGCACACACACACACACACACACACCACACACTTTTAGCTTCAGATATGCACGCCTGGCCTTCCGAGTGTGCCTCTCTTTTACTCTTTCACGACTTCTGATGACTTCTGCTGCGAGATAAACTCCCCGGAGCTCGCGCTGGGAGCCAGAGTCCCTCAAATACAACGTTATAATTAACATTTGCGGGACGTGTGACTCTGAGAAAAACATTCGGCCTGCACATATAGATTAGCTGATTAACACATTTCAGTTTGAAGAGATGATTTCTTGTTTTCATGCCTGGAGGAAGGTCTCTATGGATAGAAGGTCAATACATTGCACGTCCTCATTTAAACTCACGATTAAACGTGTACATGAGTTAAAAAACACTTTTTACGTTTCAGCTCAGAAATGGATGTGTACACATGCTGAAAGCGAGTGTCCAGCAGTGTATTGTAAAAAGGAAAAAGCTCTTACTAAAATACCCAACATACAATGATCCCATTTCTTCAGTTTCCTTCAGACTCGTTTTCCTGGTTTTACTGAAATATACTGTGGCTCTTTTAGCTCTGATTTTCGTCTCCACCAACTCCAGAGGGAAATATGCTGCTCTCGTCTAATACCAGAACATCAAGTGTCGTATCAGCCCTGATCTAATCACAGTTTATAAACAACACTTATACTTATTATTGTCGATCAATGCTACGTGTATTATAAAGCTCTTAGTAAAATACCAACATAAAATGATCCCATTTCCTCAGTTTCCTTCAGACTTTCAGCTTCTTTTAGCTTCGTTTAGCTTCGTTTAGCTTCGTTTAGCTTCGTTTATCTTCTTTCAGCTTCGTTTAGCTTCTTTCAGCTTCGTTCAGCTTCTTTCAGCTTCGTTCAGCTTCTTTCAGCTTCGTTCAGCTTCGTTTAGCTTCGTTTAGCTTCTTTTAGCTTCGTTTAGCTTCTTTCAGCTTCGTTTAGCTTCTTTCAGCTTCGTTCAGCTTCTTTCAGCTTCGTTTAGCTTCTTTCAGCTTCGTTTAGCTTCGTTCAGCTTCGTTCAGCTTCTTTCAGCTTCGTTTAGCTTCTTTCAGCTTCGTTCAGCTTCTTTCAGCTTCGTTTAGCTTCTTTCAGCTTCGTTTAGCTTCGTTTAGCTTCGTTTAGCTTCTTTCAGCTTCGTTTAGCTTCGTTCAGCTTCATTCAGCTTCTTTCAGCTTCGTTCAGCTTCTTTCAGCTTCGTTTAGCTTCTTTCAGCTTCGTTCAGCTTCGTTCAGCTTCGTTCAGCTTCTTTCAGCTTCGTTTAGCTTCTTTCAGCTTCGTTCAGCTTCTTTCAGCTTCGTTTAGCTTCTTTCAGCTTCGTTTAGCTTCGTTTAGCTTCGTTTAGCTTCTTTAGCTTCTTTCAGCTTCGTTTAGCTTCGTTCAGCTCGTTCAGCTTCTTTCAGCTTCGTTCAGCTTCTTTCAGCTTCGTTTAGCTTCTTTCAGCTTCTTTCAGCTTCGTTCAGCTTCGTTTAGCTTCTTTCAGCTTCGTTTAGCTTCTTTCAGCTTCGTTCAGCTTCGTTTCAGCTTCTTTCAGCTTCGTTTAGCTTCGTTCAGCTTCGTTCAGCTTCTTTCAGCTTCGTTCAGCTTCTTTCAGCTTCGTTTAGCTTCTTTCAGCTTCGTTTAGCTTCGTTTCAGCTTCTTTTAGCTTCGTTTAGCTTCGTTCAGCTTCGTTCAGCTTCTTTCAGCTTCGTTTAGCTTCGTTCAGCTTCGTTCAGCTTCTTTCAGCTTCGTTCAGCTTCTTTCAGCTTCGTTTAGCTTCTTTCAGCTTCGTTTAGCTTCGTTCAGCTTCGTTCAGCTTCTTTCAGCTTCGTTTAGCTTCTTTCAGCTTCGTTTAGCTTCGTTCAGCTTCGTTCAGCTTCTTTCAGCTTCGTTCAGCTTCTTTCAGCTTCGTTTAGCTTCTTTCAGCTTCGTTTAGCTTCGTTTAGCTTCGTTTAGCTTCTTTCAGCTTCGTTTAGCTTCGTTCAGCTTCGTTCAGCTTCTTTCAGCTTCGTTCAGCTTCTTTCAGCTTCGTTTAGCTTCTTTCAGCTTCGTTCAGCTTCGTTCAGCTTCGTTCAGCTTCTTTCAGCTTCGTTTAGCTTCTTTCAGCTTCGTTCAGCTTCTTTCAGCTTCGTTTAGCTTCTTTCAGCTTCGTTTAGCTTCGTTTAGCTTCGTTTAGCTTCTTTCAGCTTCGTTTAGCTTCGTTCAGCTTCGTTCAGCTTCTTTCAGCTTCGTTCAGCTTCTTTCAGCTTCGTTTAGCTTCTTTCAGCTTCTTTCAGCTTCGTTTCAGCTTCGTTTAGCTTCTTTCAGCTTCGTTTAGCTTCGTTTAGCTTCTTTCAGCTTCTTTTAGCTTCGTTTAGCTTCTTTCAGCTTCGTTTATCTTCGTTTAGCTTCTTTCAGCTTCTTTCAGCTTCGTTTATCTTCGTTTAGCTTCTTTCAGCTTCGTTTAGCTTCTTTCAGCTTCGTTTATCTTCGTTTAGCTTCTTTCAGCTTCGTTTAGCTTCTTTCAGCTTCGTTTAGCTTCGTTTAGCTTCGTTTAGCTTCTTTCAGCTTCTTTCAGCTTCGTTTAGCTTCTTTCAGTTTCGTTTATCTTCGTTTAGCTTCTTTCAGCTTCGTTTAGCTTCGTTCAGCTTCGTTTAGCTTCTTTCAGCTTCATTTAGCTTCTTTCAGCTTCGTTTATCTTCGTTTAGCTTCTTTCAGCTTCGTTTATCTTCGTTTAGCTTCTTTCAGCTTCGTTTAGCTTCGTTTAGCTTCTTTCAGCTTCTTTCAGCTTCGTTTAGCTTCTTTCAGCTTCGTTTATCTTCGTTTAGCTTCTTTCAGCTTCGTTTATCTTCGTTTAGCTTCTTTCAGCTTCGTTTAGCTTCGTTTAGCTTCTTTCAGCTTCGTTTAGCTTCTTTCAGCTTCTTTCAGCTTCTTTCAGCTTCGTTTATCTTCGTTTAGCTTCTTTCAGCTTCGTTTAGCTTCGTTCAGCTTCGTTTAGCTTCTTTCAGCTTCATTTAGCTTCTTTCAGCTTCGTTTATCTTCGTTTAGCTTCTTTCAGCTTCGTTTATCTTCGTTTAGCTTCTTTCAGCTTCGTTTAGCTTCGTTTAGCTTCTTTCAGCTTCTTTCAGCTTCGTTTAGCTTCTTTCAGCTTCGTTTATCTTCGTTTAGCTTCTTTCAGCTTCGTTTAGCTTCGTTTAGCTTCTTTCAGCTTCGTTTAGCTTCTTTCAGCTTCTTTCAGCTTCTTTCAGCTTCGTTTATCTTCGTTTAGCTTCTTTCAGCTTCGTTTATCTTCGTTTAGCTTCGTTTAGCTTCTTTCAGCTTCGTTTAGCTTCGTTTAGCTTCTTTCAGCTTCTTTCAGCTTCTTTCAGCTTCGTTTAGCTTCTTTCAGCTTCTTTCAGCTTCTTTCAGCTTCGTTTATCTTCGTTTAGCTTCTTTCAGCTTCGTTTATCTTCGTTTAGCTTCGTTTAGCTTCTTTCAGCTTCGTTTAGCTTCGTTTAGCTTCTTTCAGCTTCTTTCAGCTTCGTTCAGCTTCGTTCAGCTTCGTTTAGCTTCTTTCAGCTTCGTTTATCTTCGTTTAGCTTCTTTCAGCTTCGTTTAGCTTCGTTTAGCTTCGTTTAGCTTCTTTCAGCTTCGTTTAGCTTCGTTTAGCTTCTTTCAGCTTCGTTTAGCTTCTTTCAGCTTCGTTTAGCTTCGTTTAGCTTCGTTCAGCTTCTTTCAGCTTCGTTTATCTTCGTTTAGCTTCTTTCAGCTTCGTTTAGCTTCGTTTAGCTTCTTTCAGCTTCGTTTATCTTCGTTTAGCTTCTTTCAGCTTCGTTTAGCTTCGTTTAGCTTCTTTCAGCTTCGTTTAGCTTCGTTTAGCTTCTTTCAGCTTCGTTCAGCTTCGTTCAGCTTCGTTTAGCTTCTTTCAGCTTCGTTTATCTTCGTTTAGCTTCTTTCAGCTTCGTTTAGCTTCGTTTAGCTTTGTTTAGCTTCGTTTAGCTTCTTTCAGCTTCGTTTAGCTTCGTTTAGCTTCTTTCAGCTTCGTTTAGCTTCTTTCAGCTTCGTTTAGCTTCGTTTAGCTTCGTTTAGCTTCGTTTAGCTTCTTTCAGCTTCGTTTAGCTTCTTTCAGCTTCGTTTATCTTCGTTTAGCTTCTTTCAGCTTCGTTTAGCTTCGTTTAGCTTCGTTTAGCTTCTTTCAGCTTCGTTTAGCTTCGTTTAGCTTCGTTTAGCTTCTTTCAGCTTGTTTAGCTTCGTTTAGCTTCGTTTAGCTTCTTTCAGCTTCGTTTATCTTCGTTTAGCTTCTTTCAGCTTCGTTTAGCTTCGTTTAGCTTCTTTCAGCTTCGTTTAGCTTCGTTTATCTTCGTTTAGCTTCTTTCAGCTTCGTTTAGCTTCGTTTAGCTTCGTTTAGCTTCTTTCAGCTTCGTTTAGCTTCGTTTAGCTTCGTTTAGCTTCTTTCAGCTTCGTTTAGCTTCGTTTAGCTTCGTTTAGCTTCTTTCAGCTTCTTTCAGCTTCGTTTAGCTTCGTTTAGCTTCTTTCAGCTTCGTTTAGCTTCTTTCAGCTTCGTTTATCTTCGTTTAGCTTCTTTCAGCTTCGTTTAGCTTCGTTTAGCTTCGTTTAGCTTCTTTCAGCTTCGTTTATCTTCGTTTAGCTTCTTTCAGCTTCTTTCAGCTTCGTTTATCTTCGTTTAGCTTCGTTTAGCTTCGTTTAGCTTCTTTCAGCTTCGTTTAGCTTCTTTCAGCTTCGTTTAGCTTCGTTTATCTTCTTTCAGCTTCGTTTAGCTTCGTTTAGCTTCGTTTAGCTTCGTTTATCTTCGTTTAGCTTCGTTTAGCTTCTTGTAGCTTCGTTTAGCTTCTTTCAGCTGATTATTTTGTTTTTTTAATACCAGAAATAGTGTTAAAGTCGTTTAGCTCTGATTTTGGGCTCAACCATTACTAAATCCATCTGTCAACGGCCTTACCTCCCCTCCTCTTAGACAGTTTATTAACATACGCACAACTAGGGTAACAAGAGGTGCAGCGAGAGGAGATTGCATCATTCCACTCAGAAGAAGTTCTTTCAGTGAGTCTCCATGTTCTGTTGAAGCTGCTCAGCGATGGAACTCGATCCCACCTCCAATCAGAGAGCAGACCACGTTCACGTTATTTAAATCAAAACCTGGTTCGTGAGGAATCAGCTGTGCCAACACCGACCCGATCTCCTGCTCCGTACAACCCGCCGCCGGTGTTTTAATGTTCTGTATTTTAAATAGTTTTATTTAAGTGTCCCAGTAATGTCTGCTGCATGTTTTAAATGTATTGTATTTACTTTACTTGTATCTTCTTTGAGCTCATTGTTTTGGTTTTGATGAATTGATTACGTGTATATTTACGTAAGTGCAAAAAGGATGACGTTCGAAGGGACATTTCTTCAGTGTTTTAGCTTCTAGTCTCAGAATGAACCTGTTGAAGTGATCTGTTAGCTGGAAGTCCTCTCGTGTAGCGCAGAAAGGATGAAGCTCGTAGGCAACACCTGCAGAAGATTATCCAAGTTCGTCACAGTTTTAGCTTCCTTTAGCTCATTGTTTTGGTTTGAATGCCACCGTGACTTCTGATCTCCCGCTGCGTGTTGAACTCTCCCAGCAGACCATCACCGGAATCCCTTAGATCCCTCGTGGCACTGACGCACATCACCATAACAGTCTGAACATGTAGATACGTTGAGTGTGAAGAGATAATCACAGAGGTGTTGTCTTCGTTTCAGTCCCGGAGGAATCTCGGTGCACTACTCGCTCGTCTTTGAGATAACGTCCCCGGAGGGAGCCGAGGTGACAAGCGAAAGCCCGGGGGATTCAGTCATCGCTGGCCTCAGAGAAATGGTGACCAAGGCTTTACGAGAAGAAGCCTCGCTGCCGATCGATCTCAACTCTCTTAACTTCGAACCAGGTGCAGTGCTAACATCTCCAAACATTTTAAAATACTACTGCTAGTTTTTAAATCTCTAAATGGCTTGGGACCGAGGTGTATAGACGACCTCCTCCATCACTATGAAGCATCCAGGACTCTCAGGTCTTCTGGGTCGGGTCTGCTCTCTGTTCCGAGACGAGCAGCTAAACATGGAAAAGCAGCTTTTAGTTATCATGCCCCGACAATCTGGAACAAAGTGCCCACCTCGGGCACGTCCGCCGAAACACTTCCTACTTTAAGTGTGTTCTGTACCTGCTGTGTTTATTTATTTTATTTATTTCATTACCTTTGCTTATTATGCCTGTTTTGAAATGCCTTTTTAATAATGTATTTATGCTGTATTTGTTCTTCAATCCATAACAATCATCCATGTTTATTTATAGCCCAATATCACACATGGTACATCTGTCTCAGTGGTCTTCACAGTGTGTACAGAATATCAGCATGACAATACGACACCCTCTGTCCTCAGACCCTCTGTCCTCAGACCCTCTGTCCTCAGACCCTCTGTCCTCAGGCCCTCTGTCCTCAGACCCTCTGTCCTCAGACCCTCTGTCCTTAGAGCCTCTGTCCTCAGACCTCAAACCCTCTGTCCTCAGACCCTCTGTCCTCAGACCCTCTGTCTTCAGACCATCTGTCCTTAGACCCTCTGTCTTCAGACCCTCTGTCTTCTGACCCTCTGTCTTCAGACCATCTGTCCTTAGACCCTCTGTCCTCAGATCTCAGACCCTCTGTCCTCAGATCTCAAACCCTCTGTCCTCAGACCCTCTGTCTTCTGACCATCTGTCCTTAGACCCTCTGTCCTCAGACCCTCTGTCCTCACACCCTCTGTCCTTAGACCCTCTGTCCTCAGACCCTCACATCGTACAAGGAAACACTTCCGGAGAAACCAACAGTTTAAGGGAACATGGAGAAACCTCAGGGAGAGCAGCAGAGGAGGGATCCTCTCCAGGACGGACAGTCGTGCGATAGATGCCGTGTTCTTAAATGTCTGTTGCTTTTAATCTATAAAGCACTTTGAATCGCCACGCGCTGAAAAGTGCTATAAATCAAATGGCCTTGCCTACACTGTGGTCCTTAGTGTCGGCATGTGAATGACAGCAGTGGGAATGCTCTGAAGCCCAACCACCTCATGTCTGAAAGTGCATTGTTCTCCTTTCTGTGGACAGACGTGATCCACCTGCCCGCCCTCTCAGCGACCTCTACCATAGAAGTGGTGAATGAGGTAAGAGGTTTCCTTCATGCTACGGGAAGTATACTCCAGAACGGATCATATAGAATATACTCGTTGTTTTCGTTAGTCCAACTACAAGGAAAGAGTGTGTGGAGAACGCATGTGATGTCTCACGCATAGTAAACATTATATGTTGTGGAATTGACACCTTGTAAAAGTTGCTTTTCACATCACATAGGATGACTTGATTGGTTAGTAAAGACGCCTTAACGCACAGGGGGTCCGACATGTATGGGAACTGGAGATTCTTAAATTAGCTGGGGACTGTTCATGTTCAGGGTATATACTTTTTAGTCATTAATTGGGAATAATTAAGATACTCTAAAACAGGGGTCTCAAACTCAAGGCCCGGGGGCCAAATCCGGCCCGCGACTTCATTTCATGTGGCCCCGCAAGAGCTTGCAAAGAATATAATACGTTTATTATACGGCTACATGCCACTTTACAGAAGCAGGTGGCCCACAAACTACATGTCCCACAATGCATCTCGTTGTGTGACATGCGCACTGAAGAGACTTGCAATTATTTGCCCTGGACTTCTGCTTTCAGACGTAGTTAGTTATTAATTACTACTCTCTCCGATAATAATCCAATTCAGAGGCAATAATGTAATATAATACATTCTTTTATATTTATATTATATATTTGCATTGTGTTTAGACGCAAACTGTGTCTGTTTTATTGTGTTGCTGTTGGAGGAGCCTGTGGCCTCAGATTCTCATGGACACTAGCTCTGAACACATGACAATACAAGCCTTGTGTAACACAAACCTGCACAATCACTGACTAATACCAGCCTTTTTTAATGCATGCATCCCGTCTTTTACCCAGCCGGATTCTCACAACGAGTTTGAGGTTTCCACCGTGGAGCCAGAGGTGGAGAAACCCCGGCTGGAGGTCCCTCTCACCCCCCATGGAGAAGGAAAACGCTCTCGTGACCCTCCTGGATCCCACCGCCCTCCCCCGATGATGAGGCCACGGCAGTAACTGGAGGGATGGCGGAGCGAGACGATAACTCTCCAGCCTCTCAGGATATCACAGAGGAGGAAGAGGCCATTTATGTGGGTGAGCCAGAGCTATCGAATGAAGGATTGCCAATCATTACACATGAGATTGAAACCATTCATCACGACGAGATTGGTGAACTCGTGAGAGACTACATCCCGACCTCTCCGGTGATTCTGGAGCTGGAGACGGACGCTCCATATATCAATCTGTCTCCTAACCTGATATCAGAGGAAGACCTGAGTCCCGTTGAGGAAGAAGGGGAGGATCTGGATGCTGTCACCCCCCACCTCACAGGTATTATTCACTACAGCCGCTTTCGCTGAGGAAGTGACGACACTTTCAGCAATCACAGGCCAACCGCCCACTGAGGCAATGGTGACCGTAGAAGAAAACAAAGACGCTAACGCTTTGCCGGGCGAGGAAGAGCCTGGATTGGGTGTCCCGGAAACAGAGGACGTTTCAGAGTTGGAGGTTGAAGTTTCAGAGCCAGAAGAAGAAGTCGTTGAAGTTTCAGAGCCAGAAGAAGAAGTAATTGAAGTTTCAGAGCCAGAAGAAGTCGTTGAAGTTTCAGAGCCAGAAGAAGAAGTCGTTGAAGTTTCAGAGCCAGAAGAAGAAGTCGTTGAAGTTTCAGAGCCAGAAGAAGAAGTCGTGGAAGTTTCAGAGCCAGAAGAAGAAGTCGTTGAAGTTTCAGAGCCAGAAGAAGAAGTCGTTGAAGTTTCAGAGCCAGAAGAAGAAGTCGTTGAAGTTTCAGAGCCAGAAGAAGAAGTCGTTGAAGTTTCAGAGCCAGAAGAAGAAGTCGTTGAAGTTTCAGAGCCAGAAGAAGAAGTCGTTGAAGTTTCAGAGCCAGAAGAAGAAGTCGTTGAAGTTTTAGAGCCAGAAGAAGAAGTCGTTGAAGTTTCAGAGCCAGAAGAAGAAGTCGTGGAAGTTTCAGAGCCAGAAGAAGAAGTCGTTGAAGTTTCAGACCCAGAAGAAGAAGTCGTTGAAGTTTCAGACCCAGAAGAAGAAGTCGTTGAAGTTTCAGACCCAGAAGAAGAAGTCGTTGAAGTTTCAGACCCAGAAGAAGAAGTCGTTGAAGTTTCAGAGCCAGAAGAAGAAGTCGTTGAAGTTTCAGACCCAGAAGAAGAAGTCGTTGAAGTTTCAGAGCCAGAAGAAGAAGTCGTTGAAGTTTCAGACCCAGAAGAAGAAGTCGTTGAAGTTTCAGAGCCAGAAGAAGAAGTCGTTGAAGTTTCAGAGCCAGAAGAAGAAGTCGTTGAAGTTTCAGAACCAGAAGAAGAAGTCGTTGAAGTTTCAGACCCAGAAGAAGAAGTCGTTGAAGTTTCAGAACCAGAAGAAGAAGTCGTTGAAGTTTCAGAGCCAGAAGAAGAAGTCGTTGAAGTTTCAGAACCAGAAGAAGAAGTCGTTGAAGTTTCAGAGCCAGAAGAAGAAGTCGTTGAAGTTTCAGAGCCAGAAGAAGAAGTCGTTGAAGTTTCAGAGCCAGAAGAAGAAGTCGTTGAAGTTTCAGAGCCAGAAGAAGACGTCGTGGAAGTTTCAGAGCCAGAAGAAGTCGTGGAAGTTTCAGAGCCAGAAGAAGAAGTCGTTGAAGTTTCAGAGCCAGAAGAAGAAGTCGTGGAAGTTTCAGAGCCAGAAGAAGAAGTCGTTGAAGTTTCAGAGCCAGAAGAAGAAGTCGTTGAAGTTTCAGAGCCAGAAGAAGAAGTCGTTGAAGTTTCAGAGCCAGAAGAAGAAGTCGTGGAAGTTTCAGAGCCAGAAGAAGAAGTCGTGGAAGTTTCAGAGCCAGAAGAAGAAGTCGAAAATCAAGAGGAAGTCGCAGGATCAGAGCCAGAAGAATCTGAACCAGAAACAGAAACAAGCGATGGCGCTGTTGAGATTTTGAACGAAGAACATGTCGAAGAAGAAGTCGAAGTTCTGCAGCCAGAAAAAGAAATAGTTGAACTGGAAGGAGAGGGTAATGAGGAACCAGAAGAAGGTATATCTGAGGTTTTAAATGCGGTGGAATCAGAAGAAACAGAACCTGAAGTAGAAGTTGCTGAGGAGGAAGCAGTTGATGTTGTGAAACCTGTAGAAGAAGAAGAAGTCCCGGAGGTTCCAGAACCAGAGGAGGAAGTGGTGGAGATTTCAGAGGTAGAAGAAGAAGGAGTTCTTGAACCGACAGCGCCTGCTGAAGTTGTGGTTGAGGTATTGCAACCAGCACCAGAACCAGAGCATGAACCCGAAGATAACATAGTTGAGGAAGCAGAATCAGAGGAACCAGAACCAAGTGAAGAACTGGTTGAGGTTGCAGAGGGAGATCCAGAAGCAGGGAAAGAGTCAGAAGAAGTCACACAACCAGAGGAGGAAGTGGTTGAGGATGAACAGCCAGCAGAAGTTGGACCAGAACCACAGGAGGAAGTAGTTGTGCCGCCAGCAGAAGACTTACCCGAAGTTTCAGAGCCAGCATCAGAAGAGGCAGTCCCAGAACCAAATCCAGAGGAGGAGACGATTGAGCTTTTAGAACCAGAACCTGAGGAAGATGTTTCCGAGCCGGCAGCAGAATCCATTAAAATCCTTCTGCCGTTTGACAGCGTGGAAGACCTGAACGTGGGAGAGGATACCGTTGAGGTCATTGAGGATAACGAGTTCCTTCCACCAATCGGACTGGACCAACACCTTCCTCGTGAGGAAGATAACTTACCCATCGTACCGGCAGACATCCAGCCTTCAGAGGAAGATGAACCCGCCATCGATGAGTCTTACATCGAGGAGGATGTTGACACGTCTGACATTGCAGGTGAGAGACATATAAATAATACGTTATGAAAGGGTGTGCATCGTGTAAATAGAGTCACGCACTGACACTCGAGCAGATCATGAAAAACCCAGATATATATTTATATTCTGTTTCTGGGGCTGCGCTCCTGCCGATACGTCTTTTTATTCGAAACTTGTTCTGTACTAAAGATATTATGGTATATACTTTACCAGAACAGAAACATATCACAACTCTATTTGCGACAGCGCTATGAGATGGGTTACAGAAACAAATTAACCAATCACAAGTCTATTGGGCTTCCCTTTACTTTGGGGCGGCGACAATCAGAAGTCCTGTTATTGTACCAGAAAGACATGGACAGAACTGCTGTTGCTAACACTGGCCGTTCGCTAACTGCTTCGGCTGTCGAAAGGTCAAATAAATAAAACTCGGAGCTCTCGTCCCTGCAGTCAAAAGCCCCAGATTGTGACGTCTGATTACAGATATTATCTCGACAGAATCTCCGGCTTGTAAGCTGCTCTTTTTTTGACGCCATTCGAGCAACAACTTGGGTTTGATTTCTTGATGATTTGTTGACGTTACATTGCGTTAAGCTGCTGTGTTATCCACATTGACTTACGATACGTCCAATCAACGATGAAGACACAGACTCAAGGCAGTCCTGCTGGTACTTTCGTTTTCAAACAATTTAAAATGTTACTGCATTGGCTTCAAGCGCTAACACATAAATTATGTGTGCGACATAGAGATATGTATTCTTAAAGTGTAGATTCAAACTGCACATTTACCCGTTTGAATGCATCATGTTTAATTCACACTAACACGTATAAAACCCTTTGTAAGCGCTCATTAATGAATGATATATTTGTCTGCCTGACTTTTCAAAGAGGTGACCGATCAAGGCAACAACGACACATCAGAGGGAACTGAAGAAGACTCGATATCTCCAGAACTGGACGTCGGTGTAACGGAAGCTCCGGTTTCAGACTCCTTCCCTTCACCTCCGGCAACCGAAGTGTCTGAACCCAACCCGACTTCAGACGCTGGACTCTTTAAAGGAGCAGACCCGGAGCCAGCGGTCGTCATTATCGATGAGAACTTGAACCCGTCTGTGCCGAAAGGAATCGAAATCCAAACCCTCGCACCGGCGACGGACGACTTCATCGACGAGGCTGTACAGGATCTTGCAGTTGAGTTGGATCAATCGGACCTATCAACCAATGAGATTTCAGAATCAGAAGAATCAGAAGCGGGTTTCTCACCAGGTAGGTTGACACGTACGAGGAACTTGACTGAGAGTCGTGGTGCGTACGTAAAGTCAAACACGAATTAAAAACACAGATGGAATTGATTTTAAATCCTGATTAAAACACTGATGATTTGAGCAGATTTGTTCCACATAATAATACATTTTAATTTAGGCGCCTTTCATGACACCCAAGGACACCGCACGATGTGTTGAAAAAGAAAACGCTAATAGGCAACAGAACATAGAAAACAAAGATGGTTAGTTGAAATGACCAGATCAGAGATAGGTGTATTTCAGTGTCAGGTGAGACAATGCAATATTTAAAGTGACGTGAAAGTACATGATAACATTATTAAAGTTATAAAATATATAGTCAAATATAGCAGTATTTACATCGAAATAGAATGGAATAAAATATGTGCAGTAATACAACAGAAAAAGAAAGACATTAAGAAATATCGCAGAGGAAACACATTAGAAAGCAAAGATAATAAAACACGAGTAACCATGGTTACAAGTTACAGCGTGAGATGTCAGTCTGAGCTGCAGCCGACCGGCAGCTTTCTGGGGGTTTGGTCCAGATATTTAGAAATATCCCGAACCAATTTCTCTCATTCCTCTACCCCTCGTCTTCCCGTGAAGTTATAGTTATTTTGACGCTTTTCTAACCTTTTTATCTTCCTTTCGTCCTTCTCTTTCATCCATGTTGCATCCCCAGACAACACATTGCAGGATGAACTGTTCAGGGAAAGAGTATGTAGAGAAAGCTTGTGATATATCTCATGCATAGTACACATTGTGCGTTGATACACATTGGGATTGGAACCTCAAAAAAAAGATATTGTGTGCATTAAAGGTCCCCTATCATCATCCTCCTCCTCCTCCTCATCATCCTCTTCATCATCATCCTCCTCTTCATCAACATATCACAGGTCTCAGATATATCCAGAGCCTGGCTCTGAAGAGGAGGGACACATGTTGATGTAGAAGAGACATTATTGCATAACAGGTGACCTTGTAATGTAATGATTCCAGGCGAGGGGAGTGGCTTCCTGTCCGTCGTTGAGGAACTAACCAGCGCTCCCTCCACGGCCCGGCCTCCTGTGAGGTACCTCACCACGCCCTCCATGACCACAGCGAGTAACGGAAGAGAGCTGGTGGTGTTCTTCAGTCTGCGCGTCACCAACATGGACTTCTCCCTCGACCTCTTCAACAAGACGTCGTCCGAATACAGGTCCCTGGAGAGCACCTTCCTAGACGTGGTGAGTAGGAGTTAACATTGGGTTTCAGGCAGAAACGCAGTACTACAGTATTTGTGACATAATGACTTGAGAGGACTCTTTAAAGTAGAGACACTACATACTGAAATACACCTGAACATCAGCGGGAGAGGACTCTTTAAAGTAGAGACATTACATACTGATATACACCTGAACACCAGCAGGAGAGGACTCTTTAAAGTAGAGACACTACATACTGATATACACCTGAACATCAGCAGGAGAGCACTCTTTAAAGTAGAGACACTACTGATATACACCTGAACATCAGCAGGAGAGGACTCTTTAAAGTAGAGACACTACACACTGATATACACTTGAACATCAGCGGGAGAGGACTCTTTAAAGTAGAGACACTACACACTGATATACACCTGAACATCAGCAGGAGAGGACTCTTTAAAGTAGAGACAATACGTACTGATATACACCTGAACATCAGCAGGAGAGGACTCTTTAAAGTAGAGACACTACATACTGATATACACCTGAACATCAGCAGGAGAGGACTCTTTAAAGTAGAGACACTACATACTGATATACACCTGAACATCAGCAGGAGAGGACTCTTTAAAGTAGAGACACTACACACTGATATACACCTGAACATCAGCGGGAGAGGACTCTTTAAAGTAGAGACACTACATACTGATATACACCTGAACATCAGCAGGAGAGGACTCTTTAAAGTAGAGACATACATACTGATATACACCTGAACATCAGCGGGAGATGACTCTTTAAAGTAGAGACACTACATACTGATATACACCTGAACATCAGCAGGGAGAGGACTCTTTAAAGTAGAGACACTACACACTGATATACACTTGAACATCAGCGGGAGAGGACTCTTTAAAGTAGAGACACTACATACTGATATACACCTGAACATCAGCAGGAGAGGACTCTTTAAAGAAGAGACACTACATACTGATATACACCTGAACATCAGCAGGAGAGGACTCTTTAAAGTAGAGACACTACATACTGATATACACCTGAACATCAGCAGGAGAGCACTCTTTAAAGTAGAGACGCTACATTCTGCAGAATAGGGCCCCTTTAAAACAGTATGGGGTGCATTTTGATTTCAATGTAATAGCTGCAGAAAATCACACAACTGGCGTCATGTCCTCTCGGCCAAAGGGAACTCTCTCCAGGGAAATTAAGGCTCCGTTTTCTGGACCAAGCTGTGGACAAACGGCATATTCCAGTGTGTCCTGAGCAGTGATGCAAATATGTTCCAAAAGAAGCAGGTAGCAAAAACCCAAAGGTTCATTCTAATGATTGTTTGGCTTTCCCCCTGAAATCTGAAGCTCGTAGAACGCTGCGAACAAAACAATCAGAAAGTGATTTGGTTTTTTTGCCAACAATGACAACATTTGGAAATTCTTCAATTGAAAGTTTAATGTAATATATGATCGGTAAGACAAGTACATGGCTCAAAGAAGGTGTTGTTTTATAGACTTGCCCTATATGTTTCTATTGACTGCTTTGAATCCTTTCTTCAACTGCGTATGCATTTTCCCATCTCTAAAGCTGAGATGCATCAGTGAAACATTCATACTGGGCTCCCAGTGGTCGCCATTAGAAAGCCATGTTTCCTCCAGTATCTCCCATACCCAGAGATATGGCGCACAGTCAGCATTCCTTCACCCGATAAATGAATACTGCACCGTCATGAGATGTGTGTTCCTCTGAGCCTCGGCACATCTTTCCAACAGGATAATAATGCTGAAAAGAGTGAGGCTAAATAAAATCAATGTGAACACGTGTGGTCTTGTAACCCTGGACAACAAGACTTTACCTTCGGTCTGGGAACAAATGAAGAGGCGGACAAATATTAGCTGCAAATCTATAAGCAGGACAGGTTCAAGGAGTGTGAGAATGTCCCTTTTTAAATGCATTTTTTTATTTTGTTTCATTGATTTATTCCTCAGTGAAATCACATTATCACTTCCTGTGCCCTGGTCTGGAAGTCAATGGTTTCCTGAATATGTTTTTGGTTGTTAGCCTGAAATAAAGTCTGCGGTTAACACAAGCTGAAGAGATTTTAATTCTATGACATAAACTAAGTCGGTAAATACCCCACTGGTGGATTTAAAAACGGAGGTTGCTAACAGGTGTCTAAATGAGACGAATAAACGTCATCACGCCGAACATGTGACCATGCTGTAGTTCCTTTATAGCCCAACATTAGCCTCCTTTAGCTTAGCGGTGGTGACGTGAAGTCATGTGACCGTGCTGTAGTTCCTTTATAGCCCAACATTAGCCGCCTTTAGCTTAGCGGTGGTGACGTGAAGTCATGTGACCGTGCTGTAGTTCCTTTATAGCACAACATTAGCCTCCTTTAGCTTAGCGGTGGTGACGTGAAGTCATGTGACCGTGCTGTAGTTCCTTTATAGCCCAACATTAGCCGCCTTTAGCTTAGCGGTGGTGACGTGAAGTCATGTGACCGTGCTGTAGTTCCTTTATAGCCCAACATTAGCTTCCTTTAGCTTAGCGGTGGTGACGTGAAGTCATGTGACCGTGCTGTAGTTCCTTTATAGCCCAACATTAGCCTCCTTTAGCTTAGCGGTGGTGACGTGAAGTCATGTGACCGTGCTGTAGTTCCTTTATAGCCCAACATTAGCCTCCTTTAGCTTAGCGGTGGTGACGTGAAGTCATGTGACCGTGCTGTAGTTCCTTTATAGCCCAACATTAGCCTCCTTTAGCTTAGCGGTGGTGACGTGAAGTCATGTGACCGTGCTGTAGTTCCTTTATTGCTTCAGAAATCATAAAGTGGTGTTAATATGTGGAGACTATCCTGCTAAACAATATCATACATGTTTGATGAGATTAAGTTCTGCATTAATCTAAAAGCCAATGGAGGAATCCCATCGGCTTTTTGTGGAGTTGGCCACATTTTAAAAATGGCTTACCCCAATTACTCACTGAGGGCGTAAACGAGGTCTGCACAATTTAAAGCTAGGAATAAGTTATTCCTTGAAGCCATTTATTTTAAAGATGTACAGTTTACACCCTTTGTTTGTGCTACTCTGGATTATATTTGTCGTGTTTGCACAATAGCTCATTCCCCATTAGTCACAAACACATGAGAAAACACCAACGTCACCCTTTAAGTGCCGTGCAAAAGTAAGGCGTATATTTGTGATGAATGTCCTGCTGCTGTAAACGGGTGATGTTCTGTATCCCCGCGCTCCCCAGAGAGGCCACGTCCCCATCCCCCCACACATCACTGCGAGTGAACCGCAGGGAGAGCACTGCCGGGGTAAAGTTTACACCACAGAGAAACTTAAAAGCAAACCTCCCCCATGTGTTGTTCCGCGTGTCTGCAGGTATTGTGTTAACATTTACCCCACAGTTTTAAATAGAGGCTAACGCTGCATATGGATGACAGATAGAAGGAAATATCTAATGATTTAACAAGATTCAAAGACTTTAGTGCTGAATGAAATGCTTAAAGCCCAGGCGTCTTCAGCAATGCACATAAACGGATATTGCAAGAAGAAACTGTGCAAGAATATATGAAGGAATAATCCTCTCCTGCTGATGTTCAGGTGTATATCAGTATGTAGTGTCTCTACTTTAAAGAGTCCTCTCCTGCTGATGTTCAGGTGTATATCAGTATGTAGTGTCTCTACTTTAAAGAGTCCTCTCCTGCTGATGTTCAGGTGTATATCAGTATGTAGTGTCTCTACTTTAAAGAGTCCTCTCCTGCTGATGTTCAGGTGTATATCAGTATGTAGTGTCTCTACTTTAAAGAGTCCTCTCCTGCTGATGTTCAGGTGTATATCAGTATGTAGTGTCTCTACTTTAAAGAGTCCTCTCCTGCTGATGTTCAGGTGTATATCAGTATGTAGTGTCTCTACTTTAAAGAGTCCTCTCCTGCTGATGTTCAGGTGTATATCAGTATGTAGTGTCTCTACTTTAAAGAGTCCTCTCCTGCTGGTGTTCAGGTGTATATCAGTATGTAGTGTCTCTACTTTAAAGAGTCCTCTCCTGCTGATGTTCAGGTGTATATCAGTATGTAGTGTCTCTACTTTAAAGAGTCCTCTCCTGCTGATGTTCAGGTGTATATCAGTAGTAGTGTCTCTACTTTAAAGAGTCCTCTCCTCTGATGTTCAGGTGTATATCAGTATGTAGTGTCTCTACTTTAAAGAGTCCTCTCCTGCTGATGTTCAGGTGTATATCAGTATGTAGTGTCTCTACTTTAAAGAGTCCTCTCCTCTGGTGTTCAGGTGTATATCAGTATGTAGTGTCTCTACTTTAAAGAGTCCTCTCCTGCTGATGTTCAGGTGTATATCAGTATGTAGTGTCTCTACTTTAAAGAGTCCTCTCCTGCTGATGTTCAGGTGTATATCAGTATGTAGTGTCTCTACTTTAAAGAGTCCTCTCCTGCTGATGTTCAGGTGTATATCAGGATGTAGTGTCTCTACTTTAAAGAGTCCTCTCCTGCTGATGTTCAGGTGTATATCAGTATGTAGTGTCTCTACTTTAAAGAGTCCTCTCCTGCTGATGTTCAGGTGTATATCAGTATGTAGTGTCTCTACTTTAAAGAGTCCTCTCCTGCTGATGTTCAGGTGTATATCAGTATGTAGTGTCTCTACTTTAAAGAGTCCTCTCCTGCTGATGTTCAGGTGTATATCAGTAGTGTAGTGTCTCTACTTTAAAGAGTCCTCTCCTGCTGATGTTCAGGTGTATATCAGTATGTAGTGTCTCTACTTTAAAGAGTCCTCTCCTGCTGATGTTCAGGTGTATATCAGTATGTAGTGTCTCTACTTTAAAGAGTCCTCTCCTGCTGATGTTCAGGTGTATATCAGTATGTAGTGTCTCTACTTTAAAGAGTCCTCTCCTGCTGATGTTCAGGTGTATATCAGTATGTAGTGTCTCTACTTTAAAGAGTCCTCTCCTGCTGATGTTCAGGTGTATATCAGTATGTAGTGTCTCTACTTTAAAGAGTCCTCTCCTGCTGATTTCAGGTGTATATCAGTATGTAGTGTCTCTACTTTAAAGAGTCCTCTCCTGCTGATGTTCAGGTGTATATCAGTATGTAGTGTCTCTACTTTAAAGAGTCCTCTCCTGCTGATGTTCAGGTGTATATCAGAGTGTAGTGTCTCTACTTTAAAGAGTCCTCTCCTGCTGATGTTCAGGTGTATATCAGTATGTAGTGTCTCTACTTTAAAGAGTCCTCTCCTGCTGATGTTCAGGTGTATATCAGTATGTAGTGTCTCTACTTTAAAGAGTCCTCTCCTGCTGATGTTCAGGTGTATATCAGTATGTAGTGTCTCTACTTTAAAGAGTCCTCTCCTGCTGATGTTCAGGTGTATATCAGTATGTAGTGTCTCTACTTTAAAGAGTCCTCTCCTGCTGATGTTCAGGTGTATATCAGTATGTAGTGTCTCTACTTTAAAGAGTCCTCTCCTGCTGATTTCAGGTGTATATCAGTATGTAGTGTCTCTACTTTAAAGAGTCCTCTCCTGCTGATGTTCAGGTGTATATCAGTATGTAGTGTCTCTACTTTAAAGAGTCCTCTCCTGCTGATGTTCAGGTGTATATCAGTATGTAGTGTCTCTACTTTAAAGAGTCCTCTCCTGCTGATGTTCAGGTGTATATCAGTATGTAGTGGCTCTACTTTAAAGAGTCCTCTCCTGCTGATGTTCAGGTGTATATCAGTATGTAGTGGCTCTACTTTAAAGAGTCCTCTCCTGCTGATGTTCAGGTGTATATCAGTATGTAGTGTCTCTACTTTAAAGAGTCCTCTCCTGCTGATGTTCAGGTGTATATCAGTATGTAGTGTCTCTACTTTAAAGAGTCCTCTCCTGCTGATGTTCAGGTGTATATCAGTACGTAGTGTCTCTACTTTAAAGAGTCCTCTCCTGCTGATGTTCAGGTGTATATCAGTATGTAGTGTCTCTACTTTAAAGAGTCCTCTCCTGCTGATGTCCAGGTGTATATCAGTATGTAGTGTCTCTACTTTAAAGAGTCCTCTCCTGCTGGTGTTCAGGTGTATATCAGTATGTAGTGTCTCTACTTTAAAGAGTCCTCTCCTGCTGATGTTCAGGTGTATATCAGTATGTAGTGTCTCTACTTTAAAGAGTCCTCTCCTGCTGATGTTCAGGTGTATATCAGTATGTAGTGTCTCTACTTTAAAGAGTCCTCTCCTGCTGATGTTCAGGTGTATATCAGTATGTAGTGTCTCTACTTTAAAGAGTCCTCTCCTGCTGATGTTCAGGTGTATATCAGTATGTAGTGTCTCTACTTTAAAGAGTCCTCTCCTGCTGATGTTCAGGTGTATATCAGTATGTATTGTCTCTACTTTAAAGAGTCCTCTCCTGCTGATGTTCAGGTGTATATCAGTATGTAGTGTCTCTACTTTAAAGAGTCCTCTCCTGCTGATGTTCAGGTGTATATCAGTATGTAGTGTCTCTACTTTAAAGAGTCCTCTCCTGCTGATGTTCAGGTGTATATCAGTATGTAGTGTCTCTACTTTAAAGAGTCCTCTCCTGCTGATGTTCAGGTGCATATCAGTATGTATTGTCTCTACTTTAAAGAGTCCTCTCCTGCTGATGTTCAGGTGCATATCAGTATGTAGTGTCTCTACTTTAAAGAGTCCTCTCCTGCTGATGTTCAGGTGTATATCAGTATGTAGTGTCTCCACTTTAAAGAGTCCTCTCCTGCTGATGTTCAGGTGCATATCAGTATGTAGTGTCTCTACTTTAAAGAGTCCTCTGTGTGATGGTGGATAATGTGGTTCACAACTCAACTGAATATACGACGGCATATTAATGCAGAAAGAAATTGCTTTAAATCCGTGAAATAAAACTTCTTCCTTTCTCCCCGCTGCTGTTTATCGCTGACA
Organism: Champsocephalus esox; assembly: GCA_036324585.1. NCBI lineage: Eukaryota > Metazoa > Chordata > Actinopteri > Perciformes > Channichthyidae > Champsocephalus > Champsocephalus esox. The sequence continues at coordinate 3,140,159 of CM070490.1, forward strand.
GCGGTGGAAACTGAGTTAAAACGCTGAAACACTCAGTAATTATCTCAAAGATATATAAATATATATATATATATATATATATATAAATCTGCTCAGGACAATATATTGCCTCGTAGGAGAAAGGAGACTTTCTCCCAGTAGATTGGTTTTGCTGAACTGTTTGCTAACTGCATCACTCGAGGTAATTACGCGCGGCCCGCTGGGATTTAGAGAAAGCAGCAGATATTGAGAGTTTAATTTGCTCGCTGTGCAGAAAGGCAGCTGGAGGTTTGGGGAGATTAAGGTGACCTTGAGGGGACGAGATGTGAAGAAATGTGAAACTGTTGTTCATCTCTTAGTCGACAACACAATCACATCAGCCACTGATATATTCGTCTATAAAACCATTTCCTGCATCGTTCAACAATGACAGTAAATATTTGTGATGTGCGGGGGAAGCGGTACCCGTGCTTCATAAATTAGATTTTATTGAGATTTGCTCCCTTAATATGCAGCTGTCTGACGTCCGTTCGCCAACGAGATCATCCATCAACATCATTAGAAGCCACAGCATCTCACAGTAAACTTTCCTCATCCGTTTGTATTACTATGACGACTAAAGTGTTTGTGACAGCCACACACAGGAGAGGACTCTTTAAAGTAGAGACACTACATACTGATATACACCTGGACATCAGCAGGAGAGGACTCTTTAAAGTAGAGACACTAAACACTGATATACACCTGAACATCAGCAGGAGAGGACTCTTTAAAGTAGAGACACTACACACTGATATACACCTGAACATCAGCAGGAGAGGACTCTTTAAAGTAGAGACACTAAACACTGATATACACCTGAACATCAGCAGGAGAGGACTCTTTAAAGTAGAGACACTGATATACACCTGAACATCAGCAGGAGAGGACTCTTTAAAGTAGAGACACTACATACTGATATACACCTGAACATCAGCAGGAGAGGACTCTTTAAAGTAGAGACACTACATACTGATATACACCTGAACATCAGCAGGAGAGGACTCTTTAAAGTAGAGACACTACATACTGATATACACCTGAACATCAGCAGGAGAGGACTCTTTAAAGTAGAGACACTGATATACACCTGCACATCAGCAGGAGAGGACTCTTTAAAGTAGAGACACTACATACTAATAAACACCTGAACATCAGCAGGAGAGGACTCTTTAAAGTAGAGACACTACATACTGATATACACCTGAACATCAGCAGGAGAGGACTCTTTAAAGTAGAGACACTACATACTGATATACACCTGAACATCAGCAGGAGAGGACTCTTTAAAGTAGAGACACTACATACTGATATACACCTGAACATCAGCAGGAGAGGACTCTTTAAAGTAGAGACACTACATACTGATATACACCTGAACATCAGCAGGAGAGGACTCTTTAAAGTAGAGACACTACATACTGATATACACCTGAACATCAGCAGGAGAGGACTCTTTAAAGTAGAGACACTAAACACTGATATACACCTGAACATCAGCAGGAGAGGACTCTTTAAAGTAGAGACACTGATATACACCTGAACATCAGCAGGAGAGGACTCTTTAAAGTAGAGACACTACATACTGATATACACCTGAACATCAGCAGGAGAGGACTCTTTAAAGTAGAGACACTAAACACTGATATACACCTGAACATCAGCAGGAGAGGACTCTTTAAAGTAGAGACACTACACACTGATATACACCTGAACATCAGCAGGAGAGGACTCTTTAAAGTAGAGACACTACACACTGATATACACCTGAACATCAGCAGGAGAGGACTCTTTAAAGTAGAGACACTACATACTGATATACACCTGAACATCAGCAGGAGAGGACTCTTTAAAGTAGAGACACTACATACTGATATACACCTGAACATCAGCAGGAGAGGACTCTTTAAAGTAGAGACACTACATACTGATATACACCTGAACATCAGCAGGAGAGGACTCTTTAAAGTAGAGACACTACATACTGATATACACCTGAACATCAGCAGGAGAGGACTCTTTAAAGTAGAGACACTAAACACTGATATACACCTGAACATCAGCAGGAGAGGACTCTTTAAAGTAGAGACACTGATATACACCTGAACATCAGCAGGAGAGGACTCTTTAAAGTAGAGACACTACATACTGATATACACCTGAACATCAGCAGGAGAGGACTCTTTCAAAGTAGAGACACTAAACACTGATATACACCTGAACATCAGCAGGAGAGGACTCTTTAAAGTAGAGACACTACATACTGATATACACCTGAACATCAGCAGGAGAGGACTCTTTAAAGTAGAGACACTGCATACTGATATACACCTGAACATCAGCAGGAGAGGACTCTTTAAAGTAGAGACACTGATATACACCTGAACATCAGCAGGAGAGGACTCTTTAAAGTAGAGACACTGATATACACCTGAACATCAGCAGGAGAGGACTCTTTAAAGTAGAGACACTGCATACTGATATACACCTGGACATCAGCAGGAGAGGACTCTTTAAAGTAGAGACACTACATACTGATATACACCTGAACATCAGCAGGAGAGGACTCTTTAAAGTAGAGACACTACATACTGATATACACCTGAACATCAGCAGGAGAGAACTCTTTAAAGTAGAGACACCACATATTGATATGCACCTGAACATCAGCAGGAGAGGACTCTTTAAAGTAGAGACACTACATACTGATATACACCTGAACATCAGCAGGAGAGGACTCTTTAAAGTAGAGACACTGATATACACCTGAACATCAGCAGGAGAGGACTCTTTAAAGTAGAGACACTACATACTGATATACACCTGAACATCAGCAGGAGAGGACTCTTTAAAGTAGAGACACTGATATACACCTGAACATCAGCAGGGGAGGACTCTTTAAAGTAGAGACACTACACACTGATATACACCTGAACATCAGCAGGAGAGGACTCTTTAAAGTAGAGACACTACATACTGATATACACCTGAACATCAGCAGGAGAGGACTCTTTGAAAGTAGAGACACTGATATACACCTGAACATCAGCAGGGGAGGACTCTTTAAAGTAGAGACACTACACACTGATATACACCTGAACATCAGCAGGAGAGGACTCTTTAAAGTAGAGACACTACATACTGATATACACCTGAACATCAGCAGGAGAGGACTCTTTAAAGTAGAGACACTACATACTGATATACACCTGAACATCAGCAGGAGAGGACTCTTTAAAGTAGAGACACTACATACTGATATACACCTGAACATCAGCAGGAGAGGACTCTTTAAAGTAGAGACGCTACATACTGATATACACCTGAACATCAGCAGGAGAGGACTCTTTAAAGTAGAGACACTAAACACTGATATACACCTGCACATCAGCAGGGGAGGACTCTTTAAAGTAGAGACTTAGTTACTTTCCATTTCTGACCAGGCCTTCTTATAAATGTACGGGTACATATATTTGCATCGATTGTTTTTATAGTTTTATTGCAGAGTAACAAAAGAACTCATTTGAAGCTTGACGTTTTTACGACTTCCGGTTGCGATGAAGTGAAGATGAGTTCAGGGACTCTGTAATTTATAGTGCTATCTTTTACGGCATCGAACATTTTATCAACCGTTTCATTGTCACTTTGCAGGACAGGCAATATGTTCTTTATGAGTTGAGCTGTGTTCAAACCGAAGAGATGAAGGTAGAATCTACGACGAGACGATGTAATCCACCTCCAACTGTATTTACAGGGTTTTTATTGTCTCAGTGCCGGAGTTAGGCTTGTTCGTGGTATTTACAGATAATTGTGTATCTTTAGGTATTCATTACAGCGTGTCAAATGTTTAAGTGCTGCTTCGTAGCCACATTACAAGGGAAGCACAATCTTCCCTTTTTTTATTTCCTCAATCCAGGAGTTTTTAGGAAACGTTATAATCTCCTCCTAATATCGCCCTCGCATCTCTAAGCTCTTCAGCTTATGTAAAACAGATGAGGCGTTTTGACAAAAGCAACCAAACATTTGGGCATTAATATCAAATCACCGGCCAGATGCTGAACAGCTTCTTCCGTCCAAAGGATCTCAACACTGGAACAAATGCTGCTCCGTGAAGCAACATAAAACCAGTTGTGATCAATTAAATTAAAAATGGTTTATTGGAACTCACATTAAAGGCATACAGGCAGCCTTTCACTGAACCAAATGGCCAAAATGACGCAGGTTCAAACAAACGAAACAAATATAACGAGAGGACGGCTCTTAAAGTAAAAGTACACCAATTACCTCTGAACTGAAGTGGAGTAGAAGTACAAAGTAGCATCAAATGGAAATACTCAAGTAAAGTACAAGTACCTCTAAATTGTACTTGAAGGTTTTTGATATCTTTTATGCATCACCATGTGTCCCCCCACCGGTGTGTCCCCCCCGGTGTCCCCGTTGTCCCCCCCGGTGTGTCCCCGCAGACACTCAAAGTGTCAGAAACCCCTCTCTCTTCTCCTCCGTACCCACATCTCTAAAAACGGGAGAACAACGGAGCTGATCCAGATTTGCTGCGTCATGACCACATTACTCAAATGTGGGCGGGCTTTACCCCCACGGGCCAATCAGAAACGTTGCTGTCAGAAACAATGAGACGTGTTCTGGAAGTAATACGGTCTGTGTTTCCATTAGCATGCTAGCACTCAGAGCTAACCTGTGCTGGAGAGAGAGTGTGTGAAGAAGCAGGAAGTCAACAGGAAGTCACCTGGTGGTAAACCTGGGAGAGAGAGAGTTTGAGCTCCATCCTGTTTCAGAGAGGATCCTTGATGTGGTTTGGAACATGATATGGAGTTTAATCACGGCAGCATTTAGCTGAGTATCTTGGTATATCTTCCTTTTTTACTGAACAGCTGAAACAGAGGGATACGAGGCTAACATGCTGTTTGGTATTTTGATCAAAACACATCATAGACATGTTTTTTATTTATTTGTATATGTGACCCATAATGTATGCCTACAAATAGCATAATGGAAGACCTTTAAGTACAGTACTTGAGTAAATGTACTGTACACCTCTGACGGTGTTCCCGTCTGCTTCCTCTAGCTGATGCCGTACCTGCAGGCCAACCTGACGGGCTTCAAGAAGCTGGAGATCCTGAACTTCAGGCGGGGCAGCGTGGTGGTGAACAGCAAGGTGAAGTTCTCCCGCTCCGTGCCATACAACATCACTGAGGCCGTGACATGCGTTCTGGAGGAGTTCTGCTCCGACGTCATGAAGCACCTGCACATCCAGATCGACACACACTCTCTGGACGTGGAGCCAGGTACGTGCACACACACTTATTACACGTCTGAGACCAAAACACCCCGTTTTAACACCCTTTTAATGATTTTTGACTTCACGTCACCACCGCTAAGCTAAAGGAGGCTAATGTTGGGCTAGAAAGGAACTACAGCACGGTCACATGACTTCACGTCACCACCGCTAAGCTAAAGGAGGCTAATGTTGGGCTAGAAAGGAACTACAGCACGGTCACATGACTTCACGTCACCACCGCTAAGCTAAAGGTGGCTAATGTTGGGCTATAAAGGAACTACAGCACGGTCACATGACTTCACGTCACCACCGCTAAGCTAAAGGTGGCTAATGTTGGGCTATAAAGGAACTACAGCACGGTCACATGACTTCACGTCTCCACCGCTAAGCTAAAGGAGGCTAATGTTGGGCTATAAGGGAACTACAGCACGGTCACATGACTTCACGTCTCCACCGCTAAGCTAAAGGCGGCTAATGTTGGGCTATAAAGGAACTACAGCACGGTCACATGACTTCACTTCATGACCATTTTCTACTAATTGCACATCTGCTAGGCTGCCAGTTTTCCTCTTATAGCATTCAGTTTTACTTTCAGCACAGCTCATGATACAGCTGCAATATACAGCAGGGTTGCCAACTCTCACGCATCCACTCTCAATCTCACGCTCTCACGCTGCCTAAACTATTCTCACGCCAAAAAACAAGAATACCGAAGACTATAAACGGTTTTGAAAACTTGTGTCACGTAGTGATCGTCTTCTCAATAGAACATCTTTGATAATGTCTTCTGGCCAATCAGAATCAAGATAACGGCGTGGTGTTGTTGCAGGAAGTCCCGACGGAGAATACTCTTGCTGTAGTTACAGGCAGGGCCGGCCCTCGGCATAGGCAGTATAGACGTCATCAACCCATAGGGGGCGCCGGAAAGAAAAGAAAAAGTTAGAAATTAAAAAAAAATATTTCCCGATGTTGGATCAACAAAGTACATCTGATTATCTTATACTAACAGAACTACGCCTACATTGCGTACAGCGCCCATAAACTATGGCACACCCCCCCCCAAATCAAGTTGAACCCCCAGCCCCAGTAAAAACCAGAGGTTTATGTGAAATTGTTATTTTTTGGAAATAATAGTTTTAGTGTGCAATTACAGGTTTTAATTTGGTGTTTGTGTTCATTTAAAATAAATCAAACTCCCAAATAACGTGCACAGCTTCTGTGTGCTCTCATTAACATTGGGATTGACTGTGTGAGCGGCCGCGGGGCTTTAGAGAGCTCTCTCCTGACAGACTGAGCGGCTCTGATAGCCTCAGCTCAGAGAGGTGAAGCCACGCCTCTATGTGATCACTATAGTTATACAGAAAGAAGAGAAAAGCAGGTATAAAATACTGACGGTACAAAAAGTTGTTATTAATAAACAAGAACACAGTTTGAAAGTGATTTGTAAAAAAGAAAATCTGCTTCCAGTTCTGTTTCATCTGGTGCTGAGAGATGTTTCCATAGGTCTCTCATGTTGCTCTCAAAGTGACCAGATCGATGCTTTCAACTTCAATATTTAAAAAAAAAGTCTTCCCGGGGGTGCATGCCCCCGGACCCCCCTAGAGGAGCCCCCCCCCCACTTAAATCATGTTCAAATGGATAGGAAACTAAATACAGTTGCACACATCTTGTGTCCATATCTGTCTGTGTTGGTTGCAGAACAATGGGGGCTATCCACAATGTGAAGTAACTCACAGCCTCTCCTCTTCCCTCTGTGAGGAGCAGCAGGTTCAGCTCTCAGAACAAAGTAACACGGCATTCATTTGTTTAAATATGTCGTGTAGTAATAGATGTATTTATGTTTCTTCTCAAGAGAGAACCAGAATGTGTATTTTATGTTAGCATTTCAAAAGAATCCCCCCAGACCCCCTGCAGGGGTTGGGCTTTCAGCATGTCACTCTTCTCCTGTGGGGAAGCTGCAGGATCGGCTCCAGGTCGCCCTTTGTATTCACTACAAGACAAATGTGCCTTTTGATTTCATGCAGTTCCATTTGGATTGAGACGGGAAATAATCTGAACCTCACGCGTTTCTCTGTCAAGCGTTAGCCCTACCAGAGATTACCCAACAAAAATACTCTCTCGCAACTGCCGACCCGCAGATCTAAGATCCAGTAGAAATGATGTAAAAGTAAAAGTCTGCTGCTTATTGTTCTACTAGGCCAAAATAGAGTGTGTTAATTAATATGTTTGGAGTAAGTCTGTGTGTTGTGTGTGTGTGTGTGTGTGTGTGTGTGTGTGTTTCATGTATAGGCCTCTCTCACGATAATTCATTTTGTTTGATACATTTTCCCGTAAATTATTGCGATAAACGATAATATTGTCGGCACCGTTGTATGACCATTTTAGACCGCTGACATAATGACAATATATAATAATAATTTAAGTGCATCCTTTCAAACTGCTAGTCACATCTTCATGTAAATGGCAATTTATCCAGTTCATTTTTATTTATCGTACGATAAGTCAATTAATTGCTTATCGCGACAGGCACACGATAAAACAGTGGAAACATCTGTTTGACTTTCATTAGTGAATTAAACTTTGTGCCGTTTATAGCCTGTGTCCAATATTGTGTATTTGTATATATTCTATATATATTCTATATATATGCTAAAGTCCCGCTGCTGACACGATAGCAGTCATTTCGTGCGCATATGTGTAATCAAACCCATGATACCAACATCTCACTGCAGCCAGGTGCCCAGAGTTGGCAGCCCTGATGTACAGTGTAGAGCCTGATGAAACGCGTGTGTGATAAAACACAAGCTCGCATCTCATAAATGTCCCATTGTTACTGCGATGGCTCTCACAGCGGTGTGTTGTAATACTCCTCATAAATATGCAGACACATTCAGACAGACTCCGTCATTAGGAGTGTTAGTCAAATCCTCCAACAGACAGGGGGACTGAGCAGGACATTATGGAGCGGCAATACAGACGAGGAGTGAGCAGCAGAGAAAGGAACGATATCACGTTTCTGCAGGAGGTCATAAAATACTGCCGGTAATATATCTGTAGCAACACGTTGTACATGCAGCGCGCTTCTGGCATGCGTAATATATTCATGGGTACAGTTTTAAACCATTAACATCTCATCAGCTTGTGTTAGCCACAGACCTCGTTTCAGGCGAACAACCAAAAACATATCCAGTAAACCATTGACTTCCAGACTAGGTGTCATTGCAGGGTTTTAGGACGACGAAAATGAATGGAAATATGTTGAAAAATACAAAAGACGGCCATTTTATTTGTACCTTCTGGATTCCAGGGCATCCATTTGGCAACACACATGTTATCGCTTCAAATGTAAGCTTTTCAAGTTCAGGACACGTTGATATCTGTAATGTTTACACAGATATATAATTGTGAAATGTGTAGTTTGTCAGGACTGTAGTTTGTCAGGACTGAGATGTAGTTTGTCAGGACTGTAGTTTGTCAGGACTGAGATGTAGTTTGTGAGGACTGAGGAGTAGTTTGTCTGGACTGAGATGTAGTTTGTGAGGACTGAGGTGTAGTTTGTCTGGACTGAGGTGTAGTTTGGTCAGGACTGAGGTGTAGTTTGTCAGGACTGAGGAGTAGTTTGTCTGGACTGAGGTGTAGTTTGTCTGGACTGAGGAGTAGTTTGTCTGGACTGAGGTGTAGTTTGTCTGGACTGAGGTGTAGTTTGTCAGGACTGAGGTGTAGTTTGTGAGGACTGAGGTGTAGTTTGTCTGGACTGAGGAGTAGTTTGTCAGGACTGAGGTGTAGTTTGTCAGGACTGAGATGTAGTTTGTGAGGACTGAGGAGTAGTTTGTCTGGACTGAGGAGTAGTTTGTGAGGACTGAGGTGTAGTTTGTCTGGACTGAGGTGTAGTTTGGTCAGGACTGAGGTGTAGTTTGTCAGGACTGAGGAGTAGTTTGTCTGGACTGAGGTGTAGTTTGTCTGGACTGAGGAGTAGTTTGTCTGGACTGAGGTGTAGTTTGTCTGGACTGAGGTGTAGTTTGTCAGGACTGAGGTGTAGTTTGTCAGGACTGAGGTGTAGTTTGTCTGGACTGAGGTGTAGTTTGTGAGGACTGAGGTGTAGTTTGTCTGGACTGAGGTGTAGTTTGTCTGGACTGAGGTGTAGTTTGTGAGGACTGAGGTGTAGTTTGTCTGGACTGAGGTGTAGTTTGTCTGGACTGAGGTGTAGTTTGTCTGGACTGAGGTGTAGTTTGTCAGGACTGAGGTGTAGTTTGTGAGGACTGAGGTGTAGTTTGTGAGGACTGAGGTGTAGTTTGTGAGGACTGAGGTGTAGTTTGTCTGGACTGAGGTGTAGTTTGTGAGGACTGAGGTGTAGTTTGTGAGGACTGAGGTGTAGTTTGTGAGGACTGAGGTGTAGTTTGTGAGGACTGAGGTGTAGTTTGTCTGGACTGAGGTGTAGTTTGTCTGGACTGAGGTGTAGTTTGTCTGGACTGAGGTGTAGTTTGTCTGGACTGAGGTGTAGTTTGTGAGGACTGAGGTGTAGTTTGTGAGGACTGAGGTGTAGTTTGTGAGGACTGAGGTGTAGTTTGTCAGGACTGAGGTGTAGTTTGTGAGGACTGAGGTGTAGTTTGTGAGGACTGAGGTGTAGTTTGTGAGGACTGAGGTGTAGTTTGTCAGGACTGAGGTGTAGTTTGTCAGGACTGAGGTGTAGTTTGTCAGGACTGAGGTGTAGTTTGTCAGGACTGAGGTGTAGTTTGTGAGGACTGAGGTGTAGTTTGTGAGGACTGAGGTGTAGTTTGTGAGGACTGAGGTGTAGTTTGTCAGGACTGAGGTGTAGTTTGTGAGGACTGAGGTGTAGTTTGTCAGGACTGAGGTGTAGTTTGTCAGGACTGAGGTGTAGTTTGTGAGGACTGAGGTGTAGTTTGTCTGGACTGAGGTGTAGTTTGTGAGGACTGAGGTGTAGTTTGTGAGGACTGAGGTGTAGTTTGTGAGGACTGAGGTGTAGTTTGTCTGGACTGAGGTGTAGTTTGTCTGGACTGAGGTGTAGTTTGTGAGGACTGAGGTGTAGTTTGTGAGGACTGAGGTGTAGTTTGTGAGGACTGAGGTGTAGTTTGTCAGGACTGAGATGTAGTTTGTCAGGACTGAGGAGTAGTTTGTGAGGATTGAGGTGTAGTTTGTCAGGACTGAGGTGTAGTTTGTCTGGACTGAGGTGTAGTTTGTGAGGACTGAGGTGTAGTTTGTGAGGACTGAGGTGTAGTTTGTCAGGACTGAGGTGTAGTTTGTCAGGACTGAGGTGTAGTTTGTGAGGACTGAGGTGTAGTTTGTGAGGACTGAGGTGTAGTTTGTGAGGACTGAGGTGTAGTTTGTCAGGACTGAGGTGTAGTTTGTCAGGACTGAGGTGTAGTTTGTGAGGACTGAGGTGTAGTTTGTCAGGACTGAGGTGTAGTTTGTGAGGACTGAGGTGTAGTTGGTCAGGACTGAGGTGTAGTTTGTCAGGACTGAGGTGTAGTTTGTGAGGACTGAGGTGTAGTTTGTGAGGACTGAGGTGTAGTTTGTGAGGACTGAGGTGTAGTTTGTCAGGACTGAGGTGTAGTTTGTGAGGACTGAGGTGTAGTTTGTGAGGACTGAGGTGTAGTTTGTGAGGACTGAGGTGTAGTTTGTCAGGACTGAGGATGTAGTTTGTCAGGACTGAGGTGTAGTTTGTGAGGACTGAGGTGTAGTTTGTCTGGACTGAGGTGTAGTTTGTGAGGACTGAGGTGTAGTTTGTGAGGACTGAGGTGTAGTTTGTGAGGACTGAGGTGTAGTTTGTGAGGACTGAGGAGTAGTTTGTGAGGACTGAGGTGTAGTTTGTGAGGACTGAGGTGTAGTTTGTGAGGACTGAGGTGTAGTTTGTGAGGACTGAGGTGTAGTTTGTCAGGACTGAGGTGTAGTTTGTGAGGACTGAGGTGTAGTTGGTCAGGACTGAGGTGTAGTTTGTCAGGACTGAGGAGTAGTTGGTCAGGACTGAGGTGTAGTTTGTCAGGACTGAGGTGTAGTTTGTGAGGACTGAGGTGTAGTTGGTCAGGACTGAGGTGTAGTTTGTGAGGACTGAGGTGTAGTTGGTCAGGACTGAGGAGTAGTTTGTCGGGACTGAGGTGTAGTTTGTGAGGACTGAGGTGTAGTTGGTCAGGACTGAGGTGTAGTTTGTCAGGACTGAGGTGTAGTTTGTGAGGACTGATGTGTAGTTTGTGAGGACTGAGGTGTAGTTTGTCAGGACTGAGGTGTAGTTTGTGAGGACTGAGGAGTAGTTGGTCAGGACTGAGGTGTAGTTTGTGAGGACTGAGGTGTAGTTTGTGAGGACTGAGGAGTAGTTTGTCAGGACTGAGGTGAGAGGAGAAAGAAAAGAAAAGCCTCCGAGTGTTTCTGACGTTTCCTCTCAGAAGTTTCCAAACATCTCAATCTGACCAGAGAGCTCATTACAAATCAAACAGCAGCTCACTCTGTAGGAATATTAATCTTCTTCACCTTCCTCCTCCTCTCCCTGCTCCTTCACTTAAACTCCCACTGTACATCTTAGATGTATATCCAATCTAATATTTAATATTCCATTCCTCACCTACTTATGTATGTTTAAGCACTAGCTCACGACAGGCCGTGGTATATGCTCATTATATCACAGCTAAGGGGCGTGGTTCGGCCCGACGTGAAGCGGAGGGTCGACAACCCCCGGCCTTAGCTGTGATATGATGAGCATATACCACGGCCTGAAGTGAGCTATTGCTTTTATAAAACGGTTACCAAGTGTGGCAATATGAAAGAAAAATACACACTCTCATTTAAATAGTTTTTATTAGTAAATAATGACGTTCAAAATAAAATAGTCCCTCCGTTGCCTTCTGCGCGAAACATAGTGCGAGGTGGTTGCTATGCAACAACACTAACAGCTAGCGAACATATTACACACAGAGCGTTGATCCATTATCTGGCTGTTTATTTACATTCATGTGTTTGTTGCCGTTTGTTGTGCAGCCACTGAAAACCTGTCCAGCATCAGCAGCATGCTCACGAGGTCACTTGGTGAGGTTGTTCTGGCTGTTGCTCGGCGTGGCGAGAATATTGCTCCACTTTCTCCGGTCCCCGAGACTCGGCTCCCAGCAGCTCTGGAGACAGCTCTCTGTGGCCACTAACGCTCATCATGTCTCCGCTTTGGTTCAAGACCCCGTCAGAAAGCTTTTGATGGAGGTCCTCTCCAGCTGGTCTGCCTGCTCTTCACGCAGCTCTGCATGTCGTCCTTGCGTCCATGTCGGGCTCTCTGGAGATAGGCACTGCTCAGTCCACTCCTCCATAGCCAGACGGAGGTCCAAGTTCATCTTAAATGTTTCAATCTTATGTTTTGTAAGTTTGTTCCGTAACGGAAGAAGTGTAAATATGTTTATAAAACTGACAAGTCAAATCAAGCAATCTGATTGGTCGGTAGTGTTTTTGCGGACCTCTTTGATTACAGATTTGAAAGCATCGTTGCTTGCTTTAAAAGTAGCACACTGCATGATGTCAGACCTTGGAGAGTATCTAGATGTCCTGCCCTGATGCCAAAGGAACTGCACACTGGATATGTTTTGCCGTTTGATGTCTCCGTCTGGAGCGCTGCGTCAAAAGGAGGGTTTCTGCCGTTACTTCTCCGCCGCTTTCTGGATCCAGTATATATAGATATATGTATATATAAACAATACTGTTTTTCTCAGGCGCGGAGGGATACTGACTTGTTGTGAAAAGTAACTTACAATTCTACCCGTGGTATACGCTCAGTATATCACGGCTAAGAACCAATCAGATTGCTTGATTTGACTTGTCCGTTTTAGAACCTGCTTTATATTTCGTTACTGTAGTTTGCATTTCCACATGTATATTTTATTGCTATTTTATTTCTGATTGGATCCAAACGAGTCCAATATTGGTTTGATTAATATATGCTGCTGTATATTTTGTTACTGTACATTTGTATTTCCACCACGATGAATTAATTCTTTTAAAAAAAGTAAAAATTCTGAAAGAAAAGTCAAAATTCTTAAAAAGTCCAATTCCATTTCCAGAACACAGTGTGGTCGTGGGTTGATTACAGCAGGAGCATAATATTTAGCACAGGGTTATTTGATCAGACTCTTGTTACAGTAATGGATGGACTAGCTTTTATTTCTATTTGAGATACTCTCTTAATTTCTCTAATGTTCAATATCTTTTCTTTTTATGCTGCTGCAACGCAGGATAATAAAGTACTTCTCCTCCTCTCCTCTTCCTCAGCGGATCAGGCGGATCCCTGTAAGTTCCTGGCCTGTGAGGAGTTCTCTCGCTGCGTTCTGAGCGGCAGGATGAAAGAAGCTCGGTGTGTTTGTGAACCTGGCTTCCTGTCAGTGGACGGACTTCCCTGCCAGAGTGTTTGTGACCTGAATCCAGACTTCTGCAGGTAGGAGAGGACTCTTTAAAGTAGAGACACTACATACTGATATACACCTGAGCATCAGCAGGAGAGGACTCTTTAAAGTAGAGACACTACATACTGATATACACCTGAACATCAGCAGGAGAGGACTCTTTAAAGTAGAGACACTACATACTGATATACACCTGAACATCAGCAGGAGAGGACTCTTTAAAGTAGAGACACTACATACTGATATACACCTGAACATCAGCAGGAGAGGACTCTTTAAAGTAGAGACACTACATACTGATATACACCTGAACATCAGCAGGAGAGGACTCTTTAAAGTAGAGACACTACATACTGATATACACCTGAACATCAGCAGGAGAGGACTCTTTAAAGTAGAGACACTACATACTGATATACACCTGAACATCAGCAGGAGAGGACTCTTTAAAGTAGAGACACTACATACTGATATACACCTGAACATCAGCAGGAGAGGACTCTTTAAAGTAGAGACACTACATACTGATATACACCTGAACATCAGCAGGAGAGGACTCTTTAAAGTAGAAACACTACATACTGATATACACCTGAACATCAGCAGGAGAGGACTCTTTAAAGTAGAGACACTACATACTGATATACAGCTGAACATCAGCAGGAGAGGACTCTTTAAAGTAGAGACACTACACACTGATATACACCTGAACATCAGCAGGAGAGGACTCTTTAAAGTAGAGACACTACATACTGATATACACCTGAACATCAGCAGGAGAGGACTCTTTAAAGTAGAGACACTACATACTGATATACAGCTGAACATCAGCAGGAGAGGACTCTTTAAAGTAGAGACACTACATACTGATATACACCTGAACACCAGCAGGAGAGGACTCTTTAAAGTAGAGACACTACATACTGATATACACCTGAACATCAGCAGGAGAGGACTCTTTAAAGTAGAGACACTACATACTGATATACAGCTGAACATCAGCAGGAGATGCTTTCTCTGCAGCTGTTTCAACACTTTGCAGAGAGCAGGTGTTCTGTATCTCTGAATCTCGCCTCGCAGAAAGAGCTGCAGCTGCACTTCCTCTCTCACTCCTCACTTCCTCTCTCACTCCTCACTCACTTCCTCTCTCACTGCTCACTTCCTCTCTCACTCCTCACTTCCTCTCTCACTCTTCACTTCCTCTCTCATTCCTCACTTCCTCTCTCTCTTCCTCTCTCACTCCTCACTCCCTCTCTCACTTCCTCTCTCACTCCTCACTTCCTCTCTCACTCTTCACTTCCTCTCTCACTCCTCACTCCCTCTCTCACTCACTCTTCACTTACTCTCTCACTCTTCACTTCCTCTCTCACTTCCTCTCTCACTCTTCACTTCCTCTCTCACTCCTCACTCCCTCTCTCACTCACTCTTCACTTCCTCTCTCACTCTTCACTTCCTCTCTCACTCTTCACTTCCTCTCTCACTCTTCACTTCCTCTCTCACTCCTCACTTCCTCTCACTCACTTCCTCCCTCTCTCTTCCAGACACAGAGACAGCCCCGCCCTCTCAGGACTCTCCAGTTAAAGCGAAGCATCTGATTGGACGACACATGAGAATAACGCAACAGGTACGTTTGTTGAAGCGCCTCGTGCAATCAGAACATCGAGCTCCCTCCGCCTCGATTTGAAAACCAGATCTGGCGAGCGTGGTGCGACGCGCAGAGGGTCCGCCACATGAAGGGCTGTTCCAAACCAGCGGTGCTGCCTGGAGACATCACATGTTAGACGCTTTGATCCAAAGCGACTCACAGACCGAGGACGATCCCCACAGGAGCACTTTGGGGTGAAGCGTCTCGGGGACACAACGACATGCTGACTGCAGCGGGGTTTGAACCTGTATATTGATGATCTGTCCGAGCGACTGAGAGCCTGTACTGGATGTGATTTGTAGGACACCGATTTAAATTATTCTTAAACTATGAATTATTTTTATGCTGTGTATGTAATTTATTATATCTAATGCCTTGTCTTTTATCTGGACCCTGAGTCTGTAATATAGTTTTCATTCATTCTACAGGTAATGTATTTCTACTGCAGGCTGCAGCACGTCTTTTTGTCCAGTCGGGTCGTGGAAGACCGGAAGCTGTGTGGTTCATAAAAACGTGTTCTTACTCAATATCAAGCCACAGTTATTGCTTTTATTTTAAATCGTATAATTTCGGACTTTTGTTGTCGTCTGTGAGGAAAATAATAATGGTGTGTTATTGGTGAGTAAATAACAGTGTGTTATTTTGAAAAGAATAACGAATTGGAAGGAAAAAAATATTTAAAAAAATACAGATGTCAGTATCCTGAGGCTCTGAGCCCCATGTATTCTCCTCACAGCAACAGAAGTCCGAAATTATACGATTTTAAAATAAAAGCAATAACTGGCTTGATATTGAGTAAGAACATGTTTTATGAACCACACAGCTTCCGGTCTCCCTCGACCCGACCGGAGAAAACGACGTGCTGCAGTCTGCAGGCACGAAATACATTGCTTTTAAAATCGTGCTGTGCAACACGAAATGCCGTGAGACTGGGTTGGACAATTTGCTTTGACTTTATTAATTTTACATGACATTTAAATTGCTTTTATAAGACTCACGATACAGTGAGCTTTTAAGGTTTTATTTAACTATATATGATGCTATTATTTTGTATGACTTTTATGACTTTTTCTCCCATTAACTGGGTTTTTCCCCTCGTCTGACGTGAGGGTCAGACAGAGGGTATTCATCCTGTAAAGTCCACGGAGACAGATGTAACATGTGATATTGGGCTATATGAATACACTTGTTGATTGACTCTAATTGGTGCACTGCGTCTATAATACCGTATATTTCGTCCCCGCAGACTCGATGAAACGGGACTCAGCAGGTCCTCGTCTCCTCTTCAGTTAAACATCAGACACTCTTCAGAGCTGAACAGCTTTCAGGACAAACTGTACCAACTCTCCAGAGCTCTTTCACACCAGAGGACGATCTCCAGACATTTTGGACACTTTTTAAAAAACTGTCGGACAGCCTTCGTCTCGGCGGGATATCGATCCACGACGGACTGTTTTTGTCTGATTCTCTCTTTGTGTTTGTGTAGTGAGTAGCGTGTTAAACACTCGGGATGTTTAGGTTTGCTA
This sequence comes from Champsocephalus esox, assembly GCA_036324585.1. Taxonomy (NCBI): domain Eukaryota; kingdom Metazoa; phylum Chordata; class Actinopteri; order Perciformes; family Channichthyidae; genus Champsocephalus; species Champsocephalus esox. The sequence goes on from CM070490.1 coordinate 3,157,031, forward strand.
ACACGCCAAAGTCCAGGAGGCCCAAACAGCCGCCCTGTGGAACCCCTAAACGTCTGGACGGGAGACGAAGAGCACATCATCGGTCATGAAAATCCACAGACTAGATTATTGGATCCCTTTAGCGTGTAACCCTTAAGACATATTGTAATATAATTATTAATGCCACTTTCTTTCTGTATGTGTTTTCGTTTGGAGATCAACCAAAACGTGTATCCCCCTTCTCAGATTGATTCATTTAAAGGGTTTTTTAAATGAGTTGATAGCATCCAAGGGTTTGTTTGATTGCTTACGGAAAAACTATAGGTCCGATGTTCACGAATCCTGTTGGAAGTGTGTAGAAGTGATTGCGTTTTACACAAATGATACATTTCATTAAACGACTCTACAGCCGTACCACCTGCTGTGTGTGGCTGTGCTTTGGTGCTGAACGCTAACCTTCTCCTTTAAAGAGTCCCTTCTCTTGTTACTGGTTTAAAACGGGCTGGTGTTTCTCCTTTAAAAACGTATGTAAGGCGCTTTGAGGGGTCGTAAAGACTGGATAAAGCGCTATATAAGTACAGTCCAAACTTTTACCACATTTACCAAAACATGTTTAGTGCTGCTTTTCTGGGCGGGGCCAAACTGTAATGTGTTTTTTTCTTATTTATTTAATTGTCATTCGACTGTGGGGATATCACGATAGCTGAGAAATACAAACTGTGTTGGATAAGAGGCGCCGGTTTTCCCTTCCTCTCTCTCGGAGGCGTTTTCAGCAGGACCGTGAGCAGGAGCAACACAACAAGGAAGAAGAAGCGGAGATTTGGTGAAACATGGAATGTTTTTATTCTTCTGTTAGAGATCAACGTTAGAAAAGTGACAGAGGACAAAGGCAGTGCTTCCCCAGGAATGATTGTGATGTGTGGAGCAGGTTTTCAGGGCGGAAAAAGGTCAGGAAGTCCCCCGTTTACACGCGGCATTAACGTGCTTCGAAGCAGGAAGGACGGGCTAATCCTCGCTGGTCCTCGGTTCCGCTCTCTGACCAGCTTTGAAATGCTAACGGCAGTCCTTGCTGATGTAACTCCGTTTCAACTGGAAGTGATTTCACTTTCTGTAACGCACGGATTGGACTTTACAGATTGCAGAATAGAGGAAGCAACTGAGACGAGGAACGGGAGTTAAATGAGAATAAACGGGGAGTTCAAATGAGCAGACTACCTTTTGAAAAGACTCCGAGGATCTTTGTTCACGGCTTTCCCGCACGTTAATGCCATTTGTAAAAAAGGAGGATCCGCTTCTTTGCGACGCGACAGATGTTTTCAGGTCACGGCGCTCTGCTGTGCGGAGGAGAGCGGCCTCAGCTGAATGAAGGCGTGGCCTCTCAGCAGCAGATCGTCTCTTTATTCGACAATGTTCCCGTCAGCCTAGTTAGCTAGATGTATTGCTTCTGGTGAAGTACACACTTCCCAGCTGCCCGCACACACTTCTGCACCCGCTGTAAGAAGCTGTACTCCAGTGAGCGTCTGAGCACCAGCGCGTCACCGCCATCTTCTCAAAACGTCCAACCTGACGTGAGATTCAATCGTCTCTTAACATTTTAGGAATCAAATTATACTTTTAAGCGACTCGGTGGAATGATTGGATTATTCGTCACGATGAGAAACCTGGGAGTCGCTGCGTCTCCTCGAGTAGAAAGACTTAACGAGGGGTTGCATAATCATTCGCTTAATAAACACACACACAATCAGAGCTGAATTACTGCTCGGAGCAAAAGAAGAAACCCACGGAGGGTTCGACGGCAAAGTCGATGTTTCTTGGACGTCATTACGCACGAAACCACACACGGTGAGAAGAGGAATCACTACAGGAACAAATCAACCAGGTCTCCAGTTACATTCGCTTGGAAAGACAAAACGATAAAGCGCAGAGGCTCCTTGTGCAAGCGTTCCCGCCCTGAAGGAACCACGGAGACGACGTACGGTTCACGTGGAAGAGACACGCCATCAGGAACGCATGGGTTTGGGGAGGCAGCTTGGAAAGCAAGGAGAGTTGAGTACACGTGGCGTTTGACCCCCGTTAGAGAAGTAAGGCCTCGTCGTTAGACTTGAACCAGAGGGTCCGATCAGCAGCGCCCCAAAGAGAACCAGGACCTGCTTCGTGATGGGATGCAGAGTAGGGGTCCCGAACACAGAGAAACTACTGGACGCTAACCTGCATATGATGGGCAATTAGCACAAGCTACATTCATTTGCATTGTACCGTAGCTTGTGTTGACGGTAGTTCAGATTTGAGTGGTGTTGGAGGAAGCCGAATGCATCTCTGATCATAAGGTGGACACATCGTCACTCGGTGGATTACGACGATTTCGGGGACTGGGTCATCTGGGTTGCGTATTTATTAGTAAAAGTCGCCCACAGTAGAGATGTTGTGCGCTCTGTATCCAATGGTCGAAGCACTTCTCATGGCGGTCGAACGAGTGGCCGCTTCCTCGTTAAAACGGCCACCCTGAACATTCAGAAATGGATTCAGCGTCCTCAATAACGCCCAAACCCGCTTTACACATTATCGTCCACGTAGGGTAAGTTGCTCTAATTAGCACTCATTAGCATCAGAGGCTAATTGTGTACATGTCCCAACATAAGCAGGTTAGCATCCGGCAGTTTCGGTGTTCTGGGGACCCTTACTCTCAAAACAAGACTCCCAGGTTCACTAAAGCTGGACCTCAGACTCTCAGAGGTGACGGTCAATGGGATGGTGTCAGCTAGCTGGGGACCCTGACTCTACATTTCTAACATAACACTTCCAAGTTCACGAAAGCTGGCGAGAGGTGACGACGAATGGGAAGCGTCTGCGTAGGGGTCAACGCAAACGGTCCCCACGTGTTAGGTAGCTGGTGCATTCGTCCCTTTGTTTGCATTCTCAATAAACCCCACACCCGCTTCAAAACTGCCCCTTACCGTCTGCATGGGCTATTCATGCTAATCAACGCAACAAGTGTTAGCATCCAGTCGTTCCTATGTGCTGAGGATCCTACATCTCTGACGCCAGTCCCAGGTTCGCTCGAGAGCCCATGGCTATGACTCTAACTAACTCTAACTAACGCAGCGTATCCCAATCGTGTAAATGTCCCAGCGTGTGCAGGTTAGCATCCGGCCGTTGCTACTCTATTAAAAGCGTCGGGTATCCATCTCCAGGTTCACTAAAGCTGGACCTCAGACGATCAGAGGTGATGATTAATGGGATGTTTCTGCATAGGCTCCAATGCAAAGCTTCCCTTGTTAGGGACAGAGCACCGGCACCCCCCCCGTGTTAGGAACCCCCCCCCCGTGTTAGGAACCCCCCCCCCGTGTTAGGTAGCTGGTGCATTCGTCCCTTTGTGTCCCTCCGTTATTTGAACATGCTCTGCATCATGGCGGTGGCGTACGTGGGCCTGGCCTGCCGGCTCTCGATGGCGCTGCGGAGGTACGTCACCCCCCCGCAGCGCTCCCAAATCTCCTCAAACTGCCGGGGCAGGATCTCTGCGCCTCGCTTCCTGGAGAGGCCGGTCTCCTCCAGACTCAACTCGCACATCTCCATGTCGTCTTTACCTGAAGAAGAACATGCGAGTTAGTGACGGGTCGGAGGAGCAGGAGGGTTTCACTTCAGCAGGTTCACGTGAATATATGCAACACTCATCTTTAAGCATGTTCTAACAGCTACATGACATACTATGACTTTTTAACAAGGTGTGAAGTAACTAAGTACTGCGCTTAACTAATACACTTGAGGAACATTTTGAATGCAGGACTTTTACTGTAACAGTATTCCTACACTCTGGTACTTCTACTTTCTCTCAAGTACAAGATCCGAGTACTTCTACTTTCTCTCAAGTACAAGATCCGAGTACTTCTACTTTTACTCCAGTACAAGATCCGAGTACTTCTACTTTTACTCCAGTACAAGATCCGAGTACTTCTACTTTTACTCCAGTACAAGATCCGAGTACTTCTACTTTTACTCAAGTACAAGATCAGAGTACTTCTACTTTTACTCCAGTACAAGATCCGAGTACTTCTACTTTTACTCAAGTACAAGATCCGAGTACTTCTACTTTTACTCAAGTACAAGATCTGAGTACTTCTATTTTTACTCAAGTACAAGATCTGAATACTTCTACTTTTACTCAAGTACAAGATCTGAGTATGTCTACTTTTACTCAAGTACAAGATCCGAGTACTTCTGCTTTTACTCAAGTACAAGATCTGAGTACTTCTACTTTTACTCAAGTACAAGATCCGAGTACTTCTGCTTTTACTCAAGTAGAAGATCTGAGTACTTCTATTTTTACTCAAGTACAACATCTGAGTACTTCTACTTTTACTCAAGTACAAGATCTGCGTACTTCTACTTTTACTCAAGTACAAGATCTGAGTACTTCTTGTACTTTGTTTGTACTCCCGTGTAGTTCTCTGACTTGAGTAGTTCTCCCCCCTCTACTTTATAAATACTTCTTGTACTGTGTATACATGTACTCCTTTAGTTCTGGTACCCGAATCCCTCTGCTTTCTAAATTATATATATATATATACACACTCCTGTAGTTCTGGTACTTAGTATATTAGTACTCGTGCAGTTCCCCTACCTGCCACCAGGACGACGGGGTGCTTGTCGGGGTGCAGCTCCATCTGCCGGGCGATCCACGGCCCGTCGAAGTGAGCGTACCACCAGCCCTTCTTGGTGTTCTGGAGGTCTGAGTACGCGTCCCCCGGGCGGATGAAGGGGATCCTGAAGTACCTCTGCTGTCGGTTCAATGCCACCTCCAGCTGCCGCGCTGGGAGGGCGGGGGCCGGGTTCTGCTGGGCTGGAGGGGGGGGGGAAACATAAAGAGTGAGGAAGAGGAGGAGGAAGAGGAGACATGCTTACATGCAGGGTGACGAGGAAGATGGGCACTGGGGGAAAGCCGTATCTCCGTTTCTTAACTCGATATGGAATATTTACGAGATTTGAATCAAAACCAACTTCGAGTCCCTGGAGTTCAAGGAAAGGCGTAGCGGCAAAATATAAGATCAAATTAAACCAGGAAATGTACTTAAAGGTAGAAGGAGTCATTTCCTTCTTTCTGGATAGCTCTTCAGCAAATCACGATGTTCGTCAGTGACATGTTGACTCAAGGCTAGTTAGCTTAGCATAAAGGCCGCGCCTCCCTCGCGAAAGATAATTAAATAGTGTACTCTAATCTTTTATTTATATTGATTACATCTGTTTTTAAACGACGTCTATTGCCATTTCAAATTTCGGGGCAAATCTAAGAACGAGGTATGACGTATAAAATCACTTGTTCCCCTTGGTAGTATTATTAAATAAGACAACACAGAGTGACTTCCACCCTCAAGCTAAGGTTAATGCTAAAGGTATTAACACCCGGGAGAATGCTCCGCGTCTTTAACCCCAAAGAAAGGCATGTTGACTTCCTGTTTCTCCGCCTGCCTCTTTCTGCTGCTCTGGGATCAGTCAGAGAGATGAACCCCGTGTTCTCTTCAGCGCTGACGACAGAGGATAGGCGCGTTCACACCGCGGTACTTTCCCCACAAAGGTTCGTGAGAACTCTCTGATCGCGTTCACACCAAAAAGAGCCGGTACTAAAAGTAGTTCATGCGAAGCTTTTTACCCGCTCGAAAGTCCCTGCGAGAGAGAAGGGACTTTCGGGGGGGTAAAAAGGTTCCTGTGTCTGATTGGCTGGCGGGTTGCAAACCACGCCCCGTAACACTCCCAAAAGGTTTTGTGAAGCCGCCATTTTATTATCCTCGCATTAGCATTATAGCATTAGCATTATTAGCATTAGCATTAGCATTAGCCCAGCGCAGAAACGCAGAGAGACTAACTTATGGCAACACAAAATAAAACGTGGGAGCGGTGGAGATGAGGAGGTGTCGGCGTTCTGGAGATTTACTCGGAAGGCTTCAGTAGCAGCTGCTGGGACTCCCAGCAGCTGCTACTGAAGCCTTCCCCAACTCCGGGGACTTCCGGCCGGGGCCTCCGGGGGGCAGTATACGCCGTGAAGTGGGTTGCAGCCTGCCAGTAAACCCAAAGCAGAAGAAGAAGAAGTGACGTCAGCGGCTTCATTTGCCTAATCCTCCCCCAGGGACTTTTTCCGGTGTGAACGCGATCTGTGCTTAGTTCATGAGAACCAAAGAGTTCCATGAACCTTTGTGGGGAAAGTACCGCGGTGTGAACGCGCCTGTTCAGCGAGACGAAAAGGGTTTTGCAAACTCGTGTGAGAAACGTAAAGACGAACAGGATTTGCATTTTTCTACCAAGTGGAGGGTAACGGAATCTATAGAGACCTTACATCGTCATTTAATTGCCTTTTTCAAATCAGAACATTGTATTTACTCCGGGGGAAACGTTGAGGCGGTCGTTTCAATTTAGAATCCAGTGGAAAGAAGACAGATCTGGCTTCCTCAGAAACACCTCCACCATGAAGAGAAAGTGGAGAGTAAAACAACCCAACAAGCAGTGACCAATCAGAGCAGCCCTCTCCCGTGTTAGGGTTAATAATAGAGGAGGGGGCGGGGCTACAGTCTGTGGTTAGTGATGTCACGCTGAAGACCACTTACATGCTTTCCTCACAGCGGGCGCACGATCTGAAAGCAAACATGCAGGTTACACGGACACAGGAAGTGATGCGGCACGGACAGAACAAGGAGGGAACACAAACGGGATGTTACTCGATACGAGACGTGTTCGGACACGGGGACGACATGAAGGCGAGGGAAGAACGAAATAATGATGCTGAATTGTTTAAAGATCCCCTCCTCGTGGTTTCTCAATGAGCCAGAGACGCGCAGGAGAGGGCGACGGGGCCACGCGGGGATTCATTTTTACATCCGATTATTTATTTAGTTGAGTAAATCAGTTCCGAGGGGAAATCTCAGGATCGACTGATCTCTCTCTTTTTATTTAGATCGGGTCGAACTCCGAGTCGAAAAAGAGGTTTCCTGTTCCGACTAATTCTAACTTTAATCTCAAGACGTGCACGTCGTCGAAGCTTTAAAAAAGTGTCACACGTGGCCCTCTCCTGTAGAGATTCACTCCAAGACCATTTGGAATCACGAATCACGACTTTCGCCATCGATCATCTTCCATCGGTGAATCCACTCAGCGGTGGAGTGTCTCGCTAAAAACAACATTTAAAACAAGTCGAATACATATATATATATCCTGTCCTCATTTCACTTTGAGGGTCTGAGGACAGAGGGTCTGAGGACAGAGGGTCTGAAGACAGAGGGTCTGAGGACAGAGGGTCTGAAGACAGAGGGTCTGAAGACAGAGGGTCTGAGGACAGAGGGTCTGAGGACAGAGGGTCTGAGGTCTGAGGACAGAGGGTCTGAGGACAGAGGGTCTGAGGACAGAGGGTCTGAGGACAGATGGTCTGAGGACAGAGGGCCAGAGGGTCTGAGGACAGAGGGTCTAAGGACAGAGGGTCTGAGGACAGAGGGTCTGAGGACAGATGGTCTGAGGACAGAGGGTCAGAGGACAGAGGGTCTGAGGACAGAGGGTCAGAGGACAGAGGACAGAGGGTCTGAGGACAGAGGCTCTGAGGACAGAGGGTCTGAGGACAGAGGGTCTGAGGACAGAGGGTCTGAGGACAGACGGTAGAGGGTCTGAGGACAGAGGGTCTGAGGACAGAGGGTCTGAGGACAGAGCGTCTGAGGACAGAGGGTCTGAGGACAGAGGGTCTGAGGACATACATAAATCAAACCTGATTTGATATTTCTCCCGATTTCTGACAAAATCAGATTTACTCACGTCTGTTTCCGCTCTGACTTTAATACAGCTACATCATTGTTTGGTTTCCATGGTAACGCGTCTCTTTAGGAAGAGAGTCACAGAAAACAGAACAAGAATCGACAGCTCGACCCTCTGCTCTCTCCTTTCCTTTCCTGCCCACACTACGCTCCATCAAGGACGCTCCATCAAGGATGCTACAGGCCGCATGTTAATGTTAATCTAGTACAGCTCCGGCGATCCACTAGCCCCGCCCCCCGCGGTGGTTTTGAAACGCCCCCGCTGTCTGAGGGCTCAGGGCTGGCAAGTGTGCTTCACCGTGAGAGAAAGCACACCAAGGTCACTCAGAATACGCGACGGAGCCTTCGAATCCTCCGAGAAGAAGACCGAAGCAAACGATCAGGAGAGAGGGATGGTTACCGTAGTCCGTGATGGATTTCGGGACTCGCTGCTCCGTCTCCGTGTTCCTCTTCTTGTTCTTTGACTTCCAGGCGTGGTACACTTTGAGGCGGCGGTGGAACTCCTCCCTGCAGGCGGCCAGCAGCTCGATGTCTGCGGAGAAACGCGTTAGAGAGGCTCTGGAGGCGGGGTGCATGTCAACGGGCTGCAGAGGCTACAGTCACACGAGTATATCACACACACACACACACACACACACACACACACACACACACACACAGGAGAGAAACTATTGATCTGGCTACAGCTCGACGTGGAGCCCGATGCACGCCGCCTGAAATAAAACACTCTGCAGGACAAATAAATAACACGTTGGATTTAATCAGCGCTGAAGGTTTGACTTTTATCACATCGGTGTGTGTGTGTGTGTGTGTGTGTGTGTGTGTGTGTGTCTCCAGCTATCAGAGCTCCCTGCAGTGAGGATAAGGACAGAGAGCGTTCAGGTTAAACTCAATATTACGAGGAGGATAAACAAAGTCTCTTTCATTAAATCCCCTCGGCCGAGGAGGCGGAGCTTTAACCTCTGACCTCAGAGGTTAAAGCTCCGCCTCCAAAGTCTGTTGAGAACAAAGGGTCCGTTATCCGTCCGCTGACGCTCAAACACTCCACGCTGAGGTCCTGACAGACGCACTGGAAGCGCTGCTTTCAGACTCCACTAGCATTGAAGCTATGGCTAGCAGCTAGTTAGCCTAGCATTACACTTTGACCTTTATCTCAGGATTATTTTTCTTTTAATACAAATGTTGAGTTTTATCCAGAATAAAAAAGAAAGTCATCAAAATGTGACTTATCTCAGAATTCAAACGTTCTCCCAGTTTTTAGATATTCTGACTTGAACCTCGTAAAACACAAAACGAGGTCCTTCATCTTCTGCTGCTAAGCCATAGGTGTCCATGGAGTGATGCTCAGATCAGTGCTCCTCAACGTGGGGTCCGCTGGTGAGTGTGTGTTAGTATCCTGCAGTGTGTGTGTGTGTGTGTGTGTGTGTGTGTGTGTGGGCAGTAGATTCAACTTATTGTCAGGTACTATGTAGCAACATTATTTCTCTGCACCCATCCTAGTGTTAGGAGCAGTCTCCTGTGGTGAGTGTGTTCTGGGTATGTAGTATCCTGCAGAGTGTGTGTGTGTGCGTGTGTGTGTGTGTGTGTGTGAGTGTGTGAGTGAGTGTGTGTGAGTGTGTGTGTGTGAGAGTATGGGTGTATATCAGTGTGTGTGTGAGAGAGAGTATTTTTGTAGTATCCTGCAGAGTGTGTGTGTGTGTGTGTGTGTGTGTGTGCGAGTGAGTGTGTGAGAGTATGGGTGTATATCTGTGTGTGTGTGCGAGTGAGTGTGTGAGAGTATGGGTGTATATCTGTGTGTGTGTGTGTGTGTGTGTGTGTGCGAGTGAGTGTGTGAGAGTATGGGTGTATATCTGTGTGTGTGTGTGTGCGAGTGAGTGTGTGAGAGTATGGGTGTATATCTGTGTGTGTGTGTGTGTGTGTGAGTGAGTGTGTGAGAGTATGGGTGTATATCTGTGTGTGTGTGTGTGTGTGTGTGTGTGTGTGTGTGTGTGTGTAAAAGTAGAAGGGTCAACACAAAGTGGTAGATCCTCTGGGGAACCTGAAAACGCTCCAAAATGTCTTAATTTCCACCTAAATTCATGTCCCGTCCGTGTCTCATCGTATTGCCCGTTCTGCACGACACGAAGCGTCAGAGCTACCTCACCATCTTCCACTCACAACACTGCACATGTTTCGTTGCTTAGCAACCGTTCACCTGCGTCCCTGATCCAGACTTCCTGCACACTTCTGTATCTTAACGTTCGAAAGCTTTATTGTACGGTTGTTGTTCTTACTTGTTGTCTTCTCTAACTGTGTGTTTATGTACGCATCACCAATCATTACGACGCCAGGTCAAACTCCTCCTCGGTGTCGACCCGCCTGATCCTGAACCTGATCCTGAACCTGGACCTGGACCTGAACCTGAACCTGAACCTGATCCTGAACCTGATCCTGGACCTGGACCTGAACCTGATCCTGATCCTGAACCGTGTCGACCCACCTGATCCTGAACCTGATCCTGAACCTGATCCTGAACCTGATCCTGAACCTGGACCTGAACCTGGACCTGATCCTGAACCGTGTCGACCCACCTGATCCTGAACCTGATCCTGAACCTGATCCTGGACCTGATCCTGAACCTGGACCTGATCCTGAACCGTGTCGACCCACCTGATCCTGAACCTGATCCTGAACCTGATCCTGGACCTGAACCTGATCCTGATCCTGGACCTGGACCTGGTCCTGAACCTGGACCTGGTCCTGAACCTGAACCTGATCCTGAACCTGATCCTGGACCTGAACCTGAACCTGGACCTGGACCTGGACCTGGACCTGGACCTGAACCTGATCCTGAACCTGGACCTGAACCTGGACCTGGACCTGGTCCTGAACCTGATCCTGAACCTGAACCTGAACCTGGACCTGGACCTGAACCTGAAGCTGATCCAGATCCTGAACCTGAACCGTGTCGACCCACCTGATCCTGAACCTGATCCTGAACCTGAACCAGATCCAGAACCAGATCCTGATCCAGATCCTGAACCTGATCCAGATCCTGATCCAGATCCTGAACCTGATCCTGAACCAGATCCTGATCCTGATCCAGAACCTGATCCTGATCCTGATCCTGATCCTGATCCAGAACCTGATCCGGACCCAGAGAGCACTCACCACAGGAGGTGTTGATGGAGTCCCGCAGCTCGGCGTACTTCCACTTGCTCAGCTCGTACTTCTTCGCTCCGGCCGCAGCTTTCGTGGCCTGCACCTGTGGACCTCTGGGAGACAAAGACACAAGATGGCCGCAGGAAGTGAGCCACAAAGAGCAGGAAGTGAGCGTCACAGAGCAGGAAGCAGGAAGTGGAAGAGGACCGGAGTCATGTGCATACGGGAGAGGCTTTGGAGGCGTTGCTTTGCCTCGTGAGGAAGACGGGTGGAGCTTACAGAGTGGGGGTGGAGCTTACAGAGCGGGGGTGGAGCTTACAGAGTGGGGGTGGAGCTTACAGAGTGGGGGTGGAGCTTAAAGAGCAGGGGTGGAGCTTACAGAGCGGGGGTGGAGCTTAAAGAGCAGGGGTGGAGCTTACAGAGCGGGGGTGGAGCTTACAGAGCGGGGGTGGAGCTTACAGGGCGGGGACGACCATCGGTATTTAAACAAGTGAGATTTGGATTCAATCCCACTGTTTGGATCCTACTGACTCGATGCATGCAATTCATCGTCATGGTTTCCAATCGTCCGACCACATGAGGCTAAAACCAGTCATGTGTTGTTGAGAAAATATAAATATAAAGGTTGGTTTTTTAAACGACATGGTTTCTGCAGAAGCCTAATGACTCGACGAAATGCAATAAACTCCATTTTCTATCAAAGTCTCTGACCACTAAAGGCTAGTGTGTTGTCAAGGCAACTAAATCACCATCATTACAAACAGCTTTAATGAGTAATAATATGGTTGTCATTTAAACCCGTTTTCTGCAGGCGCTGGAAACCTCCGGGCTCGAAGGAATGCAATTACATTTCACTCCAAATGGTTCTACTTTTAAACATCGTGTCCATACGACGCTTCCACCGGCTTTACAGCGTGCCCGATTCGTCTTTCATGAAGAGCTTTAATTAAAAGAAGATGGATATGATATAAATCGCAGGGCTCTGCAGAAGTCTGAACCCGACCGACTCCACGGGGGCAATTCACTCCGGGTCTTTCAGCGTTTCCAGAACCGTCTCAAATAATCTGTGTTTCGTTAAAGTGAGCTTTAAGAACGGCCTGAATCGCCGACGCAGTGAAGTCCACCCTACAAGGAGGCGGGACTTAGCTGCTTTCCTCTAATCCTATTGGCTGGCTCTGGATCTTCACGATTAAGCAGAGATGGGAGAAGTACTCAGATCTGGTACTTGAGTAAAAGTACTCAGATCTTGTACTTGAGTAGAAGTAGAAGTACTCAGATCTTGTACTTGAGTAGAAGTAGAAGTACTCAGGTCTTGTACTTGAGTAGAAGTAGAAGTACTCAGGTCTTGTACTTGAGTAGAAGTAGAAGTACTCAGGTCTTGTTCTTGAGTAAAAGTACAAGTACTCAGATCTGGTACTTGAGTAAAAGTAGAAGTACTCAGATATTGTACTTGTGTAAAGTAGAAGTACTCAGATCTGGTACTTGTGTAAAGTAGAAGTACTCAGATCTTGTACTTGAGTATAAGTAGAAGTACTCAGGTCTTGTTCTTGAGTAAAAGTTCAAGTACTCAGATCTGGTACTTGAGTAAAAGTAGAAGTACTCAGATCTGGTACTTGAGTAAAAGGAGAAGTACTCAGGTCTTGTACTCGAGTAAAAGTAGAAGTACTCAGATCTGGTACTTGAGTAAAAGTGGAAGTACTCAGATCTTGTACTTGTGTAAAGTAGAAGTACTCAGATCTGGTACTTGAGTAAAGTAGAAGTACTCAGATCTTGTACTTGAGTAAAAGGAGAAGTACTCAGGTCTTGTACTTGAGTAAAAGTAGAAGTACTCAGATCTGGTACTTGAGTAAAAGTAGAAGTACTCAGACCTTGTACTTGAGTAAAGTAGAAGTACTCAGATCTTGTACTTGAGTAGAAGTAGAAGTACTCAGATCTTGTACTTGAGTAGAAGTAGAAGTACTCAGATCTTGTACTTGAGTAGAAGTAGAAGTACTCAGGTCTTGTTCTTGAGTAAAAGTAGAAGTACTCAGGTCTTGTTCTTGAGTAAAAGTACAAGTACTCAGATCTGGTACTTGAGTAAAAGTAGAAGTACTCAGATCTGGTACTTGAGTAAAAGTAGAAGTACTCAGACCTTGTACTTGAGTAAAGTAGAAGTACTCAGATCTTGTACTTGAGTAAAAGGAGAAGTACTCAGGTCTTGTACTCGAGTAAAAGTAGAAATACTCAGAGCAGGTACTTGAGTAGAAGTAGAAGTACTCAGGTCTTGTTCTTGAGTAAAAGTAGAAGTACTCAGATCTTGTACTTGAGTAGAAGTAGAAGTACTCAGGTCTTGTTCTTGAGTAAAAGTACAAGTACTCAGATCTGGTACTTGAGTAAAAGTAGAAGTACTCAGATCTGGTACTTGAGTAAAAGTGGAAGTACTCAGATCTTGTACTTGTGTAAAGTAGAAGTACTCAGATCTGGTACTTGAGTAAAGTAGAAGTACTCAGATCTTGTACTTGAGTAAAAGGAGAAGTACTCAGGTCTTGTACTTGAGTAAAAGTAGAAGTACTCAGATCTGGTACTTGAGTAAAAGTAGAAGTACTCAGACCTTGTACTTGAGTAAAGTAGAAGTACTCAGATCTTGTACTTGAGTAAAAGGAGAAGTACTCAGGTCTTGTACTCGAGTAAAAGTAGAAGTACTCAGAGCAGGTACTTGAGTAGAAGTACAAGTACTCAGATCTGGTACTTGAGTAAAAGTAGAAGTACTCAGATCTGGTACTTGAGTAAAAGTAGAAGTACTCAGATCTTGTACTTGAGTAAAAGTAGAAGTACTCCAATCTGGTACTTGTGTAAAAGTAGAAGTACACAGATCTTGTACTTGGGATAGAATAACTTGAATCCATAACATCACACACCATTTGATCTTGAATGGGAGTAGAAACACAAAGCAGACTCTGGTGATCCTGAATATTAAGTTAAATCTTAGATATTCACTTTTAGTTGAAGAGACGCTGTAATTGAATTAGGCATTCGTCATTAGGACATATTCAAACTAAAGGAGTGAAGGCTATCCTCTGGGGACCCTGAATAATAAAAATGTAAAACGTTAAAGGGATTCCAGAAAACAGAATCTAACGGTTTGATTCCTCCAACGGAGCGCCAGACCGCTTCGCTTAAACGGAGACATCTCGTTTACGAGCGTCATGTCGATATATCTTATAAACAAACCAGCGCCACTCAGACTATCTCTTCCTCGCAGAAGCCCTGATGATACCTGTTGAACAGAAGAGGAATCCACATGCAAGCGTGAAAATGATTTAGGTAATCAACCCGTTGATCAGAATGAGTACGACTCGTCATGGTCGCCTCTTGATTTGGATGATTGTGATGAGATTTCAGTCTCCACCAATCAGAACAACCCGTTGATCAGAATCTTAACACACCCACGAAGGATCAGCGATTGATTGTTTGATTTCCAGCGAGACGGAGACTCGGTTTCCACGAACCTCGCCAGCAGCTCAGACATTTCCTTCGCCATTTGTTCCCTGAAAAAGCACGAGGTTCCCGGGGGGGGGGTTAATATACGTGTTCACAAGCGTCTCTTGAATAAACACGTCGTCGCGTGCACACCTACATGGTCAGACTCGGGAGAGCGGCGGCTCCGGCAGAGCTGCGGACAGAACAAGGTGGCATTAGAAACACGGTCACACATATAGAAATCGGCAGAGGAGGCGATTCCCGCTCAGACGGAAGGGATCGTTCTGATTGGACCTCGACCGGAGGAGCGTTCATCAGACGCCGAAGGAGAACGTATTCGCTGAAACCGCTGTAAGTTCAGGTTTCTGGACGCACTTCAGAATTTTCTCCGATTTTTTAAGGGCCATTATTTTAATGTTTAATATTTCTTAGATTTTTTTTGCAATTATTATTCTTAATTTATACGTTTATTATTATTTATTTTTTAAAACGATATAATTGATGTACTTGGAAATACATATATTTTGTGCCAAATATAATTTTCAAGTATCGAGTATTTTTTGGGTTTCAGCAAATACAATATAAATATAAATTATAAATCGAGCAGTATTTAAAGGTCAGTTTGAGAAACACTCGGACTGCATTTCATTGTATATTTATTTGTATTATTGGTATAATTTGAAGGACACTCAGACCCTCCAGTGCCTCTCTGGGGAGGCGGCTTCCTGTCGGTATGGACCGGCCTCCCACTGGATCGCCCTGAGAGTTAAAGTCCATCAAAGACCTTTCTTTCTGTGTCGAAAGGTGCCATCATATATATAACATTACGGTTATTATGTTCATTATTAATAGCATCTTAAAGGTGGGGTAGGTAATTCACTTCGATACACTTGTTGTATTCCATGGAATGCTCTTAGCACCCGATAGCAATGAATACATTAAATGCTTTGACAATAAATCCATACAGGAATATCCCCTGTGGAAGCCGTGGCGCTGTAGGAAGCTCCACCAATCATCTGCGCCGGCTGAAGTGACTGGACGGCCTCCCTGCCTGTCAGCCTTCCATCGGGGCACACACTGACCTCTGCCCTCATTGGTCCGTGTGTGTTGGGGGAGGGGCTCTGGGAGGAAGTGGCAGATTTCTTCCGGCTGTGTATTTTCATATTCTAGCGCACTCGAGCTGGTTTCTCCAAAATGACCGACCCCACCTTTAATATAATTTAAATGTAAAGTACATTTGCTAACCCTAACCCCAACCACCATCAGGTATTTTGTAAATTGAACATTTTAAGGGTAATAAAGTGAACGTTTGTTACGGTGGTTTTAAGACGTGTAATCTTTGCATATACATTAGAGAGATGCCTTCGAGTGTTCCTCAATATCCCTTAAGTCATCATTTCACTTTAAGAACTGCTTTGATTCAAAGAAGCATGAAATATAAGTTAGAGTTTTCTAACAACTGAATAAAGATGCATTTTAATGTTTGTCATTAATTTCAGAAATTAGATTTCTTTGCAGAATAAATAGCTTTTAAGATTTGCATATCCTTTAGGGAGTTGCCTTAAGTTCGTTATGTTTGAATTAACTTCTCCATTACTTTAATCTTTTATGTTATTTATTTTATATTTAATTAATTAAAATGTACTTATATTTTAATTTAATGTCGTATTATATTTCCATCTGTTTCATATCATTTAGGGAGAGGCCGTAAATACAAAAATGTATGTTTTAAATAAATTTTATTACATTTTATATTATTTCAATTAATACAAATGTACTTATCTTTCAATCTAGAAAAAGAGCACCTGTATTAAATAGATTTTTGAATTAATTTCTCCATTACTTTAATATTTTATGTTTTTATTTTATATTCAAATGAACTTAATTTCGTGTTATATGTTCAATCTAAAACAAGCAGCCGTATGAAATCAATGTAAAGGTTACACCGACGTCAGGGAGTCATGTGATACATATATTCCAAAACGTGCACTAACGTACATTTTTCACAGATTTCGAAGTGACTGTTCATTTGTAAATATTGATTGTCGTATACATGTGTCTGTTGATTTTGTATATATATATATTTGTATTTTTATATTGGGGATTGTGGGAAACGGTATTTCGATCTCCGTCAGAAACTGAAACTGAAAGACGGAGAACGAAGTTTGCTAAAGAGGCTTTCTATGAAACGGTGCCAGTTAGTGGAGTCAAACAGAGGGCTGTGATTGGCTGGAGGTTGTTACGGCATGCAGGTCAAAGGGAGGGGTTAAAGTTTGAAGAGGTCAGAGGTCAGAGGGGGTAAAGGAAAGGGTTGAATGGCCGGGTCTTACGCTGCTCTCTCGGGAGACGATGGCACTGAGGAGCCGTTACTGAGAGGACATAAAAGAAAACAAGGAAGACGTTAAACACGATCGTTTCTCTGCACGGGGACTCCATCAGTCCTCGAGACGGCGCTCGAGACGGCGCTCGAGACGGCGCTCGAGACGGCACTCGAGACGGCACTCGAGACGGCGCTCGAGACGGCGCTCGAGACCTCGGTCTGGAGGAGACCATCCCAAAAACTGAGAAACAGGAAGTCTGACTACAGCTTTCATTTCCAACGGTGAGTTCAGTATTATACTGCAGTATGTGTGTATTATACTGCAGTATGTGTGTATTATCCTGCAGTATGTGTGTATTATCCTGCAGTATGTGTGTATTATCCTGCAGTATGTGTGTATTATACTGCAGTATGTGTGTATTATCCTGCAGTATGTGTGTATTATCCTGCAGTATGTGTGTATTATCCTGCAGTATGTGTGTATTATACTGCAGTATGTGTGTATTATACTGCAGTATGTGTGTATTATCCTGCAGTATGTGTGTATTATCCTGCAGTATGTGTGTATTATCCTGCAGTATGTGTGTATTATACTGCAGTATGTGTGTATTATCCTGCAGTATGTGTGTATTATACTGCAGTATGTGTGTATTATCCTGCAGTATGTGTGTATTATACTGCAGTATGTGTGTATTATACTGCAGTATGTGTGTATTATCTTGCAGTATGTGTGTATTATACTGCAGTATGTGTGTATTATCCTGCAGTATGTGTGTATTATCCTGCAGTATGTGTGTATTATCCTGCAGTATGTGTGTATTATCCTGCAGTATGTGTGTATTATCCTGCAGTATGTGTGTATTATACTGCAGTATGTGTGTATTATACTGCAGTATGTGTGTATTATCCTGCAGTATGTGTGTATTATACTGCAGTATGTGTGTATTATCCTGCAGTATGTGTGTATTATACTGCAGTATGTGTGTATTATTCTGCAGTATGTGTGTATTATACTGCAGTATGTGTGTATTATACTGTAGGATAATACACACATACTGCAGTATGTGTGTATTATACTGCAGTATGTGTGTATTATCCTGCAGTATATGTGTATTATCTTGCAGTATGTGTGGGTTTTCCTGCAGTATTGAGTAATTGAGTGTGTGTGTGTGTGTGTGTGTGTGTGTTTGCAGTATCCTGCAGTGTGTGTGTGTTACCTGCTCAGGTCAGTGTTCTCCTCGATGAGTTCAGCTTCACTGTGAGCGATCCTCCTGTCTCTGAGTGTGTGTCTGAGTCTGAGTCTGAGTGTGTGGTGTGTGTGTGTGTGTGTGTGCTTCTGAGTGTGTGTGTGTGTGTCTGAGTGTCTCTGTGTGTGTGTGTGTGTATCTCTGTGTGTGTGTGTGTGTGTGTGTGTGTGTTACCTCCTCAGGTCAGTGTTCTCCTCGATGAGTTCAGCTTCACTGTGAGCGATCCTCAGAGCCAGCTCTCGGTCTCTTCTCTCTTGCTCCAGAACAGTTTGACGAGAAGCTTCTTCGTCTCTCTCCAACAGAAGCTGCTGCTCCATCTCCTCCTACACACACACACACACACACACACACACACACACACACACACACACACACACACACACACACATATTACTTTTATCTTTCATTCATTCTTATTTTAATTTCATTTTTTATTATATTTTCAATCCAAAACAACTTGGTATGAATTTTTATTTAATTTATTTCTCAAAATTGTTCTATTTTAAAATATCCATCATCACCCACCTGCATCCTCTTCTCCTCTTCCTCCCTCCTCTTCCTCTCCTCTTCCTCCTGCTTCCTCTTCAGCTCCATCTCTGATTTCCTGATGGAGGAAGACACAGAAACAAAGATGGAGGGTTGGTGACGTTGATGGAGAAGAAGAGAGAGGCGACAGATAGTCAGAGAGACGACGGATAGTCACAGAGACGACGGATAGTCAGAGAGACGACGGATAGTCACAGAGACGACGGATAGTCACAGAGACGACGGATAGTCAGAGAGACGACGGATAGTCAGAGAGACGACGCATAGTCACAGAGACGACGGATAGTCACAGAGACGACGGATAGTCAGAGAGACGACGGATAGTCACAGAGACGACGGATAGTCAGAGAGACGACGGATAGTCAGAGAGACGACGCATAGTCACAGAGACGACGGATAGTCACAGAGACGACGGATAGTCAGAGAGGCGACGGATAGTCACAGAGACGACGGATAGTCACAGAGACGACGGATAGTCAGAGAGGCGACGGATAGTCAGAGAGACGACGGATAGTCACAGAGACGACGGATAGTCACAGAGACGACGGATAGTCAGAGAGACGACGGATAGTCAGAGAGACGACGGATAGTCACAGAGACGACGGATAGTCACAGAGACGACGGATAGTCACAGAGACGACGGATAGTCACAGAGACGACGGATAGTCAGAGAGACGACGGATAGTCAGAGAGACGACGCATAGTCACAGAGACGACGGATAGTCACAGAGACGACGGATAGTCAGAGAGACGACGGATAGTCACAGAGACGACGGATAGTCAGAGAGACGACGGATAGTCAGAGAGACGACGCATAGTCACAGAGACGACGGATAGTCACAGAGACGACGGATAGTCAGAGAGGCGACGGATAGTCACAGAGACGACGGATAGTCACAGAGACGACGGATAGTCAGAGAGGCGACGGATAGTCAGAGAGACGACGGATAGTCACAGAGACGACGGATAGTCACAGAGACGACGGATAGTCACAGAGACGACGGATAGTCACAGAGACGACGGATAGTCACAGAGACGACGGATAGTCACAGAGGCGACGGATAGTCAGAGAGACGACGGATAGTCAGAGAGACGACGCATAGTCACAGAGACGACGGATAGTCACAGAGACGACGGATAGTCAGAGAGACGACGGATAGTCACAGAGACGACGGATAGTCAGAGAGACGACGGATAGTCACAGAGACGACGGATAGTCACAGAGACGACGGATAGTCAGAGAGACGACGGATAGTCACAGAGACGACGGATAGTCACAGAGACGACGGATAGTCAGAGAGACGACAGATAGTCACAGAGACGACAGATAGTCACAGAGACGACGGATAGTCAGAGAGACGACGGATAGTCAGAGAGACGACGGATAGTCACAGAGACGACAGATAGTCACAGAGACGACGGATAGTCAGAGAGACGACGGATAGTCAGAGAGACGACGGATAGTCAGAGAGACGACGGATAGTCACAGAGACGACAGATAGTCACAGAGACGACGGATAGTCACAGAGACGACGGATAGTCACAGAGACGACGGATAGTCACAGAGACGACGGATAGTCAGAGAGACGACGCATAGTCACAGAGACGACGGATAGTCAGAGAGACGACGGATAGTCACAGAGACGACAGATAGTCACAGAGACGACGGATAGTCACAGAGGCGACAGATAGTCAGAGAGACGACGCATAGTCAGAGAGGCGACGGATAGTCACAGAGACGACGGATAGTCACAGAGACGACGGATAGTCACAGAGACGACGGATAGTCACAGAGACGACGGATAGTCAGAGACGACGGATAGTCAGAGACGACGGATAGTCAGAGACGACGGATAGTCACAGAGACGACGGATAGTCACAGAGACGACGGATAGTCAGAGACGACGGATAGTCAGAGACGACGGATAGTCAGAGACGACGGATAGTCAGAGACGACGGATAGTCAGAGAGACGACGGATAGTCACAGAGACGACGGATAGTCACAGAGACGACGGATAGTCACAGAGACGACGGATAGTCACAGAGACGACGGATAGTCACAGAGACGACGGATAGTCACAGAGACGACGGACAGTCAGAGAGACGACGGATAGTCAGAGACGACGGATAGTCAGAGAGACGACGGATAGTCACAGAGACGACGGACAGTCAGAGAGACGACGGATAGTCACAGAGACGACGGATAGTCACAGAGACGACGGATAGTCACAGAGACGACGGATAGTCAGAGAGACGACGGATAGTCAGAGAGACGACGGATAGTCAGAGAGACGACGGATAGTCACAGAGACGACGGATAGTCACAGAGACGACGGATAGTCACAGAGACGACGGATAGTCACAGAGACGACGGACAGTCAGAGAGACGACGGATAGTCAGAGAGACGACGGATAGTCAGAGAGACGACGGATAGTCAGAGAGACGACGGATAGTCACAGAGACGACGGATAGTCTGCTGCTGGTAGAGCCTAAGACCAGGCTTAAAACCCGAGGGCATCGAGCCTTCACCGCGGCTGGCCCCAGGCTCTGGAACACTCTGCCCCTCCATGTCGGCCCGGACCCTGGGGGCTTTTACATCTACTCTTAAAAACTCACTTCTTCTCCCTGGCCTTCTCGTCGGAGCGGAGCACGACTCCTGACTTTTCCCTGTGTATATATCTGTTGTAATGTATTGTCTTTTATTATGAATGTAGTAATGTGTTTTTAAGTGATTGTAGTATTTATTACATGAACAGCACTTTGACCAAAAATCGCTTTGATTTGATTCGACTAAATACTTGTTTGCCCCACTGCAGAGTGTTTAAGTGCAATATTATTGATTATTTTATGTATATTTTTTCCCATTCAGTGTGACCTTCAGGGGGAATCGGGACTTCATGAGTTTCCAGAGAAGGAGACGGGGTGGGTCGTAAAATAAAAAGGGCGTCCTCTGTAATGTCCAACATTAGCAGCTAGTGGGACGTGACGAACACAATGGATCCCATCAGTCCTGGAAGCACCGTCAGGATCCACAGAGTGGGACTTTTTACGGAGGGTAATCATGCTGCTGATGATGGATTCAGAATACTTTCACATGGTGTGATCTTGGAAATGATTTGGGCGGTTTCTCTGCAGGACTACGGGAGGAACGACCTGTCGGATTTTTATGAAGCTTGGAAGAAAGATGTAGCAGCGGCGGAAGAAGAAGATATCATATTTAAGAGCAGATACAATTTAAGGGTCGAGACTCGGGGTGTTTCTCAATGTCAAGGAAGGATGCTCCAGAGCCACTATTTCAAGGATACTACGTCATCGAGTCCTGTTCCAATATCCAGGATGCTTGGAATTCTATTGAGGCCGGCGTCCATCGTAGCGAGAGGCTGCACATGTGTATCCGCCGCGGTCTTAAAATCCCCACAATGCTTTGCACACGGACCAATTTACAAAATCTGTGGCGGAAAATGTAAGGCGGGGCGGGGCCTCTCATATGACGCACACTTGCTCGCCTGTTCCTCTCTTCGTTCTCCGAGTGCCAGGAAGGATTCTTGCCTAGCTTCTGAAGGACCTGACTCAGAAGGACATGTCCTACCAAGGAAGCGTCCTCGACATTGAGAAACACCCACAGACTAAGTTTCCCTGTCATTAAAGAGGACCTGTTATGTTGGTTTTATGGTTTCAAATTCGCATTAGCTCCACTGACTTCGACACATACATTAACGGCATTTATAGAAATAAATAAAGGTGTATCAACAACCTCAAAGAACGAATTATATTTAACTTTAACTGGAAACTAACTCCTGTAAATCCTGAATTGATTTAATTCGTATAAATCCTTCAACAGCAGGGTTTTGTCTGAACCGGAAAACAGGAGCGCCGTAATTTAATTGGGTATTTGTCGATATGAAAAGCATCAT
This sequence comes from Champsocephalus esox, assembly GCA_036324585.1. Taxonomy (NCBI): domain Eukaryota; kingdom Metazoa; phylum Chordata; class Actinopteri; order Perciformes; family Channichthyidae; genus Champsocephalus; species Champsocephalus esox. The sequence goes on from CM070490.1 coordinate 3,179,423, forward strand.
CCGCTTTCTGCAGATGATGTGGTTCTGATGGCTTCATCGGTCTGCGACCTTCAGCACTCACTGGATCGGTTCGCAACCGAGTGTGAAGCGGCTGGGATGAGGATCAGCACCTCCAAATCTGAGGCCATGGTTCTCAGCAGGAAACCGATGGACTGTCCGCTCCAAGTAGGGAATGAGTCCTTACCCCAAGTGAAGGAGTTCAAGTATCTCGGGGTCTTGTTCTCGAGTGAGGGATCAATGGAGCGTGAGACGGGCCGGAGAGTCGGAGCAGCGGGAGCGGTACTGCAGTCGCTTTACCGCACCGTTGTGACGAAAAGGGAGCTGAGCCGGAAGGCAAAGCTCTCTGTCTACCGGGCCATTTTCGTTCCTCCCCTCACCTACGGTCATGAAGGATGGGTCAGGACCCAAAGAACGAGGTCGCGGATACAAGCGGTCGAGATGGGTTTCCTCCGCCGGGTGGCTGGTGTCTCCCTTAGGGATAAGGTGAGAAGTTCGGTCATCAGGGAGGGACTCGGAGTTGAGCCGCTCCTCCTTCACGTCGAAAGGAGCCAGTTGAGGTGGTTCGGGCACCTAGTTAGGATGCCACCTGGGCACCTAGTTAGGATGCCACCTGGGCGCCTAGTTAGGATGCCACCTGGGCACCTAGTTAGGATGCCACCTGGGCGCCTCCCTAGGGAGGTGTTCCAGGCACGTCCAGCTGGGAGGAGACCTAGGGGTAGACCTAGGACCAGGTGGAGGGACTATATCTCTTCTGGCCTGGGAGCGCCTTGGGACCCCCCAGTCAGAGCTGGTTGATGAGGGGACCGGAACGTTTGGGGCTCTCTGCTGGAACTGATACCCCGAGACCCGACCACGGATAAGCGGAGAAGATGGATGGATGGATGGATGAAATGTAATCTTGACTGCTAAACAGTTCATCTTCTGAGGACCCTGAATACTCATTGGAAATGTAATTAAAACAGGGCCGTTGGTTTCGAGTTTTGTTTAAACCGGGAAACAGGAGCGCAGATTTCCCCGTAACATGTTAAAGTGATCAGAAAACAATATTTCTGTTCCTCAAACAGAGCGTCAGACGGCTTTGTTTCTACGGAGCTCCGAAGTCTCGTTGTTGTTGTTTACGTCAGGAGACACCTGAGGCCTCAGCACTACGAACCAACAGACCCTGGATATCCGAGTTATCTAACCGAACCCAAAACCAGCGCGCTCTCGCTAAGCGGTCCCACGACGCTGGTTATCAACTCGGTAACTCAAGCCAGGGTTTCTCCGTCCGGCTGAGTGCGCGTTCACATGAAAGGGGCGGGGCTAGCAACATTTGACCAATCACAAACATGGAGAAGCGCACTGACAGCGCTGCGTCACACTTCCTGAATGAAAAGTCAACTCTAATATCAGACACATGAAGAAGTTAAACTTTAAACATGACTCAAACACTTGATCAGGATCAAAGCCTCAGAGCTGCAGCTGCAAGGTGAACACAGCTGGAGCAGAGCAAGTGTTGGAATGCGTCCATCAGCAGGTTCATGATGTCACCGCCCGTCTAACACACCGTCTGACTCCAGAGTTTCCTCAACTTAACGTGTTTAAATAAAGCTTCTCCTCCAGTCTGTGGCGCTGTGAGTGTTGCACGGCCAGACACGCTCAGGGACTCGGATCAGAGACATGTGATACATCATGAAGTGATGTGCCGCGGACTGTACTTAATGTACTCTGATCCAGTTACTGATGCTGTGGCAGATATTTAAGAGCTTTCTTAACGCTAATGTTCTAACAGTCAGACTGCTCTGAAGATGGAGGAGATATTCTATTAATGTTCACGTTCACACAGTCGCTGATTTCTGCCGGCCGTCTTTCTGTATTTCCTTTCTCCTGTGATATGACTTGATCGCTTTAAACTCCGCCCCCTGAGCTCTGATTGGTCAGCAGGCGGTGCTTTCACTGAGGTGAGCTCTTAGCCTGCAACCTAACCCGCTCCGGGGCAGGTTAGCCGCTCAGCATCAGTTACCATGGAGATCTAGCCCGCTAAAGAGAGAACCAGCGCCGTGGGACCGGAAACCCAGAGTTACCCTGAAGTTAGCCGCTCAGAGGACATCCGGCTTCGTAGTGCAGGCCTCTTGTATACGAGCGTCATGTTGTTGTTGATATATCTGATAAACAAGAGCCACAGTACTCATGCTATCTCTTTCTAGAAAACCCCTGGAGAGAATCACACGTCTCCCTCTTCTCTGCGATGCTTTCCTTTCATCAGAATTAAAGTGAATGTCGTCCTTAAATAAGCTTTGCAGAGGTATTTGTTCCTCAAGGCGACGTTTTAAGGTTTAAAACGTATTCCGTGGTTCTTCAGTCGATCTCACCCCAAAGTCTGGATGTCTCTCCATTTCACCGACTCTGAAGACGTTTTTGAAACTCAGAAAAGCCAAAGCATTGCGTGTAATAGAGTAATCTTCAACTTAAAATATAAAGGAGGCACATATTTGAGCATTTCATCGGATTGTTCCAGAAATAATATTGCTCTTTCAGCTTTTGAAAGCAGAGCACAGAGGAAGCTGAGAAACCTGACGACACTCAACATCTCGTAGATATACATAAACAAAGCCCTTAAAGCAGCGCGTCATTACGCAACCCCTGGAGTGAGCGGCCAGCGTTCCTCTGCAGAGCGTTTTAAATAGACGAGTGGGTTTCTCTCGGGGTCAATACTTTGACGAGAGCCTCTTTAACGTTTGGCAGCGCGCTAAAAGCAAAACACAGAGTGAGAGGAAAGTACATTTACAGAGAGCTTCGAAACAAGCAGTGGGTTGATTTTGTTTACATTTCGTCTTAAAAGTAATTTTTTTGTGTTTAAAAAAATATATATTTCATTTCCTTTTGCGAATACTGCAGATATTGAATTTCATAGTTTTTGTCATATTGTATATTTAGAATATATTACAATAAGTATATTATTGTTAATATTTATATTTCTTTTTAACATACATTTCAATTTAGTAATTGTTTTTAAAAACGTTTTAAAAATGTAAAAAATACTTTTTAAAATAATTGTCAAAAAACGTTTTAAAATATTTCAAAAAACGTTTTCAAATATGTGACAAAAGTTTTAAAATGTCAAAAAACGTTTTAAAAATAAAAAATACATTTTCAAAATACATTTTAAATAATTGTCAAAAAACGTTTTAAAATATTTTAAAAAACGTTTTAAAATATTTTCAAAAAACGTTTCAAAATATGTGACAAAAGTTTTAAAATGTCAAAAAACGTTTTAAAAATAAAAAAATACATTTTCAAAATATTTTCAAAAAACGTTTTAAAATATTTTCAAAAAACGTTTTAAAATATTTTCAAAAAACGTTTCAAAATATGTGACAAAAGTTTTAAAATGTCAAAAAACGTTTTAAAAATAAAAAAATACATTTTCAAAATACATTTTAAAATATTTTCAAAAAACGTTTTAAAATATTTTCAAAAAACGTTTTAAAATATGTCACAAAAGTTTTAAAATGTCAAAAACCGATTAAAAATTGTAAAAAATAATTTTTAGAATAATTGTCAAAAAACGTTTTAAAATATTTCAAAAACGTTTTAAAATATTTTCAAAAAACGTTTTAAAATATGTCACAAAAGTTTTAAAATGTCAAAAACCGATTAAAAATTGTAAAAAATAATTTTTAGAATAATTGTCAAAAAACGTTTTAAAATATTTCAAAAACGTTTTAAAATGTCAAAACACGTTTTAAAATGTCAAAACACGTTTTAAAAAATGTCAAAACACGTTTTCAAAAAAGTTTTAAAATAACAAATATGTCAGAAAAGTTTTAAAAATAGTTAGATTATAATTGTAATGATTTAGAAAATAGAACCTTTCAATCAAACCTTACTGGCAATACATATAGAAATAATAAATACTTTATCAACCTCATGGCGTTGCTCGTACTGAAATGAGTATAACTTATTTTCTGCTAGAGTTGGGAATACACTTACAGACGACGATCGTGTTCATCCTGCTTGCGCCGCTGATCTTCCTCGTCCCTCCTCGTCTTCTCCCTCTCCATCTCCTCCTGGATCTTCTTCAGTCTCTCGCGCTCCTCTTCCTCCTTCTTCTTGTTCTGCATGGCCGTCAGCAGCTGCTCCGACCGGGTCACAAGGGCCTTGAACTCGTGATCGATCTCCATTCGAGTCATGATGGTGCTCTGACGGAGAGAACGCAACACACTTAGAAGCAGCCATTTCTCAAGGAACGGCATTCACTACTTCCCCTTGTTGTTGTTGTTGTTGTCGTCCCTCACCTTGATCTTGATCATGAGTGAGTCGATGGTGCCCTCCAGGTCCTGGATCTGTTTGGTCATCTCCTGCTTGCCCTCCTTCAGGCCGGAGATCACCTCGCTGAAACGGTCCATCCTCTTCTTCAGGTTTCTCACCTTCACCAGGCCGTCGATCCTACACACACACACACACACACACACACACACACACACACACACACACACACACACACACACACACACACACACCACACACACACACACACACACACACACACACACACACACACACACACACACACACACACACACACACACACACACACACACACCACACACACACACACACACACACACACACACACACACACACACACACACACACACACACACACACACACACACACACACACACACACACACACACACACACACACACACACACACACACACACACCACACACACACACCACACACACACACAGCAGCTTATTACCACGGATAAATAGCAGAGACCCGGGGGAGGCAGGTGAAGAGGAATTGATTTTGTGTGTGTGTGTGTGTGTGTGGTGTGTGTGTGTAGACTGCTGAGCTGTGAAAGTGGCAGCAGATAATGAAGAAGATGAGGATTGAGGAGAGGGAAAGGAGGAATGGAAGAGAGGTGACAAAAGGATGTATAGAGGAGGAAGGAAGGGAAGGAGAAAAGGCTAAAGACCCTTTCCCCATGTTTTTCTGTCTGCTTCTTCTTTTTCTACCCTAACCCACCCTCTTCCCAAAACAAAGGAGGAGGAGGAGGAGGAGGAGGAGGAGGAGGAGGAGGAGGAGGAGGAGGAGGAGGAGGAGGACTCACCTTGGTTTGTGTTTCCTCCTGCAGAGCCACATTCGGACCGTCTTCTGCATCTTAATGCAGGCGTGGGTCCGGTACAAGATCTTGTTCTTCACTGCAAGAGAAGACACAAAGGAACCATTAGCCTCCTTTAGCTTAGCGGTGGTAACGTGAAGTCATGTGACCGTGCTGTAGTTCCTCTATAGCCCAACATTAGCCTCCTTTAGCTTAGCGGTGGTAACGTGAAGTCATGTGACCGTGCTGTAGTTCCTTTATAGCCCAACATTAGCCTCCTTTAGCTTAGCGGTGGTAACGTGAAGTCATGTGACCGTGCTGTAGTTCCTTTATAGCCCAACATTAGCCTCCTTTAGCTTAGCGGTGGTGACGTGAAGTCATGTGACCGTGCTGTAGTTCCTTTATAGCCCAACATTAGCCACCTTTAGCTTAGCGGTGGTAACGTGAAGTCATGTGACCGTGCTGTAGTTCCTTTATAGCCCAACATTAGCCTCCTTTAGCTTAGCGGTGGTAACGTGAAGTCATGTGACCGTGCTGTAGTTCCTTTATAGCCCAACATTAGCCTCCTTTAGCTTAGCGGTGGTAACGTGAAGTCATGTGACCGTGCTGTAGTTCCTTTATAGCCCAACATTAGCCTCCTTTAGCTTAGCGGTGGTGACGTGAAGTCATGTGACCGTGCTGTAGTTCCTTTATAGCCCAACATTAGCCACCTTTAGCTTAGCGGTGGTAACGTGAAGTCATGTGACCGTGCTGTAGTTCCTTTATAGCCCAACATTAGCCTCCTTTAGCTTAGCGGTGGTGACGTGAAGTCATGTGACCGTGCTGTAGTTCCTTTATAGCCCAACATTAGCCTCCTTTAGCTTAGCGGTGGTGACGTGAAGTCATGTGACCGTGCTGTAGTTCCTTTATAGCCCAACATTAGCCTCCTTTAGCTTAGCGGTGGTGACGTGAAGTCATGTGACCGTGCTGTAGTTCCTTTATAGCCCAACATTAGCCACCTTTAGCTTAGCGGTGGTAACGTGAAGTCATGTGACCGTGCTGTAGTTCCTTTATAGCCCAACATTAGCCTCCTTTAGCTTAGCGGTGGTGACGTGAAGTCATGTGACCGTGCTGTAGTTCCTTTATAGCCCAACATTAGCCTCCTTTAGCTTAGCGGTGGTGACGTGAAGTCATGTGACCGTGCTGTAGTTCCTTTATAGCCCAACATTAGCCTCCTTTAGCTTAGCGGTGGTGACGTGAAGTCATGTGACCGTGCTGTAGTTCCTTTATAGCCCAGCATTAGCCTCCTTTAGCTTAGCGGTGGTGACGTGAAGTCATGTGACCGTGCTGTAGTTCCTTTATAGCCCAACATTAGCCTCCTTTAGCTTAGCGGTGGTGACGTGAAGTCATGTGACCGTGCTGTAGTTCCTTTATAGCCCAACATTAGCCTCCTTTAGCTTAGCGGTGGTGACGTGAAGTCATGTGACCGTGCTGTAGTTCCTTTATAGCCCAACATTAGCCTCCTTTAGCTTAGCGGTGGTGACGTGAAGTCATGTGACCGCGCTGTAGTTCCTTTATAGCCCAACATTAGCCACCTTTAGCTTAGCGGTGGTGACGTGAAGTCATGTGACCGTGCTGTAGTTCCTTTATAGCCCAACATTAGCCTCCTTTAGCTTAGCGGTGGTGACGTGAAGTCATGTGACCGTGCTGTAGTTCCTTTATAGCCCAACATTAGCCTCCTTTAGCTTAGCGGTGGAGACGTGAAGTCATGTGACCGTGCTGTAGTTCCTTTATAGCCCAACATTAGCCTCCTTTAGCTTAGCGGTGGTGACGTGAAGTCATGTGACCGTGCTGTAGTTCCTTTATAGCCCAACATTAGCCTCCTTTAGCTTAGCGGTGGTGACGTGAAGTCATGTGACCGTGCTGTAGTTCCTCTATAGCCCAACATTAGCCTCCTTTAGCTTAGCGGTGGTGACGTGAAGTCATGTGACCGTGCTGTAGTTCCTTTATAGCCCAACATTAGCCTCCTTTAGCTTAGCGGTGGTGACGTGAAGTCATGTGACCGTGCTGTAGTTCCTCTATAGCCCAACATTAGCCTCCTTTAGCTTAGCGGTGGTGACGTGAAGTCATGTGACCGTGCTGTAGTTCCTTTATAGCCCAACATTAGCCTCCTTTAGCTTAGCGGTGGTGACGTGAAGTCATGTGACCGTGCTGTAGTTCCTTTATAGCCCAACATTAGCCTCCTTTAGCTTAGCGGTGGTGACGTGAAGTCATGTGACCGTGCTGTAGTTCCTTTATAGCCCAACATTAGCCTCCTTTAGCTTAGCGGTGGTGACGTGAAGTCATGTGACCGTGCTGTAGTTCCTTTATAGCCCAACATTAGCCTCCTTTAGCTTAGCGGAGGTGACGTGAAGTCATGTGACCGTGCTGTAGTTCCTTTATAGCCCAACATTAGCCTCCTTTAGCTTAGCGGTGGTGACGTGAAGTCATGTGACCGTGCTGTAGTTCCTTTATAGCCCAACATTAGCCACCTTTAGCTTAGCGGTGGTGACGTGAAGTCATGTGACCGTGCTGTAGTTCCTTTATAGCCCAACATTAGCCTCCTTTAGCTTAGCGGTGGTGACGTGAAGTCATGTGACCGTGCTGTAGTTCCTTTATAGCCCAACATTAGCCTCCTTTAGCTTAGCGGTGGTGACGTGAAGTCATGTGACCGTGCTGTAGTTCCTTTATAGCCCAACATTAGCTTAGCGGTGGTGACGTGAAGTCATGTGACCGTGCTGTGGTTCCTTTATAGCCCAACATTAGCTTAGCGGTGGTGACGTGAAGTCATGTGACCGTGCTGTGGTTCCTTTATAGCCCAACATTAGCTTAGCGGTGGTGACGTGACTTCTCAACCACATGGAGAAATCCCATTGGACGAGGGAGATGCTCCTTCAGGGACCAACATGGGTAAACAAGCGTTTTTTTATCCTGAAATCTCTCGTAGAGGCATTCAAAGTGTTTGTTTTATCCAGGAGGACGAGACACTTTGAGGTATGTCCTGCTCTCTCCTCTCCTTCTGGAATCGCTTCATGTTTTTTCCAGTAAACCATCTGCCAGACTTTTCCATTTTATAGCCCATTAGTGCTTCATGGTCTCCTTCGTTTCTGCCAACTGGCTGCCATGAGATGATGCGGCATATCGATCAGCGTTCTGGCACAAAAACCCGTATTGACGAAGCTCGGTGTTTATTATGGACTGGCTCTGATTACACAAACGGAGCTCTCTGCAGATGGAGCTCCGTTTGGTGCAGATTCGAGGCTTTTATTGTCATTTGTACGATGAAGATATATCGATGACAATCTGAGGCCAAAGGCTCCTCCAACAGAACACACTAACACACATAACATCTACTCAAGAACAAGGTCTGAGTACTTCTACTTTAACTCAAGTACAAGATCTGAGTACTTCTACTTTTACTCAAGTACAGGATCTGAGTACTTCTACTTTTACTCAAGTACAATATCTGAGTACTTCTACTTTTACTCAAGTACAATATCTGAGTACTTCTACTTTTACTCAAGTACAGGATCTGAGTACTTCTACTTTTACTCAAGTACAATATCTGAGTACTTCTACTTTTACTCAAGTACAAGATCTGAGTACTTCTACTTTTACTCAAATACAAGATCTGAGTACTTCTACTTTGACTAAAGTACAAGATCTGAGTACTTCTACTTTCACTAAAGCACAAGATCTGAGTACTTCTACTTTGACTAAAGTACAATATCTGAGTACTTTTACTAAAGCACAAGACCTGAGTACTTGTACTTCTACATTTACTCAAGTACAAGATCTGAGTACTTATACTTTTACTCAAGTACAATATCTGAGTGTTTCTACTTTGACTAAAGTACAAGATCTGAGTACTTCTACTTTGACTAAAGTACAAGATATGAGTACTTCTACTTTTACTGAAGCACAAGATCTGAGTACTTCTACTTTCACTAAAGCACAAGATCTGAGTACTTCTACTTTGACTGAAGCACAAGGTCTGAGTACTTCTACTTTTACTCAAGTACAGGATCTGAGTACTTCTACTTTTACTCAAGTACAATATCTGAGTACTTTTACTCAAGTACAAGATCTGAGTACTTCTACTTTTACTCAAGTACATGACCTGAGTACTTCTACTTTTACTCAAGTACAAGGTCTGAGTACTTCTACTTTTACTCAAGTACAGGACCTGAGTACTTCTACTTTTACTCAAGTACAAGACCTGAGTACTTCTACTTTACTGAAGTACAGGACCTGAGTCTCAGCTGGCAGCAGACCCCATCTCACTTCCTTGCGAGCACATGCATTATTTATGAGCGCTCTGGTCTCCCGGCAACACGGGCGCCGTTTTCACAAATGAGGCGAATGTTGCAAAAAAAGATAAACGGAGGAGCAGATTCAGAACGTTCAGCGCCGTCGATAAGAGATGACTTCGCATCTTAAAACCACCTTCTCCCAAACAAATAAGAGACTGAGAGTGAGTGTGTGTGTGTGTGTGTGTGTGTGATATTGTGTGTGTGATATTGTGTATGTGTGCGTGTGTGTGATATTGTGTGTGTGTGTGATATTGTGTGATATTGTGTGTGTGATATTGTGTGATATTGTGTGTGTGTGTGATATTGTGTGTGTGTGTGTGTGTGTGATATTGTGTGTGTGTGTGTGTGTGTGAGTGTGATATGGTGTGTGTGTGTGTATGTGTGATATTGTGTGTGTGTGTGTGTATGTGTGTGTGTGTGTGTGTGATGTGTGAGTGTGTGAGTGTGTGATTGTGTGATGTGTGTGAGATGTGTGTGTGTGAGTGTGTGTGTGTGTGATATGTGTGTGTGAGAGTGTGTGTGTGTGTGTGTGTGTGTGATATTGTGTGTGATGTGTGTGTGTGTGTGTGTGTGTGTGTGTGTGTGATGTGTGTGTGTGGTGTGTGTGATGTGTGTGATATTGTGTGTGGGTGTGTGAGATTGTGTGTGTGTGTGTGTGTGTGTGTGTGATATTGTGTGTGTGTGTGTGTGTGTGTATGTGTGTGTGTGTGTGTGTGTGTGTGTGTGTGTGTGTGAGTGTGTGTGTGATGTGTGTGTGATTGTGTGTGTGTGTGATGTGTGTGTGTGATATTGTGTGTGTGTGTGTGTGTGAGTGTGTGTGTGTGTGTGTGTGTGTGTGTGGGTGTGTGTGTGTGTGTGTGAGTGTGTGTGTGTGTGTGTGTGGTGTGTGTGTGTGAGTGTGTGTGTGTGTGTGTGAGTGTGTGTGTAGTGTGGTGTGTGTGTGAGTGTGTGTGTGTGTGTGTGAGTGTGTGGTGTGTGTGTGTGTGTGTGTGTGGTGTGTGTGTGTGAGTGTGTGATGTGTGTGTGTGGTGTGTGTGTGTGTGTGTGTGTGTGGTGTGTGTGTGGTGTGTGGTGTGTGAGTGTGTGAGTGTGAGTGTGTGTGTGTGAGTGTGGGTGTGTGTAGTGTGGTGTGTGTGTGATGTGTGTGTGTGTGTGTGTGATAGTGTGTGTGTGTGTGATTGTGGTGTGTTATTGTGTGTATGTGGCATTGTTTGTGTGTGTGTGTGTGGTGTGATATTGTGTGTGTGTGTGTGTGTGTGTGTGTGATATTGTGTGTGTGTGTGTGTGTGTGTGTGATATTGTGTGTGTGTGTGTGAGTAAACTCGCCTCTTTAGATGTTAACGTGAGATTGAGGCCTTGTGATAAATGTGGTTTTAAATATCTCTGAAGCGTCTCTGAGCTGACGAAGCGCTCGATGAACTCAACGTATTATCAGAGTTGTGATGAATGTGAAACAACGATATCCAAAACTCCTTTTAATGAATCGATGAAGAGAAGAGAGAGAGACGGCGGTCGAGCGACGAGAGGAGAGAGAGACCGCAGACCACCGGCATCCTCCTTCCCCCCCGAGTCTCTCTCTCATCCAGAAGCTGCCATCGCCCCCGAAGCCGCGCCGAGCGCAAAGAAACCACCAGTACGACTTTTCCAACAGACGCCATTTTCACGCAAATTGCCAAAAAAAAACGTCGCCATAGCAACGAACGGGGACATCGACGTGAACAGAGCTCGTAATCACCGGACTCTGAGGTCACGCCGTACTTTAACCGTGAGACACGATCACACGTTCAACCGGCGCTCCAGACTCTCGGCTTCGCTCGACCAAAAGCGATTTAGGTCGAACTATATTTAAAATGTGTCTTTTTAGAGAAGTGATTATATTTGTATGCCGATATTTTCCTTCGGTAAAGTTTCGTTTCGCACTTTTATTTTGGTAGTAATTCGATCGGGACTCTTATTTTGAAGGAACTTTTACCGGAGCAGAATGCGCAGACTTTACACATTTCCTCTGTGCTTTCGTTCGGGCGCTTCATCAGTTGAATCTCTTTGAACATCCGTCTGAGATGTCGACGGGTTGGCCGAACGTTTTACCGCACAGTCGTACATTTGTCGTAAAACGAACACACGGTCGCACCGATGCACGCGCAACTTAAGTCTCAGGTTCCGACTGGTCACAACAATAATTAAATATCGCTCGTATCTTGCATCTCTTTCGGGGTGCGCATCTAGCTGCTTGCCGTCCTTATTTCTTCGGGTTGGCAACCGAAGGCCAAGAAGTGGTCGACTTTTTGTCTGAATGGTTGCCAATGGCAACCGTTACCGTCGAGCCCTGCTCAAGCAGTAAAAGAGTAGTGTAGTAAAAGTACTTCTCTCCATTTAAAATGTAATGCAATGAAAGCCTCACGTTTGACGACGGACAGCGCGCACCACTGGACCTTCTTCCAGCGGCTGTGGATCAGCCAGGTGTTCACCTTCTTCACCAGCTCGGCCAGGTGGTCCGGGTCCGACTTCATGATCGAATCGAACTCTTTGAACTGAGGGGAAACAACACAGAGAGAGTATGACGGGTGGACATCGTTATATCTGGTTTGCTTTGAACTCGAGAGCTGCGTAGAAAACAAGATGGTGGATTTCCGCCTCTACACCAGGGGGGTCAAACTCAATGTCATCGCGGGCCACATCGGCATTATGGCTGCACTCAAAGGGCCGGTTGTAACTTTAAGACTATATAAAAATACTATAAATATTTTATATATTTAAAATAATGTATTATGTCTCTTCAGTGAGAATGTCACAAAATTATTTTAAAAGAACAAATTCTGAAAAATAGTTAGTTAAATAAAAAATTAAAATCTAATGTCTGATGCATTGTGGGACATGTAGTTTATGGACATTGTGCATCTGTAAATCGGCCTGTAACCGTAAAATAAACATATTACGCTCTTGCGGGCCACATGAAATGAAGTCGCGGGCCGGATTTGGCCCCCGGGCCTTGAGTTTGACCCCCCTGCTCTCCACTTTCTGCATTAGCCTCGAGTTTAACCCGTTTTATTCTGTAACCTTTAACTGAAGTCTCGTCTTCCCTTACTCAAACTGTAATTTAACTTTAAACGTCAAGACACTTTCTTCCCCAGGCGGTCCGGGTCCGACTTCGTGATCGAGGGAAAACGGGAGGATTTCTGTTCCTGTGTTTTTAACTCAAGTGGAGAGTGGTATAGAGCGGTGCAGGAAAGAGTCCTCAAACCAGGAAGTGAGTCAGCATGTCTCCACTTCCTGTTCCCTCTCTCAGAGCCAATGGGATCTCTCCGTAGGGTTTAGGAGACTATCTGAACTCTGTGGTTGAGACGCATTGAATGTACTTAGTTAGTACAGCAGGCCCAGAATCCACACTTTACATTAAATAAAGAAATCGTAATTCTGTTTCCAGTTAGTTCCGTTTTCCACTTCGTAAAAAGATCCTGTAAAAATATCGTTAAATACCGGATCGATAAGCAGTACGAGTAGTATTCCCGTTAACATCTTAACGATACCCATCCCTAGTTAATTAATGCACAAACGCGCTAAATGGCTCAACTTCCAAGATGCCAATTAAATGTTTTAACGGTCTGTGATTTTCACTTCTTAAAGTGACCACTCGAATATCAAGCTTCCCTTCGGATCGCATAGATGCAACCGTACCATACGTCCTACAGCCTTTGAAGTGCGGAGAGGACAGGGAAGCAGAATCATGGCGGTTAATAATACATCATCATGAAGCCAAACTCTGTTGCCCCGCGCGACGGCTGTGAAGCTAATGCAGATTAATATCTATGGTTTGGGGAAATCTATTCCATATTTCACTACGAGTGCGTTCATTTGAGACTCTCAGTTCCTCCATGCATCTTTCATAACAGAGTCCACAGCAGGCGAGAGATGCGTTGTGTTCGAGTCCTCTGGAAACGTCAGACTGATGACCGTCTGCTGCCGCTTTAATAATGGAGGAAGCAGCCGAGTTCATAGCTTTAATATCCGAGGGCCCGTTGTTGGCAGATTACCAAGACATAACGTCACAGCTTTCCCACTTCACAGTACAGTAGGGCTGTACCCGAATATCCGTTCGTTGGAGTACTATTCGGGTTTCAATTTCGTTATTGAGACATTTGTTTTGTTTGTTCCCCGTTTTTTCCCAAATTGAATTTATTGAAATCTCCGATATCAACGTCAGAGCTTGTGCCTCTTCGGGGGGTGCCAACACTTAACCATAAACGTTATCGTTTACTTTCTCCGTCTTTATATGCAGATATTACTTTTCTGCGTTAATCTCCGTCATGTTGTTTCCATAGCAACAACAACTTCCTGTCAACAGCGCTAACTCTCCTTCAAAATAAAAGCATGTCCATACAAAATAGGAAGCCAAGCCAAATTACACTTGAGACATAATACAACTGCAACGAAAGTAACAAACACGATGCGATATCCTTATCAATTTCAAAGAACACAAATTGGGTTAAGAAACAAATAACTATAAAACAACAATACTGTAGGATAACAAAATGAATGCGTGAATAAACCGAAATACACATGTTGAAGCCATGCTGACTGCCGCGGTCTAATGACCTTTTCGAGACATATCTTGATATTTTATAATAATTTTCCTAAGAATATGAAACCCCCTTTTATTTGTCACACACATGCACAGTGACATTTAACCCATCCTAGTAATAGGAGCAGTGGGCAGCTGCTAGCAGCCCAGAATCCTTACACTACAATACCTATTGTGCCAAAGGGGAATGAATAGAGGACGTTTAACAAAAAGGACTCACCTTCCCCGGCCGGAAAAACACTCGAGTCAGTCCGAACTTATAGTCGTTTTCATTCAGACCCAGAGCCATGAACAGAGCCTGGAACCAAGCAAGAGGAGCACATTAACATGGGGTATCATAATAACAATAATTCATAATAGAAGTCGGAACTTTGAGAGAAAGTCGAAACTTTGAGAGAAAGTCGGAACTTTGAGAGAAAGTCGGAACTTTGAGAGAAAGTCGGAACTTTGAGAGAAAGTCGGAACTTTGAGAGAAAGTCGGAACTTTGAGAGAAAGTCAGAACTTTGAGAGAAAGTCGGAACTTTGAGAGAAAGTCGGAACTTTGAGAGAAAGTCGGAACTTTGAGAGAAAGTCGGAACTTTGAGAGAAAGTCGGAACTTTGAGAGAAAGTCGGAACTTTGAGAGAAAGTCGGAACTGAGAGAGAAAGTCGTAACTTTGAGAGAAGTCGAATTTTGAGAGAAGTCGAATTTTGAAGAAGTCGGAACGAGAAAGTCGGAACTTTGAGAGTCAAATTTTGAGAGAAAGTCGGAACTTTGAGAGAAAGTCGGAACTTTGAGAGAAAGTCTGAACTTTGAGAGAAAGTCGAACTTTGAGAGAAGTCAGAATTTGAGAGAAGTCAGAACTTTTGAGAGAAAGTCAGAACTTTGAGAGAAAGTCGGAACTTTGAGAGAAAGTCGAACTTTGAGAGAAGTCAGAACTTTGAGAGAAAGTCGAACTTTGAGAGAAAGTCAGAATTTGAGAGAAAGTCGAACTTTGAGAGAAAGTCGGAACTTTGAGAGAAAGTCGGAACTTTGAGAGAAAGTCGGAACTGAGAAAGTCTAACTGAGAGAAATCGTAATTTGAGAGAAAGTCCGAACTTTGAGAGAAAGTCCGAACTTTAGAAAGTTGAATTTTGAGAAAGTCCGAACTTTGAGAGAAAGTCCGAACTTTGAAAGAAAGTCGACAGAAAGTCGAACTTTGAGAGAAAGTCGGAACTTTGAGAGAAAGTCGGAACTTTGAGAGAAAGTCGGAACTTTGAGAGAAAGTCGGAACTTTGAGAGAAAGTCGAACTGAGAGAAAGTCGTAACTGAGAGAAAGTCGGAACTTTGAGAGAAAGTCGGAACTTTGAGAGAAAGTCGTACTTTGAGAGAAAGTCTGAACTTTGAGAGAAGTCGAATTTTGAGAGAAAGTCGAATTTTGAGAGAAAGTCGGAACTTTGAGAGAAAGTCGGAACTTTGAGAGAAAGTCGGAACTTTGAGAGAAAGTCGGAACTTTGAGAGAAAGTCGTTACTTTGAGAGAAAGTCGGAACTGAGAGAGAAGTCGGAATTTTGAGAGAAAGTCGGAACTTTGAGAGAAAGTCTGAACTGAGAGAGAAATTCGGAACTTTGAGAGAAAGTCGTAATTTTGAGAGAAAGTCGGAATTTTGAGAGAAAGTCGGAACTTTGAGAGAAAGTCGGAACTTTGAGAGAAAGTCGGAACTTTGAGAGAAAGTCGGAACTGAGAGAGAAAGTCGTAACTGAGAGAGAAAGTCGTAATTTTGAGAGAAAGTCCGAACTTTGAGAGAAAGTCCGAACTTTGAAGAAAGTCGAACAGAAAGTCTGAACTTTGAGAGAAAGTCGGAACTTTGAGAGAAAGTCCGAACTTTGAGAGAAAGTCCGAACTTTGAGAGAAAGTCGAACTTTGAGAGAAAGTCGTAACTTTGAGAGAAAGCCTGAACTTTGAGAGAAAGTCGAACTTTGAGAGAAAGTCGGAACTTTGAGAGAAAGTCGGAACTGAGAGAGAAAGTCGGAACTGAGAAGAAAGTCGTAACTGAGAGAGAAAGTCGTAACTGAGAGAGAAAGTCCGAACTTTGAGAGAAAGTCGGAACAGAAAGTCGGAACTTTGAGAGAAAGTCGGAACTTTGAGAGAAAGTCGTAAACTTTGAGAGAAAGTCGTAAACTTTTGAGAGAAAGTAGGAATTTTGAGAGAAAGTCGGAACTTTGAGAGAAAGTCGGAACTTTGAGAGAAAGTCGAACTTTGAGAGAAAGTCGGAACTTTGAGAGAAAGTCGGAACTTTGAGAGAAAGTCGAAACTTTGAGAGAAAGTCGAACTTTGAGAGAAAGTCGGAACTTTGAGAGAAAGTCGAACTTTGAGAGAAAGTCGGAACTTTGAGAGAAAGTCGAACTTTGAGAGAAAGTCGAATTTTGAGAGAAAGTCGGAACTTTGAGAGAAAGTCGAAACTTTGAGAGAAAGTCGAAACTTTGAGAGAAAGTCGATAATTTTGAGAGAAAGTCGTAATTTTTGAGAGAAAGTCGGAACTTTGAGAGAAAGTCGGAACTTTGAGAGAAAGTCGGAACTTTGAGAGAAAGTCGTAACTGAGAGAGAAAGTCGTAATTTTGAGAGAAAGTCGGAACTTTGAGAGAAAGTCCGAACTTTGAGAGAAAGTCCGAACTTTGAGAGAAAGTCGAACTTTGAGAGAAAGTCTGAACTTTGAGAGAAAGTCGGAACTTTGAGAGAAAGTCATAATTTTGAGAGAAAGTCGTAATTTTGAGAGAAAGTCGGAACTTTGAGAGAAAGTCGGAATTTTGAGAGAAAGTCGGAATTTTGAGAGAAAGTCGGAACTTTGAGAGAAAGTCGAACTTTGAGAGAAAGTCGGAACTTTGAGAGAAAGTCGGAACTTTGAGAGAAAGTCGGAACTGAGAGAGAAAGTCGGAACTGAGAGAGAAAGTCGAACTTTGAGAGAAAGTCCGAACTTTGAGAGAAAGTCGGAACTTTGAGAGAAAGTCCGAACTTTGAGAGAAAGTCCGAACTTTGAGAGAAAGTCGGAACTTTGAGAGAAAGTCGGAACAGAAAGTCTGAACTTTGAGAGAAAGTCGGAACTTTGAGAGAAAGTCAGAACTTTGAGAGAAAGTCAGAACTTTGAGAGAAAGTCGGAACTTTGAGAGAAAGTCGGAACTTTGAGAGAAAGTCGGAACTTTGAGAGAAAGTCTGAACTTTGAGAGAAAGTCGGAACTTTGAGAGAAAGTCAGAACTTTGAGAGAAGTCGTAATTTTGAGAGAAAGTCTGAACTTTGAGAGAAAGTCGTAATTTTGAGAGAAAGTCGTAAACTTTGAGAGAAAGTCGGAATTTTGAGAGAAAGTCGAACTTTGAGAGAAAGTCGGAATTTTGAGAGAAAGTCGGAACTTTGAGAGAAAGTCGGAATTTTGAGAGAAAGTCGTAATTTTGAGAGAAAGTCTGAACTTTGAGAGAAAGTCGTAACTTTGAGAGAAAGTCCGAACTTTGAGAGAAAGTCCGAACTTTGAGAGAAAGTCGAACAGAAAGTCGGAACTTTGAGAGAAAGTCGGAGCTTTGAGAGGATCCCAGAGACATGGATCCTGAGGCTGAAGCTCAAGCCGGGGACCAGGGAGAGTTTTTAAACTGTATGTATGTTATGTCTGAATGTATACAAAAAGAGGATAATAAAAGCACCTTGCAGAAGAGTCGGGGGTCGAGGCGGCAGAGCTTGGGAGGCATGTACTGCTGGTACATGTTGTAGAGCTCGTGGAAAGGAGCGCGGGATGGAAAGCCTCCCTGCATCAGATCCAACACCGACACCATGCCTAGAGGAGAGGAGACACAGGAAGACGGTCTTTAGACGGGAAGCTACTTCAGGTCGACTTAGCCGTCTTTTATCCTGGGGACACTGGGACCCAACATTGCAGCTAAATGCTTCTTTAACATAACGGTCACCTCTCATGCTGTGTGTAGGCGATAGCATAACTTTCGGATATATACAAATATATAAAAAACATGGCTATGAAGTCTTTTGCTCAAAGTACCAAAACAGATCACCCATTCTAGCCACGCCTCGTATCCCTCTGTTTCACTTCCGTTTCTAAAGGGCTGATTTGGGGATAAAGCTTTAAAGAGGAGGGGGCGGAGCTTATGCGGGACCCGGCAGCTACCGTCTAAACTAAATGCTGCCGTGATGAAACGCCATACATGGATCATCAAGGATCTGAAACAGTCTGGAGCTCAAAGGCCACAAGATGAGATGAGAGTTTGGAACTGTAAGAGAAACTTCTGTTGCGATGGAAATCAAGACTCCGAGAGACACGGGAGGAGCAGGAATTCTGAATGTCAAACACTGGGATTCATTGAGAGATCCAACGTCCGGGAGAGATTACACAGCATGTGGGCGACCTTGCAATCTCTGAAGACATAAGACAAAATACATGGTCTGTCTATCCGTAAGGCGTGGCCTATCCTATTTTCTCGCCTCTGGTAATCAACACCAGACCCTGGAACAAAAACTGTTTCTATGGCAACTTCTCATGTGCCCATACCCCTCCCCCACGGGAAAGGCAAAGGACCTTTTGACCCGTGTCTTCCTGAGAAATCACTTGTGAATCTATTCTAGTCGACTCAACGATGGAGCTATGATCAGTGGAAAGGACCACGGGACCTTTAAGATACCTACAGTTTGCAATGAGAGGTATTTCATTGAGCAACAGAGAAACACAACCCGAGACCGAAATCACCAACAACTAAAAAAGTGAGACTGAGAAAGCCCTTTTCTCAGTCTCACTTCGATATTAAAACGTTCCTCCCGCGTGTTCAGACGAAGCCTCCAGCTTCACATAACTCACATCGGACTCCGGCTGCATCACGATGTTTCCCAGAGGCCTCGGCTATCCGTGCGTCACTCCAGATATCTCCTCTCGAAGTGAGAGCGTTCGCCTTGGAGCGTTTCTGGGGACACTAAAACCAGATCTCAGGTTTTCTCCATCCCCACGTCAGGCGTACTTAGAAGACGGTAACACGGGCGGTTATTCGCTGTACCTTTGACTTACGGAAACAGCTTTGGTTTCATTCTAGTTGCGGTGATTTCGAATGTGATGAGCCACTAATCAGGAGCATCGAAACCAGACGGATACAGTGCGAGAAGGGCGTTATTCTGTGGCTTCAGTCAGGCTTCTCCGTAGGGTTTGGATCCAATCGAAACTATCCATTAGTCCCAGTCCAATACAAGTGACAATCTAATTTAATATGAGCCACTTATCCGGATAAAAGCATCGAAATCAGACAGAATATAGTTCAGAAAGAGACACGAACTTCTCAAGGCTTTCAAAGTAAATTGAAGATATTCCAACGAGAGAATCTTAAATGATCTCTTTGATCGAAATACATCCGTACACACATCTCTTGGACGGCAACAGAAGTGCGTTTTTCTGTTTCTAAATAATGCTTTTCTGTAGGATTTAGATCCCATCGAAGCTATCCACTATTCCAAGTCCAACGAAAGTGAAAAAGCATCGAAACCAGACAGTTCAGAAAGAGACAGGAAGTGCACACTTTGAAGTCTTCTCAAAGTAAAGGAGCAGAAGTGCTTGTTCTGTGTCTTTAACAGAGTTTCTCTGCAGAGTTGTTTTGGCCGCTGTGAACATCCCAGAGTCGCCCTCATCTCATCTCAACCCTCCACTATTCCCAGTCCAATAAAAGTGATGGAGCTGCAGAATCTGAGCGGAGGCTGAATCTCTGAGGATATTAAAACGGGATCTCATCATCTCTCTTCCTGCGAAACCCGAGGGGTCGCAGGCACTTTCATTTGGGGGGAAAGATCAAGACAATGGCTTTAAAAGTCACGAAAGTACTTCGACGCGGAAACAGCCAGAGGAAGCAGTCTGGGTGACGCTTGTAAAGTCTCGATAGATTGTTTATTTGGAGATTTGGGTTATTTTTCATGTTTAAGTCAGAAACCTTAAGACAAGTTACCGTACTTTTCGGACTATAAGCCGCGACTTTTCCCCCCCATTTCTTGTGTACAGCTAACGGCCACTAGGGGACCTCCTAGATCTACGGACTTTAGTTTCTCTGCGGGACTTAGAGTTGTTTTGGCCACTGTGAACATCCATGGAAATCAGAATATGTTGCGGAAAGAGACAGGAAGTGCACATGGTGAAGTCTTTTCAAAGTAAATTGAAGATATTCCAAGTAGAAGATCTCAACTACCGTACTTTTCAGACTATAAGCCACGACTTTTTCCCCCATTTTGTTGTACAGCTAACGGCCACTAGGGGACCTCCTAACTCTATGGATTCTACAGGTAAAATTAACCACCTTTAACCCTACGGGCTCTAGGACCGGTCCGCGCCCGCCACCTTTAAGCGGCGGGCTCCAGCAGGAGAAGCTGGAGGCCGGAAAAGAGCGAGACAGGTAGCGCGCCAAAGTGAAAGTGGAACCGAGAGACGGAACGAGAGCGAGACAGACGGACAGTTTAGCTGCTGCGGCTCATATGCAGCTTTATAGTCCGGAAAGTACGGTACATGATTTCGGGGATAAGTTTAAGAAAGATTGCATTACAATATCTACAAGGACGTTGTGACTGAAGCAGGGAAGGACTTAGTGTGGGTAGCACTCCACATTTGAGGATTGTGCTAAGATTTCTCTGCGGGTTTTCGTGTTTAAGACTTTTCAGAAACTTCAAAGCAAGCTTCTCGACTTGGGGGAAAAGTTTGAGAAAATGGCTTCAAAGTCACAAAAGTAGCATCACGAGGTCTTAATGTCACTCAAGGCCTCTGTACTTAGACAAGAACAAGCGAGATATTGTAAAGCTTTGAAGGACTCTTCTGTTGGAGATTTTACATTTTCCCTGCTGGTACATTTCACTTGTTAGACGCTTTTATCCAAAGCGACTTACACGCTCAGCACTGTGGGGTGAAGCGTCTCAGGGATTGAAACTGTGCACCCCTGATCCCAACACCAACGCACTAACCCACTGCGCCACACATTTCAGAAACCTGAACACAAGTTACTTGATTTCGGGGATAAGTTTAAGAAAAATGGCAAAACAATATCTACAAGGACGTTGTGACTGAAGCGGGGAAGGACTCGGTGTCGCTTGTCAAGAATTCCACATTTGAGGATTGTGCCGAGATTTCTCTGCAGGTTTGTTCGTGTTGGAGCATTTCAGACGCCTCGATGCAAGCTTCTCCATTTCACAGCACCTTAAGAGCATGGCTTTAAAGCCACAGAAGTAGAATCTAAGTCAGTCCACAGATGAGCTTGAGGTCTTAAAGTTGGGAGGTGATGTGTGTGGACTGACCGGAGCACTGCAGCTGAGAGAGGATCTGCGCCCCTTCGAACTGGTGGCTGATCATCTTCAGGTTGGGTTTAATGCAGCGGATGAAGCTGGATCCCTGCAGCGAGAGAGAGGGAAACATTCAGAGGAGGAACAGCAGGAAGGACACACTCTCTCACACTCTATACAGAAATACAGAAAGGTGTTTTACAGGAACACCGAGGAACACTCGCCGTGCAGAAAGAGACGCATTTTCAAAGTATTTTCAAAGTAAATGTAAGATATTCCTCGTAGAAGATCCTATGTACATCGAAAAACATTCCACATGGATACAAAGAAATCTGTTCGAGTATCTCTCTTGGACATAAGTGCGTTATTCTGTGTCTTTAGTTTCTCTGCGGGATTTAGAGTTGTTTTGGCCACTCTGAACATCCATGGAGATCAGAATATGTTGCAGAGAGAGACAGGAAGTGCACATGGTGAAGTCTTTTCAAAGTAAACTGAAGATATTCCAAGTAGAAGATCTCAACTACCGTACTTTTCGGACTATAAGCCGCGACTTTTTCCCCATTTCTGTGTTCAGCTAACGGCCACTAGGGACCTCCTAGATCTATGGGTTTTACAGGTCAAATTAACCACCCTTAACACTACGGGCTCTAGGACCGGTCCGCGCCCGCCACCTTTAAGCGGCGGGCTCCAGCAGGAGAAAGCTGGAGGCCGGAAAAGAGCGAGACAGGTAGCGCGCCAAAGTAAAACCGAGAGACGGAACGAGAGCGAGACAGACGGACCGTTTCAGCTGCTGCGGCTCATATACCGGTGCGCTTTATAGTCCGGAAAGTACGGTAGTCTCTTTACAGAATGTTTTTCCACACAAATGAAAATAAATCTGTACAAATATCTCTCTTGGACGGCGGCAGAAGTGCCTTATTCTGTTTCTAAATAATGCTTCTCTGTAGGATTTAGATCCAATCTAAACTCCATCAGTCCCAGTCCAATGAAAGTGAAAATCAAAACTCATAAGCGCCACTAATCCGGAACAGAATATCAGACGGAATACAGTTCAGAAAGAGACGGGAAGTGCACACTTTGAAGTCTTCTCAAAGTAAAGGAGCAGAAGTGCTTGTTCTGTGTCTTTAACAGAGTTTCTCTGCAGGAGTTAGAGTTGTTTTGGCCGCTGTGAACATCCCACTTTGAAGGCTGCACAGTCGCCCTCATCTCATCTCAACTACCCACTATTTCCCAGGCCAATAAAAGTGATGCAGAATCTGAACACTAAACACCGTGACTCGGGACATGAAGCAGGAAGGTCTCGTGAAATACAGAACGGTCTTATTAGGAATCTGAACCGAGGAGCACTCACCGTGTCGCGCAGCTTCTCCAGGAGGATGTTCAGCTGCGTCTGTGAATAAAGAAGGAGACATGCTTTCAGTCCCTATTCGACTTCTTGTGTTTTAACAAATATTTGTATTTGATCCTTATATATATTTAAATATCTGTATTTTGTTTCGCTTTTAAAAAGAGCCACTGGAACACAACCGTATATCCCCCAGGTTGAATAACGCTCAGTAAAGTGGAACTTCTGTGTGAACTATTCACATCTTAAACTGCACTGTAACTTTTTATTCATGTACTTTATCTTTTACCGTTTTTAAAATGCCTTTGTCTGAATGTCTTTCATTTTTGTAAAGCACCTTGAATTGCCTTGTGTTGAAAGGTGCGATATAAATAAACTTGCCTCTGATTTGTACTTTAGGGACTTATTATATTAGGCGCGTTCACACCGCAGTAATCTTCCCACTTTAGTTCTGAAATGTCGCACCAACAAAATCCAGAACTAAAATTATTGAGAAGGGACTTTCGTGGGAGAAAAAGGTTCCTGTGTCTGATTGGCTGGGCGGATTGCAAACCACGCCCCGTGAAACTCCCAAAAGGTGAAGCCGCCATTTTATTATCCTCGCATTATTAGCATTAGCATTATTAGCATTAGCATTATTAGCATTATTAGCATTAGCATTATTAGCATTAGCCCAGCGCAGAAACGCAGAGAGACTAACTTATGGCAACACACAATAAAACATGGGAGCGGTGGAGATGTATGTCGGCGTTCTGGCGATGTACTCGGAAGGCTTCAGTAGAAGCACCGTGTCCTGATTGAGCTTTAAAAAAAAAGAAAAAAATGCACTTCCTGTTTGAAACAATCCTCTCTACTTTGCAGAGGAGGAGCAACTCTTCTGCTTAGAGAGACTGCTAGAGCGGCTTCCTCATCATATTGCCATCATATGCAAAAGAAGTGCTTCATTCATTAAACTCTTTCATTATTCACGAGTCATTAATATCCAAAACAAAATGGCCCCTTCAACATTCTCCTTATTGTTATTATTGTTGTCCTGCATTATTCATCTGTATAAGTGGCTGTGGACAGGAAGGGAATCTTTGTGAATGCAAATATATGGAAATGTAAATACATGTTTACTAATTAGGGTCAATAGCCGCGGCTAGCAGCTATTAGCATATGTGCTCATTTGTCCACTAAAGACGAACAACATCAGCAGGAGAGGACTCTTTAAAGTAGAGACACTACATACTGATATACTCCTGAACATCAGCAGGAGAGGACTCTTTAAAGTAGAGACACTGCATACTGATATACACCTGAACATCAGCAGGAGAGGACTCTTTAAAGTAGAGACACTACATACTGATATACACCTGAACATCAGCAGGAGAGGACTCTTTAAAGTAGAGACACTACATACTGATATTCACCTGAACATCAGCAGGAGAGGACTCTTTAAAGTAGAGACACTACATACTGATATACACCTGAACACCAGCAGGAGAGGACTCTTTAAAGTAGAGACACTACATACTGATATACACCTGAACATCAGCAGGAGAGGACTCTTTAAAGTAGAGACACTACATACTGATATACACCTGAACATCAGCAGGAGAGGACTCTTTAAAGTAGAGACACTACATACTGTTGTTGCTATGATGTATTGAGTCTCTGCACACTTTCGATTTCCAGCCGAGGGCGGTGTGTCACCTCGACTGAATTCAGATTTATCTCGGCTCATTTTCTTTTACCGACTCGCCTCTTCATCTTTTTAACTTTAATCAGGATAAGGACAGGAGACCCAGGCTTTAGGACAACACCGCAGGTAACTCAGCTCATAATAATAGTAATAAGAACTCCATCTGCAGCACAAATCCTCTCGGAGACTTTCAATCCTGCACGATATAACCTTTCAGTGGCTCCTAGACCTAATATCACTGACAGAAATACTGGATTTATTATTTATTAGTTAGCCTCCGACATAAAAACACATGAAATCAGGAAATCTCAATATTTGAAAATTTGAAAACAGCATCTTCTGCTATATTTGCTTTAGCTTAGCGGTGGTGACGTGAAGTCATGTGACCGTGCTGTAGGTCCTTTATAGCCCAACATTAGCCACCTTTAGCTTAGCGGTGGTGACGTGAAGTCATGTGACCGTGCTGTAGTTCCTCTATAGCCCAACATTAGCCTCCTTTAGCTTAGCGGTGGTGACGTGAAGTCATGTGACCGTGCTGTAGTTCCTTTATAGCCCAACATTAGCCTCCTTTAGCTTAGCGGTGGTGACGTGAAGTCATGTGACCGTGCTGTAGTTCCTCTATAGCCCAACATTAGCCTCCTTTAGCTTAGCGGTGGTGACGTGAAGTCATGTGACCGTGCTGTAGTTCCTCTATAGCCCAACATTAGCCTCCTTTAGCTTAGCGGTGGTGACGTGAAGTCATGTGACCGTGCTGTAGTTCCTTTATAGCCCAACATTAGCCTCCTTTAGCTTAGCGGTGGTGACGTGAAGTCATGTGACCGTGCTGTAGTTCCTTTATAGCCCAACATTAGCCTCCTTTAGCTTAGCGGTGGTGACGTGAAGTCATGTGAGCGTGCTGTAGTTCCTTTATAGCCCAACATTAGCCTCCTTTAGCTTAGCGGTGGTGACGTGAAGTCATGTGACCGTGCTGTAGTTCCTTTATAGCCCAACATTAGCCTCCTTTAGCTTAGCGGTGGTGACGTGAAGTCATGTGACCGTGCTGTAGTTCCTCTATAGCCCAACATTAGCCTCCTTTAGCTTAGCGGTGGTGACGTGAAGTCATGTGACCGTGCTGTAGTTCCTTTATAGCCCAACATTAGCCTCCTTTAGCTTAGCGGTGGTGACGTGAAGTCATGTGACCGTGCTGTAGTTCCTTTATAGCCCAACATTAGCCTCCTTTAGCTTAGCGGTGGTGACGTGAAGTCATGTGACCGTGCTGTAGTTCCTTTATAGCCCAACATTAGCCTCCTTTAGCTTAGTGGTGGTGACGTGATGTCATGTGACCGTGCTGTAGTTCCTTTATAGCCCAACATTAGCCTCCTTTAGCTTAGCGGTGGTGACGTGAAGTCATGTGACCGTGCTGTAGTTCCTCTATAGCCCAACATTAGCCTCCTTTAGCTTAGCGGTGGTGACGTGAAGTCATGTGACCGTGCTGTAGTTCCTTTATAGCCCAACATTAGCCTCCTTTAGCTTAGCGGTGGTGACGTGAAGTCATGTGACCGTGCTGTAGTTCCTCTATAGCCCAACATTAGCCTCCTTTAGCTTAGCGGTGGTGACGTGAAGTCATGTGACCGTGCTGTAGTTCCTCTATAGCCCAACATTAGCCTCCTTTAGCTTAGCGGTGGTGACGTGAAGTCATGTGACCGTGCTGTAGTTCCTTTATAGCCCAACATTAGCCTCCTTTAGCTTAGCGGTGGTGACGTGAAGTCATGTGACCGTGCTGTAGTTCCTTTATAGCCCAACATTAGCCTCCTTTAGCTTAGCGGTGGTGACGTGAAGTCATGTGAGCGTGCTGTAGTTCCTTTATAGCCCAACATTAGCCTCCTTTAGCTTAGCGGTGGTGACGTGAAGTCATGTGACCGTGCTGTAGTTCCTTTATAGCCCAACATTAGCCTCCTTTAGCTTAGCGGTGGTGACGTGAAGTCATGTGACCGTGCTGTAGTTCCTCTATAGCCCAACATTAGCCTCCTTTAGCTTAGCGGTGGTGACGTGAAGTCATGTGACCGTGCTGTAGTTCCTTTATAGCCCAACATTAGCCTCCTTTAGCTTAGCGGTGGTGACGTGAAGTCATGTGACCGTGCTGTAGTTCCTTTATAGCCCAACATTAGCCTCCTTTAGCTTAGCGGTGGTGACGTGAAGTCATGTGACCGTGCTGTAGTTCCTTTATAGCCCAACATTAGCCTCCTTTAGCTTAGTGGTGGTGACGTGATGTCATGTGACCGTGCTGTAGTTCCTTTATAGCCCAACATTAGCCTCCTTTAGCTTAGCGGTGGTGACGTGATGTCATGTGACCGTGCTGTAGTTCCTTTATAGCCCAACATTAGCCTCCTTTAGCTTAGCGGTGGTGACGTGAAGTCATGTGACCGTGCTGTAGTTCCTTTATAGCCCAAC
Source organism: Champsocephalus esox (assembly GCA_036324585.1). Lineage (NCBI taxonomy): Eukaryota > Metazoa > Chordata > Actinopteri > Perciformes > Channichthyidae > Champsocephalus > Champsocephalus esox. The sequence goes on from CM070490.1 coordinate 3,206,135, forward strand.
ATTAGCCTCCTTTAGCTTAGCGGTGGTGACGTGAAGTCATGTGACCGTGCTGTAGTTCCTTTATAGCCCAACATTAGCCTCCTTTAGCTTAGCGGTGGTGACGTGAAGTCATGTGACCGTGCTGTAGTTCCTCTATAGCCCAACATTAGCCTCCTTTAGCTTAGCGGTGGTGACGTGAAGTCATGTGACCGTGCTGTAGTTCCTCTATAGCCCAACATTAGCCTCCTTTAGCTTAGCGGTGGTGACGTGAAGTCATGTGACCGTGCTGTAGTTCCTTTATAGCCCAACATTAGCCTCCTTTAGCTTAGCGGTGGTGACGTGAAGTCATGTGACCGTGCTGTAGTTCCTTTATAGCCCAACATTAGCCTCCTTTAGCTTAGCGGTGGTGACGTGAAGTCATGTGAGCGTGCTGTAGTTCCTTTATAGCCCAACATTAGCCTCCTTTAGCTTAGCGGTGGTGACGTGAAGTCATGTGACCGTGCTGTAGTTCCTTTATAGCCCAACATTAGCCTCCTTTAGCTTAGCGGTGGTGACGTGAAGTCATGTGACCGTGCTGTAGTTCCTCTATAGCCCAACATTAGCCTCCTTTAGCTTAGCGGTGGTGACGTGAAGTCATGTGACCGTGCTGTAGTTCCTTTATAGCCCAACATTAGCCTCCTTTAGCTTAGCGGTGGTGACGTGAAGTCATGTGACCGTGCTGTAGTTCCTTTATAGCCCAACATTAGCCTCCTTTAGCTTAGCGGTGGTGACGTGAAGTCATGTGACCGTGCTGTAGTTCCTTTATAGCCCAACATTAGCCTCCTTTAGCTTAGCGGTGGTGACGTGATGTCATGTGACCGTGCTGTAGTTCCTTTATAGCCCAACATTAGCCACCTTTAGCTTAGCGGTGGTGACGTGAAGTCATGTGACCGTGCTGTAGTTCCTTTATAGC